>JANHMN010000002.1:213384075-213394387 GCA_030674055.1 Rhabdomys pumilio | reverse complement strand
TTTTGTGTATGTGTAGTCATGGTGTAGAGTATGTGTATGTGTGTGTGCATGTATGTATAAACATGGTCTCTGTGTGTGTGTGTGTGTGTGTGTGCATGTACTTTGGAGGGATGTGTTTGTATGTAGTCGCAGTGTGTGTGCCTAGTGTGTGTGTCCTGTGTGTGTGTGTGTGTGTGTGTGTGTGTGTGTGTAGTCATGCTGTATGTACATAGTATATGTGTGAATGTGGTATGTGTGTTGTAGTATGTGTCTTATCATGGTGTTGTGTATGTGTTGTCATGGTGTGAGGTATGTGTGTGTGTGTGTTGTCATGGTGTGAGGTGTGTGTGTGTGTGTGTGTGTGTGTGTGTGTGTGTGTGCATGTGTGGGAGGGCACGTGTGAATACTTTAGGCAGAGTAGTTGAGAAAGAAATCTATGAGGAAGTGACAGGACAATACATGTGACCTGAATGTCCCAAGGACTTAACTTGATCCTTCTAAGTACCTGGAGTCTCCCAGGCAGAAAGAACATCAAGAGCTGAGCCCCACGGCAGGAGAGTCTAACACGTACAGGAAGAGAGCGTGCTGCAGTAGTGAGGAGAAATAAATTTGGCTGAAATCCCAGAAATGTCGGGGCCACCTGATCAGACCACACACAGCTGTATGTGGTTTGCTCCAGCTGGGATATGGTGCTGGGGTTACTCTTAAGTGATGTTTCAAATCTGACTTCATTCTCTCCATCTAGGCTAAATGACATACCCCTGGTGCGTGCTGGTGTCACTGGCAGTGAGACTTGTAGCGGTTATAGTAAGGCATGTCTAATTCTTTCACCAGAGGCTAGATCTGGTGCTGTTTTACTCAGCACTACTCAGGCCAGTAAAATGGGTGTGTTGCCTCTGCAAAAAGAAGTGAAAGATCAGGCCACCAATGACACGGCAGAAAAGTTTATAAGGTGAAATACAATCAAGCAGAATGTGGGGCTGGGGGCAACAATGACCGTTCTATGGAATTGGAAACTGAAGCTCAGAGAGGGTAACCGACTTTGCTAGGGACACACAGTTGCTATGATACTTTCCAGTCAGTCCACCCTTCACCTCACCATCTGTCATCTCTAGAAACCAACTAGGTTTTCATCTCCACCAGTCAGTGGTTTTGGCAATACTGGATTGTGTGCAATCCTAGTAGGCAGACTCCTGACGTTGCTATTCTGATTCGTGGTTTCTCCCATTTATTGCTGAGTGACACTCACAATATGAATGCTTATGTAGTATTTTCTAGGGTGTAAGTATTGTCTCTCACCTCTTGGTTTCTGAAGCAGCATCTCACTGCTTTGCAGTGGCCCACAACCCACTATGTAACTAACCTCACCTCTCCTCAGTCTCTCTCCCGAATGCAGTGTTTATGGACATGCACCCCACACCCAGCTGTCCTTTCTTGATGGTTTAGTCCTAGAATGCCAGGTGGCTTCCTGGTCTTCAGCTGTGATTCTTTGCTGGTCAATGCTGCTACACCTTCCTGGTATTTCTTGTCATCCGTAGCTTTCTCTGCTAAATGTCTGTAACTGTTTTATGCCCGTGTTGTACAGGGCTCTTTCTCACTGCTTAATTTCCAAGCCCTTTTTTCTTGGACATAAGTTCTTTAGTGTACACATAGTTTGAAGACAATTTTTCTCCGCCATTAGCTCTCCTTTAAGTTCATTCAAAGGTATGCTCCATCTTTAATCCCAGCTCTGCCGAGGCGAAGCAGGCTCGGGCTGATCTCTGTGAGTCTGAGACCAGCCTGTTCTATGTAGTAAGTTCCAGATCAACCAGGACTACAGAGTGAAAAATTCTTTTAAAAAAACTCCCTTGATGGCAGAATTCCTAATATTTTTTTTGTTGTTATTGACTTGTGGTTTTGTCTAATTGTGATAAGAAAATATAGAGAATACCATTTTAATTTATTTACCAGTATTTTTTTTTTTTTTGTAACTTAAAGCATGGCATGTTCTAGAGGAAGTTCCAATGGAGTAAAAAGGATTTACTCTGTATGTACTGGGTAGTTCTGTGCTGAATATCCATCCGTCTGTCCATCTGTCCATCTGTCCATTGATCCCCAGCGCACCTCACTCCTCATGCCTCTGCATTGATCTCTGGTTAATGTGTCCGCTAGTGAGAGCAGAGTATAGGAGTTGCTCATTGTTACTGGGTTGAGGTTTATCTTTCTTTCCTTTGGGTCTCTTTTATAGAACCGAGTGCTCTACACTAGGCACACAGAGACTTGTGATAATCATATCTTTCGTTGAATTGTTCCTTCAATCATTCCTTGTCTTTGGCCTTCTTTGTCTTCTTAATTTTTTTTGTCTCAGAATTACCTTTATTAGGTGTAAGTACAGCTACTCCTGATTGCTTTACATCTCCGTTTTCTGTCCATCTGGACACATTTCTATCGGTGAGGTGAGTTTCCGGGCAGCAGTATGTGATTGTGTTATATTTCTTTATCCTTTTGCCTGGTCTGCTCCTTTTAATTGGAGAATTTAGTCTGTTTACATTTAAGTTCCTGATTCATGGGGTAAGGAGATTTTAACATTATCTTGCTGATTGAATTCTACTTGGCTTGCATATCTTTGCTGGATAGTTTTTCTACTCTTGCTCCCCTGTGAAGTTTGGTGATTTATTTTGTATCAGCTTTTCTGGTGACACCTGTATTTTCTTATGCCTTCATCTTTACTCCACTTCTGGATGTAGGATTCCCTTAAGCATCTTTTGTAACTATAGTCTGATGTTCATAAATTCTCTCACTGCCTTGAAAGGTCTTCGCTTCTGAAAGCTATCCTTGCTTTGTGTAATAATTTTTGTTGGCAGCTGTTTTCTTCCAGGACTTGGACTATGTCACTCCATTCTGTCCTGTGGTATATGACTCTAAAACGATCTGCTGTTAGTCTGATAGGAGTGTTCTTAAATGTGATTTTATGCTTTTTCATTGAATATTAATTTTTCGTTCTCTAGCTTAATATATATATATATATATATATATATATATATATATATATATATATTTAAATATATATATTTAAAATGTACTAGTGTTTTGCCTTCATGTATCTATGTGCACCATGTGCAGGCCTGGTGCTAGCAGAGGCAGGAGAGGGATCCTCGTGCCCTGGAACTGTGAACCTGGAACCCAGCAGCTGTGAAGCGCCATATGGGTGGCAGCAACTGAACGCAGATCCTCTGTTGTTCTCACAAAGGCTGTGTCGAGCGCCTGACTGACACCTTTGGGGTTTTGATTGTAATGATCTGCGACACCGATCTTTTGTAGTCATGTCTGCTAGGTTCCCGTAAGCCCTCTGCGTGTGGATGGCCACTCGTGCTCCAAGGTTGGGGAATCTTTTCTGACGTCATTTCATTGAGGAGGTTCTTTTTAAAACAGCCTTTAGCTTTTCCTTCTTACCTTCAAGTCCAAAAATGCTCGTGTTTCTCCACTTGACGGCTTTCCAAAGGTCTGGGGAATCTCATATGTCCCTTATTTTTGTGTCATTGTGACTGAAATACTTGACAAAAACAGCTTAAAGAAGGGAAGACTTATGTTGACCTGGGGTTCTAGAACATTTCAGTCCATAACAGGAGAGGAAGCAGAGCTCAGTGTGTGGAGCAGGAACTAGAGGCCAAGCCAATCAGAAGCTTCCCTCTAGTCATGCACTGTCCCATCTGGAACCTTCTAAGGTTCCACAACCTGTGAGCTTAGGACTTTCAGCTAGAAACTAGGCATTCCAAGCTGGAACTATGGAGATTCAAGCTATAGTGAATCATCTTTCTTTCTCTTTAATATTTTCTTTTGTGTGACTGGGATTTTTCTTAAACCTATTCTCAAATTTGGATAGTCTTTCTTCTGTTTGAACTGATCTGTTAGAGAGACTTGCAACCATGGCCACTGCTCTCCTTACCAAGCCTTCATTTCCAAGGCTCCTGTTTGACTCTTTTACAGAAATCGCTGCTCTGTGGAATTCCTTGTTCAAGTGTCTTCTTTATTTGGTTAAACTTTATAGGTCTCCCTTGAGTCCCTTTGAGCTCTTTTGTCATCACGTAGAGCTGTGGTTCTCAACCTTTGGGTTGGGACCTCTTTGGGGTTGAACAACCCTTTCTCAGGGGTCACCTAAGACCATTGGCAAACACAGATATTTACACTGTGATTTATTACAGTAGCAAAACTACAGTTATGAAGTAGCAACAAAAATAATCTTACAGCTGGGGCTCACCACAACACGAGGAACTCTTTATTTTTTATTTTTTATTGGATATTTTATTTACATTTCAGATGTCATCCCCTTTCCCCATTTCCCCTCCTTAGAAAGCCCCTATCCCATGCCCCCTTTTCCTTTTTGCTTTTATACAATTTTTTAAAATGTTAATCAAAGGCTTTATAAGTTCGGTAATGCTCAGTCAGAAGTGTAACCTAATACTCAACCTAGATATATCAACTATCTTTGACTGGTGGAGACACGTGAACATCTGCTTCCATGTCCCCTCCCCTCTTTCTCTCTCTTTTTCTCTCTCATCACCTAGCTTCTCCTGTCCTTCTTCTCCTCCTCTCCTTACTCCTTCTCTTCCTCTCTGTACTCCTCCCACTTTAGCTCCTCCTACATATCACCCTTCCTGTTAAAATAAAACTTTTCTCTTAAAATACAATTAGAGCATAATTATGCCGATTTGTACCAGTGAGGTACAAGTTAGTACTAATAACCAGTCCATCATTTTGTTGACTAACCAGAACTTCTGTCATCTCTCCTAACTAAAACACTTAGTTCCGAACCTGGATTTTTTCTTGGCTTTAGAATGAATGTCAGCTGAAAACCATCCACTTAAATCTTTTCTCTCAAAGTAAATAGCCAGGATTGGCTATGAGACTATAAGTTTTCAACTCTGTCAGAAATTCAGAATGACTGAGTTAACTGAAATTATGGGAAGCACAAAGCATAGCTTCTAAAACTTAGCCAATTTATAGAGACCGCTGAACACCTGGACAGCCCCTATACTACAGAACGTTGGAGCATCTGAACTTCAGCCTTCTGGCCCAGAATCTTCTGACCGACCTTAGTGATGCAGAATTATTAAGGGCTGATTACTCTGTCTAGGCAGATATAATCAGTCAACTATTCTGCAAGTGCGTTCTTTTCTGGACAGTAATTTGTCTGTAGATGGAAAGAGGCAATTCTTGCCCAGTGGCTGTCTCACCACAACTGAAGTAACTCCAAAGATGCTCAATTTCTTCTTAGAATCCAAGACAGGAAGCGTCAGGAGCAGACAGGTCTCTAATCAAAATAAACATTAATACAGAAATGTTTGTAAAGTCAATTCTGTGGACTTCTGACGTTTTGAAAACCAACTATCCATGTAAGGAAATCTGGACTGTTGTCTGTCAACTCCTCTCAGCTATTTCTAAATAAAATACAGAAAACACCTTGACAATAAACTCAAAGTCCTGAATTTGCTATAGTCCCTTAACTCAAAGGCTAACCATCTCAAATCAGTTTAAAAAGTTAAAGAAGGACTGGGCACGAGGAACTCTTATTAAAGAGTTGTAGCATTGGGAGGCTTGAGAACCACTGACTTAAAGCTTTTAAATTAGAGCGAATTGCACTGTAACCTTTGAGCTGTTTATTTCCTTAGTAACTGCCGTGGAGAGTAATATTCTAGAAGCTTCATGTTACCTTTTCCGTGATTTTTGCCCCTACATTTAGATCTTCTTATCTGGTGAATTTGCTATCTCCAATACTTTTTTTTTTAATTTATCTATTTTTATGGGTACAGTGTTTTGCTTTCACGCATGTCCATGTACCATATGTATGCAGTGCCTGCAGAGGCCAGAAGAGAGCATCAGATCTCTGAGTCTGGAGTCATAGATGGTTTTGAACCACTTTGTGGGCTCTGGGAATCGAACCTGGGTCCTCTAGAAGAGCAGCCAGTGCTCTTAACTGTTGAGCTATCTCTTCATCCCTTGCAGTGAACTTCTTAGTGAGTTACATTCTCCTGGGGGTGCATCTTATGGTTTTGTTTTACATTCAATCCAATGCTAGTGAGCCAAACACCCCTTTATACTTACCACACATTCATATATCTTCTTTGGAAAATTGCTTACTCAGATCTGAGGCTCATCTGCTCGACTGAAACTGTCTAGTCTTGACTATTTCTTTAATACAAGGTTGAAAACTGTTAATTTAGTTTTCTGAGTCAGGTACAGGGTTGTCTGGGTAACCTTTCCCTGTCAGGTTGTTTGCATGTCTTCCAAGGACTTGGTTTATCTCACCTATCAGTAAACATTGTGGGTATAATATTACATTCAGTTACTGCCGTCTTGACACCAATGGGGCTGGTAGTTACAACCTCCCTTCCAGTCCATATTGTGACCATCTGAGTCCGTCTTCACCGTCGGCACAGCTGCAGGTCCGTGTCCTGGATGGACTTGCTTCCATCGGCTCATCTCTATGAGTCTCCCATTGTCAGTGTCATAATATTTAGCTCTTTGGATTACATTTCTTCTACTTATCTTAGGCACATTTTTCTCTTCGTTTTTTTTTTTTTTTTTTTTTAATTTCCTGAGGTAAAATTTTGGATTTTGGTTTGTAGACAAAACAAACAAGCAGAGAGAGCCAGACATGGTGGCACAAACCTTTTGTTCCAGAGGCAGGCAGATCTCTGTGAGTTCAAGGACAGCCTGAACTACCCAGTGAGTTCCAGGACAACCAGAAGTTCTAGGGCTATGTAGAGAGACCCTGTCTCAAGAAAGCAAAAATAAAATAAAATAAAATAAAATAAAATAAAATAAAATATGAAATAATAAAAATATTTCACCTTTCCTAATATACTGTTTCTTACTTAGTTCGTAGGACAAGTGGGGTTAATGAAATGTGGAACAGAGAAAAGACAATCACAGTAAATCCTGCTTTTCTATTTTGACTTGCGATTCCTGATCCCATATATTTAATAATCCATTGAGTCAGAGCTTAAAAGGCTTTTTTGTTTGTTCATTTTTTTCCTTTTTTGCATCTCCCTTCTCTCACGGCGCTGACAGCCAGAGAAAGGCCAAACACTTGCTACATACTGTGATCCACTGGTCTGCCACAGAGGTAACCTCACACACCATTTTACGATTGTTAGATGTGTACAGGGTGTTGTACACGGACAGAGAAGAAACTGACCCACTGGGTCTGAGGGAAACTTCCTCCTGGGAGTTTGTTCCATCAACCATCCAGGATTGCATCTTGTTTCCTATGGCTTTGTTTTCCTTGAATGATCTCTTGTGCTGGGCATGACTGGTCATGTAAATGATTGGTCTCACAGGCCAGATAGCATAGCAAGCTCACTTCTCCTGTTCATTCCTCGTGACACCAATAAAATCGAAGACCTAGAGCGCCTGCTAGATAAAGCATTCTGGCTTCCTCCGAACATAGATCGCTCTTTCTCTCTCTTTGAAGCCATGGTTTTCCCAACACTGGTCTTCATTATCTGTGGGTTGCTAACTCAGGCGACCAAAGGTAATGGGACTTTATAAAACGGGGATGGTGGAATTTGGGTGAGTTGTTGAGCAGAGTCTACTCCTCCCCGTCTCATGCTGCCATCCTTGGTGAGGAGCATCGTTTCAACTTGGATCAGCTGGAAGGAGAGAGGGCTGTTCTTCTGGAAGCCCCTGCTTGTACTCTCTGATGCTCTTCTGTCACAGGCATCCAAATATCTGGGGAGTCCTCTGAGATGAGTCTCCAGAAGGCAAGATTCTCCTCCACACTCTGAGCTGCCCTGGAGATCTTTCTGGACAACTACTCGGTGTCCATTTGACCTCCCTACTTCTCTCCTGTAACGACTTTTTGGCTGTGTCCTACCAACCCAACCCTTCTCCCCACCCTAAACTCTCCTTAGTCCTGAGAGGGAGACTCACAGTAAAGGAGTCTAGGTTGCATGTTCTTGCATGTTGTGCAAGAGACACTAAGTTTGTGGTCAGCGTAAGGTTGAAGAAGTCGTGGGAAGAGGTGTGACTGATGAAGACCCCTCTGGTTCCAGGTCAATATGAAGACTTGTCCCCTTGTTTAAAACACTGATACTTTTGGTTTTCTGTTTTTATGGAGAAATGGTTGCCAATGGTTTGTGCATTAAAAAAAAAAAATCAACACAGCTAGTGTAAGAAAGAGCGTTCCAGCCTAAAAGCCCTGGTTCAGTCTTCCCCTTCAGGACCAATCAGTGCTGTTAGATTCTGGGATGCTCTAGTATATATGAACCTATTTACATGCTTGTCCCTTATAGACGTCTAAGAATTCAGCTGTAAATGAACCGTGTGGGTCATTCTGCAATTGTATGAGCATGCCTTAGGAACTTTTTTTTTTTTTTTAAGATAATACCTCACATGTTAACTAGGCTGGCTTCAAACTTGCAGTCTTCCTGTGTCTGCCTCCCACATCTTGAGATGACAGGCATGAGCCACCATGCCCATTATAGTTAATGGTAGCCTCTTTCCTTATATTTAATTGGCAGACAGACTTTGAGGAAAGTCTTGCTTCATTGAGACTGGAAAATAACTCTTTGTCACCAACAATTCTTCAAGGAGATCTTATAAACAAATATATGCTTTTTCCAGTGTGTGTGTGTGTGTGTGTGTGTGTGTGTGTGTGTGTATGTGTGTGTGTGTCAGAGAGAGAGAGAGAGAGAGAGAGAGAGAGAGAGAGAGCTACCAAAGGCTTTCTTCACCACCAGCTCTATGTTTTCTTGCCAGTCCCTCATCTCATGTTTTCTATTTTAATCTTCCAAGATTACAATGTGCTAAGTGAAATGATATCTCCTAGGATTTGAATTCAGATGCTGCGGTAGTGAGTCTTAATATATGTCCCACTAGATTTCTGAAACACCTGCCTATTGGTTATTTATTTATTTAATATCTGTCATTGTCTTCAGACACACCAGAAGAGGGCACCGAATCCCATTACATGGTTGTGAGCCACCATGCGGTTGCTGGGAATTGAACTCAGGACCTCTGGAAGAGCAGTCAGTGCTCTTAACTGCCGAGCCATCTCTCCAGTCCCTGCCTATTGATTTTTTAAAGAGCCTTCATGTATTAAGAAAAGATGCACTAAATTTGAAGGTGTGGCTTTTCCTTATAAAGATTTTCTTCCATTTCCATAAATGAATTGGCTTGGATTTATAAAATGTCTCTGAATAGATACATAGCCAAGGATGACCTTGAATTTCTGATTCTCCTTTTCCACATCCAGAATGCTAGGATTTCAGATGTTCAACACAGGCTCAATTGTATGTGGTAGTGAGGATTGATTGATTGATAAGCATTCGACTAACTGATTACAGGCCCAGCCTCTATCTGGTCTCTAAACAGTGAGACTTAGCAGAACCTGATCACCTCTCTTGTTCTCTCGTATTTTTTATTTATTTAACTTATTTAACTATTGCCTATAAACACTGACTCTGACATTCACATCTGCACTTGAGACCTTTCTTCTGAGCTCCCACTGCCTTCTTGGCACCCTGGGTTTATCATGTTATGTACCTCAAAGCAAATTCTTGGCCCCTGCAGTTTTTAAGTTTCAATTCTCTGTTGTTCTGTGACTCACACAAACCTCCATCTCCCTTCACAGTTCAGAAATCCAGCAGTTCTCTTAGATTTCTCCATGTGTTGTTTACTTTACCTTGTATCCAAACCACCTGTCTGCAGCAATATTCCAGTTACAGCCACTAATAGGTTAACGGGGGAAGAGCTTTAGTTTGTAACAGTGTAACAATACACCATTACTGGAAGGCCAACAGTCATAATCACACTGTTTCCTGCCCCTCAGCAAGGCTCCCAGAACAGCCATTAAACTTTCATCATGTTCTGAATAAACCAAAAATACTGAATGTGTAAAAGGACTCAGGTTTTGATTCTACTACCTCACATTCTTTTCTACCTTGTGACCTCTGGGCTTTGCATGTTGTACTTGAGACCTGTGACTGTGACTGTGCCTGAAGATCTTACATACGCTCAGCAACTTCCTCCACATAGATCAAGTGACACTACTTCTTTTCTGAATCAGTCCTTACCCCCTGTGGACCTTTCCTTGTCTCTTGCATACTTCTTAAGAGTCTAGGTTGTGCGCTCCTTTGGTCCCTGCACTCAAGAGTCAGAGGCAGGCAGATCTCCGAGTTTGAGGCCAGCCTGGTCAACAGAGAGAGTTCAAGGATGACTAAGGCAACACAGAGTGAACCCTGTCTCAAAAAATCCATAACAACAAAAGAAAAGAAGCTAGGTACATAACAGCACCAAATGTGATCTCTCTCTCTCTCTCTCTCTCTCTCTCTCTCTCTCTCTCTCTCTCTCT
>JANHMN010000002.1:213281180-213384065 GCA_030674055.1 Rhabdomys pumilio | reverse complement strand
TCTCTCTCTCTCTCTCTCTCTCTCTCTCTCTCTCTCTCTCTCTCTCTTTCTCTGGCATGTGCTCCCACTGCACTGTTTTGAGGGTGTATAACATATCACAATTTTAATGTTTTGTATTTTCTTGGCTCAGCATCTTAGGATTTGCATTGGTGTTAGTCTAGAGGGCAGAAGTAGGTTTTTGATTGAATGAAAGTTATGTCTATGCTAAAATTAAAATTTTTATTTACTTATTTTCTGCAGCTGCCTGGATGATACGCTCTCAGAAATGCTGGAAGAATAATTTAGGGTACTGCAGAGTCCGATGTCTAAATAATGAACGGTACACATATCTATGTAAGAACAAAGTATCATGCTGCGTTTTACGATCAATAGTAGAAAACCAAACTGAACCGCCGAGTCCTACCCTTGAGCCTGTGACTGTACCATGGTTTGTTCCTGTCCCACCAGGGATCACGCCTATTGGTGATGATACAACGGATAACCCTACAAAAATCACAGGAACTCCTGCCGATTCTACTGGTATTAGCGACATATCCAATCCCATAGTCACCACAGCCATCAGTCTCCATACCATGGAATCACTCAATCTGACGTCTCATTCTACTTAAATGATTTGCCTCCTTTTGTGTCTGGGATAAAAACACCCAATAACAAGAAGCTAATTCAACTAGTCTTGGCTTGTATCAGAAATTGTATAACCATGGGTATGAGCTAAAGTCAGGACACAAGCCAAATGATTTTTAGATACAAGAATTCTCTTTATCAGGCTTATGTTCCTTTCCTAGGTCCTTTGACTTATTAAAATAGATGGGCTACTTCCAGTTTCAGATGAACAATGGCGTTTTGTATTGGAGTTTTGTTATTCCTTTAATTGTACATATTTATGGACTATCATATACTTTCATGCACATACAATGTACAATATAGGATTCCAATCATGGTAGGTCAGAGTTCTTTCTACTTGTATTTTCTTCTGTTTGGAAAATTTGAGCTCTTCTCTTATTCATTAACAAAATACAGACTAGATTATAATACTTATGATCAACACACTGGCCTATGGAATGCTGGGACTTACTGCTTCTGTGTTACTGTGTTTGGGTACCCATTAGCCAGCCTCCCTCAGTCTTCGCAGTGCCTTCCGTCCAGTGGCATCATTTCACGTTAGACTGACTTTTAGCATATACAGATGTCCAAGAACATGTGGCATTTGATTTTATGTATCTGACTTCTTTTAATTAACATGTTAAGTGAA
Source organism: Rhabdomys pumilio (assembly GCA_030674055.1). NCBI lineage: Eukaryota > Metazoa > Chordata > Mammalia > Rodentia > Muridae > Rhabdomys > Rhabdomys pumilio. Next base: position 213,382,813 of record JANHMN010000002.1, on the reverse strand, counting down.
TGAACATGTTAAGAAACTGAAACTTGTTTTCTACAAGTGACAAGAGTTGCTTTGAATGTCTTCTTGTGTATATACAGCACCCTGTCATTTATACGTTGATGAATATCTATGTTAACCATCTACTGTGAATAGTGCAGCGATAAACACAGGCATGCAGGGATCTTGTTGCGTGCTCATTTCATTTTTTGGGTGTACCCCAAAACTCGGTGGCTAAACCTGGAGTCGATTTTTGAGTTTTTGAGGAACTTCATCCTGTTCTGCATGACAGCTCTACAGCTTCACATCCCAAAGAACAGTGTAAAGGGGCTTGGTCACCCCAAGTTCTGGCTAGTAGCTTTTTTAATCTTTTATTTAATTTTTCTCTATGTAGCATGTGTGTGTGAGTGTGGCTGCACACATACCACAAAGTGCACCCGGAGGGTCAGAGGACAACCTCTGGTGTTGACTCTTGCCTTCTACCTGTCTCAGACAAGACCTCTTGTGCTTCACCATCTGGTACCTCAGACCATCTGGCCTGTGAGCACCCAGGGGTGCTCCTGTCTCCCTCTGTCTCGCTGTATCAATGCTGAAATTACATGTACATACACCATATCTGGATTTAAGTGACTTCTGGAAATGCAAACCCTGTTCCTTTGTGTGCCAAGTGCCTCCTTTCCACTGAGCCAACTCTCCAGACTTTTTTTTTTAGATATCCATTTTGGCTAGGGTAGTTTTACAAGGACACCATTCACTACCACATCAAAGACTGGGTATTGGCCTTGCTTCTTGTCACCTACACCCCATCTAGCCATAAATGTCATACTTAGTTACTTCCAGGATTTACATGGATTTTTAAAAAGGTGTATATGCATGCCCTATTTTATGGAATGTCCTCAGTCATTAGAGGAAGGCATCAGACCTCCTGGAACTACCATTAGAGGAGGTATGAGCTGCCTACATACTTGCTGAAAACTGAACTCAGGTCTTCTGCAAGAGTACTGGGAGCCTCTTAACCCCTGAGCCACCCCTCCAGTCCCCCATTTCTTCTTGATCTTTAGACTTAGTAGACTTCTTCCACATTCAAGGATGCAGTTATTTGAATATTTATTTATTTATTTATTTATTTATTTATTTATTTATTTATTTATGTTTTTCTAGACAAGGTTTCTCTGTGTAGCCCTGGTTATCCTGGCACTCACTCTGTAGACCAGGCTGGCCTCGAACTCAGAAATCTGCCTGCTTCTGCCTCCCAAGTGCTGGGATTAAAGGCGTGCGCCACCACTGCCCAGCTTGAATATTTATTGATAAAGTCTTATATTTGATTTTTTTTTTGCTTTTTTTTTTTTTTTCGCTTTTCAAGACAGGGTTTCTCTGTATAGACTTGGCTGTCCTGGAACTCACTCTGTAGACCAGGCTGGCCTCGAACTCAGAAATCCACCTGCCTCTGCCTCCCAAGTGCTGGGATTAAAGGCCACCACAGCCCAGCTCCTTATATTTGATTCTTTTCTTTTGTTTTAATAGAAAATGTATCCTAACAATACTTACAGGTAAAATCTTTGGCCTACATTTTGTTATTCCTATATGCCTACAAGTGTTGATCCTGCTCATGTAATTGAGGGTGCGGCATTGTACACCATTCCTCACCTCATAAATCATATAGAAACAGAACAGATTAGCCCTTCTCCTGACCACTGGGTTTCTCTTCCTTGTCTTTCCACTCACCAAGTTATCCTTTGACCCAAGGAGTGACATTTTCTCAATAAGAACTTAAATCATGCAGAAACTAGCATCAAAGTTAGGGAAAGGTGAGGCATATATAGGTCCCTTGAGAACAACCCCAGAGTTTCTTAAGCCATTCAAAAAGAAGAGCTTCTCTCTGTGACATTTTTTCTCTTGAATATGAGATCTTTACCTTGAAAAGTTTCAAACAACCTTTGCAGTGTAGAATCTAACCCAACCAGAACACCCAGCTTTCTGTGCATGTGCATACCGGACAACTGAAGCGACCATTCAGGTACAGTGTGGCAAACACTGGCCCCTGGTATGTATATAATATATATATTAATATTTTAACTGACAAATTCTAATTGTATGCATCTACAGAGTACATTTATTTTTACTTTTCAAAATTGCTTTTTCATCATCTGATCACAAAGATAAAGGGAGATTAATGGCTTTAGGCACTCCCTTAAGAAGGTAAAGACAGAGATTACCAACAGTTAAGATAAAATTCTTAGGTGCAGTTACATATTGAGACCAGGAGAGGGACTGTCAAGTGGAAGTTTTCATGTACAGATGTCCTTCCCTAGGTTGGAGGCAATAATCAGCCACTACTTTCAAGGACCACTTTCCTATTTGCTTCTGACAAATGCTCTTTGGTGAGCAGCCAGCATCTTCAGCTCCAGCCCACGCATCCTAGAAGTTGGGGTGCAAGACACCCACATTGAGCACTTGGAGTTCCTGCCATCGTGGCAAACCTTCCATGCAGTCAACACATCCTGTCCTGAGAAGTTTCCACCTTAGGGGGTGTGATGGTTTAAGTAAGAATGACCCTCAAAGGTCAGATATGTGAATGCTTAGTCATTAGGGAGTCACACTTATTTTTAAAGGATTAGGAAATTCAGCCTTGTTGGAAGAAGTGCATCCCTAGGGGGTAGGCTTTGAGGTTTCAAAAGCTCACACTAGACTCTGGGTCTCTCTCTCTCTCTCTCTCTCTCTCTCTCTCTCTCTCTCTCTCTGTGTGTGTGTGTGTGTGTGTGTGTGTGTGTGTGTGTGTGTGTGTGTGTGTGTTTATATCAGGATGTAGCTCTGGGCTGCAGCTACAGTGCCATGCTCCCTTCATCTCCTGACGAGGACATTGGAGTAAACCTCTGAAACTGTAAGCCAGCCCCGCCCCAAGTAAATGCTTTCTTTTATAAGAGTTGCCTTGGTCATGGCGTCTCTTCAGAGCAATAGAACAGTGACTAAAACAGGGGTCTTCATCAGGGACCCCACAGAGAAGTAGGAGGAAGGCTGGCATGATTCCTGTAGAAGTTTAGTTCGGGTTCTTCCTCCCGGCCCTATGCTCCCAGAAATAAGTAAGACTCAGACTCAAAATATATTTTTAAATTCTTTGGCCATATAGCTAGGCTCTTCTCTGACTAGATATAACTCAAATTAACCATTCATTTTAATCTGCATTCTGCCATGTGGCTGGTTATTTGTGCTCAGGTACTATGCATCCGACTGGTCACATCTTCCCAGGTGAATCTCCCTGGCTTGGCTCTATCCCAGAATTCTTCCTGCCTCCCTGATGTCCCTCCTTCTATTCTACACTTTCTTATAGGCCATAGGTTTTTTAATTGACAGGTGATGCTTCCATTCAGAACACAGGATATTCTCTCTACACATACCACTGTCCTTAGGTTGTTAATTTGTCTGCTGGCAAAGACTTCTTTGAACATTGGTAGGAAGAGCTCCAGGGGCAGGTCCTCCTGAGCTGAGATGGCCAAGACTCATCCCTGCCTTGCCAGCTCAAGGAGTGTAGATGAGACTGGTACATTCAGCCTGATGAATCTTCAAGGTGAAGAATCCTTGAGAAGCAGAGACGGATTCTGGTGACAGGGCTCCTAATCCCAGCATGGCCAGACTTACATCCTCAGGTATTTCTTTGCCTTACTTCTCATTTTCTCCGTTTTCGCAGGTGGTTAATGGACGCACTGTCGTGGCTCTCTGGCAACATTCTGAGACGTGAGCTGAGGTTTCCTGGTGGAGGGCCATTGTGTAGCATTGCAGGTGCTGTCTTTAAACCAAGACTTCAGGGTGTTTCAGGTGTAAACGCTACCATCCTGATCCTGCCTGCCTATGGTAGGGGGTAAGTTTTGCTTATGTTCAGGACTTGGCTAAACTTCCCTTTGGAGGAGGCAGCAGCTACAGCATCTGCCAACGAGAAGCCAGCCAAACCCAGGCTGGTGCTAGAGGCCAGAAAGGAAGGCATGTGGCAGGTGAGGTTTGGGTTTCATTTTTCTTTCTTATTTCAATTAAATGTTGTTTTTAAATATTTTAACTGATTCTTTGAGAGCTTAATAAAATGTATCTTGATCATATCCACCTCAGCTCCTCTTTAAGTCCTCCCAAGTCCACCCCTACCCCCTCTAATGTATATATATATTACAGTGAAGGGAGCTCACATGAGCTTAGACAGCAGTAGATACATACTTTAAGGCCCACTGACTCCATTTTGACCCAGGCTTTCTTTACCACACTCCTGTTTCTTCTGCATATTTATTCACATGTGGCTTCTTCAATAACATGTTCAAGGCAGTCTGACATTTTATATCATTCGCCTTTAAGTGCCTCCCACTGCTGCCCAAGCCCACGTGAACGCCCTTCACTATTTTGGGAACAGTAACACTTTTAACTACCAAAATTGTAATTGATTTCCTATTGTTTTTCTATAAATCTTGTCAGATTAAAACACTAATTTGGGCTGAGAATGTTGTCCAGTTGGTACATCGTCGGGTGACCTGTATGGGATTCAGGATATGATTCTCTAGCTCGGCACAAACCTGGTGTGGGTGCTCTGTAATCTCGCACTGTGGAAGTGGAGATGGAATGGTCAGAAATTCAGGGCCGTCCTCAGCTTCAGATGCACAGTGAGTTTGACACCATTCTGAAATATATGGCACTCTGTCTCAAAAACAAACAAATAAACAAAACCCCACAAATTAATCATGTACAATTTTTAAGATACTTCCTTTTATGCGAATGGGTGTTTTTGCCTGAAGGGATGTCTATGCACCACATGCATGCAGTACCCATGGAGGCCATAAGAGGGCATCAGTTCTCCAGGAACTGATGGAAACAGTTGAGAGCGAGGCCATGGGGTGCTAGAACCTGGATCTTCCAGAAGAGCAGCCATCGCTCTTAAGCACCGGGCCATCTCTCCAGCTTCATGTGCAATTTATAGTTTACGTTCTGGGAGTCAGAAGTGCTAAATGGACCTTCTGAGCTAAATTCTGCTGTTACTAGAAAAAAAAAATTCTCCTTTTTCTTTCTGCTTTGATGACTGCCGCATGCCTTGGCTCCGGGGCTCACTTCTCTGACTTACGTTTCTGTCATTGCCTGTCAGTCTCTGTCTCTCGATTATCTCATCAGCACACCCAGGATGTGTGACTGGCTGTCCTCAGCTGTGTGGTTTGAAAGTGAATGCACCCCTCCCGCCACCCCGCTCCCTCTGCGCCTCCCCATAGGCTCAAGTATTTTAACACTTGGTTCCCTTTTAATAGTTCTGTTTGGAGGCGTGGAGCGTAGGCCTTTGAGAGTTTGTAGTCTCGCCCTACTTTCTGGTAGCTCTGTCTTCTGCTGTGGTAACAAATTGAGATGAGCCAGCTTCCTGCTCTGGCAGTCTGCTGCTGCACTGTCCTCTCCCTGTTACCACATCTCCTCTGGGACTGTAGCCAAATAAACTTTCTTTCATGAGCTGCATTTGATCACGATGTGCTATTAGATTTTTTTTTTTTTAAGTAACTAGTACAGAAACTGGTACCAGAGAGAGTAGGCTGTTGATTTTAGGAGGAATGTGGAAGACTTGAGGACTTTAGACTATAAAAGCGAAGAACACACTTACCACCTGTCATCAAAGCTCTTGTATCTCCAGTATCTTCTCATGGATGAAGGCACAAACGCGCAGTTCTGCCCCTGAAGTTCAGGGATGTTACTCCGCCACTGAGATGTGCCCAAAGGCCGTCAGAGCAATGGGATTGTGGTGTTCTGAGAAAGGGATGGTTGGCTGGCCCTACTGAATGTGCCAGATTTGTTGGGGAACACAGCATACTACATGAGAAGACCTGAAGTGTAAATGTAAGTGTATTCTTGGAATCGCTGCTTCTTGCTTTGCTTTGGTTGTTTTTCCTTATTGCCTTGGGTTGTGTTGTGCTGTGGAAATGACAACCTGGGATCGGTGAGCTGTACATATAACCTGTTTCTCCAAACTCCTAAACACACAGTTGTAGAGTGTGGTGCACTTTATTCAAGTAGGGTAGTTTCATCGGGGTTTCTGGAAGGACCCTTAAAGGAAGAGTAGGGAGCTAGGCATGTGACAGCTGCCTGTAGTCCCAGAACTCAGGACGAGAAGCTGGAGACTAGCCTGGGCTACAAAGGAGACTAGAGAGATACAGGTTCAAGTGGCAACCCCCTGCTGTCTGTCCTGCCCCCCTTCTCATCTCTGTGTGGAACAATGAAGGAAGCAAAGCTGTCTACAGTGATGGCGGAAGATGCGTAAGAACATAAGAGGAGAAGTGAAGGCATCCAGCATGATGAAGATATTTAAACCTCCATGCTTGTGCCCTATGAGACAAATAAAACCTGGGTTTGTAAAGAACATAATTTTTGTATTTTAGTGTTCTATAACACATACAGCAGTGCCTCCCAACTGCTGAGCCATGGATTACATGGCCTTTCTTAAATTCAAAAGAGGGAGTTTTCTTCCCTTAAAAAAAAATTTATTTATTTATTTATTTATTTATTTATTTAATACGAGTACACTGTAATTATCTTCAGATACACCAGAAGAGGGCATTGGATTCCATTACAGATGGTTGTGAGCTACCATGTGGTTGCTGGGAGTTGAACTCAGGACCTCTGGAAGAACAGTCAGTGCTCTTAACCGCTGAACCATGTCTCCAGCCCTCTTATTTATTTGTTTGTTTGTTTTTTTAAGATAGATTCTTAGTGTGTCCAAACTGGCATGGAATTCACTGATTAGCTTCATTTGAACTCACAATCCTCCTGCCTCAGCCTCTCAAGAGACAGGATCACAGGTCTGTACCTGTAGAAGAGTGCTACTGACTATAATGAGACCTTTCTAAACGGAAATTCATATTATATGATAAGAGGACAATAGTTCAAGAACTCTAAGAAGAATCCTGGTAAACATAAGGGGTGGAGATGAAAAAGGATGTTTTCAAAAGAATGTAACAGTTCCTAAGAGCAACGGATATGGATAAAATAACTGACGAAACGTAGTTATTTTGAAAAGGCTCAGTGAGACCCAAGGGATTGTAGTAAAGCAGTCTCAGCAAATTGGGAAGATAATATGTGATGTGAATAAAAGTTTCAGCATAGACAGTGTAGTGCAGTGGGGTCAGAAATACTCCCTGTCTCCCTGGGCCACAGAGGGTGTAAAAACGGTAGAGGTTAAAGCAGATTCCAATCTGTCTTTCAGGTGCCAGTCACTACCCTCAGGACCCTCAAAATAATAGTGACAAGAAGAAGAACTAAATATTTATATAAAAAAATTAATGGGATCTATAAGAGTAAGATAGAAGTCTGGAAGACAAGAGTGTGAGTTGTCAGGTAGCCCCAGGAAGAGACTATCTGCAATCCATGACCGATAAGTTACAGCAGAAAGGACCACCAGGAAGGAAAGCCATGCTCTCCGATAAAGTCACTTAGTTGGGATCTTCAGTTGCTATAAGAAGCGGGTGTCAAGTTGCTTTCACCTGACCATGTGGGAAGAGAGCTTTCACCTGACCCCAGTGTGAAGTGATTCTAACAGAATGAATGGATTTGCTAAGGAATAGCAACTGGCAGTTTCCTCAGAAATCCTGGGATCAAGGAAGGAAATGAACCGACTCAGCAAAACAGAGCTGTTTCTTAAGGAGGATGCCAAATAGCAATCATTTGACCAAACTGAAGTGGCCGTCAGGAATCATGCTTACATGGCTGCTTTAGAAATACAATATACAGGTGTTTATATAAAGATAAAACCTGAATACCTGAAGATAAAGAGAAAAAGATGAAGAGTGTAGAAAATTTACCTCAAAACTTCTCTGATCTTGGTTAAATATATATATATATATATATATATATGTATCTGTGAGCAGACTACACGGCCATCTGAGGCCATCTGAGGTCCCGGCCCATGCTGCCACCAAGCTGAGAACCATATCTGGGACCATGGCCCTGCAACAGGAGGGGTCTGTGTCACTGTCTATGCCTCATATTACCACCAAAGGCCATGCACATGTCCCTATTCTAAGCTGCTGTCTAGAGCCATGTTAATGTTCAAGGGCTACACAGAGCTAGGCCCATCCTCACAGGCTGCAGCACTTGGGAGGGAGCCCAATCCTCATTCAGTGAGCACTATAGAGCTGGCCCTGGTGATGTGGGGTCAGGTCAAGAGAGCTGGGCCTGAGGGCATGAGAGCAGGAGAGCTGGTCCTGCCCCTTGCTGGCTGTGGCACTCAAGTGAGCTAGCCCCATCTCTCACCAGGGCAATGCTAGAGAGCTGGCCCTGGAGTCATGAGCTTGGGAGAGCTGGTGAGCTGACCAACTCAGCTACCATCCAGGCCCAGATCCAAGGCTTTGAGTTGGCCTACCCCAACATCTACCACATCAGTGAACTCCTGGAGCACTTTATGGGACCAGTCTTGCAAAACCAAGGCTGCAGGATCCCCATGACACAGGACAACAATAAGATATCTGTGAGAAGTTCAGGTGCGGATCCAGTATTCGTAGTGCAGCAGAAGCCAGAGGCCTCGAACCAGACCAATGACACACTGCAGTGAATATTTGCAAGTAAAGCTGTTTGGACAAAAGGGTATAATGTGTGACACACTGAGACACACCACAGCTTCCAAAGCAAAGGTTTTTTTTATTTTTTATTTTTGTTTTCATCTCAGGTCAGATATGGAGAGATGAGTGGAATTGGGTTGCATGATGTGAAATTCAGAAAGAATCAATAAAAAATTTGAAAGAAAGAGAGAAAGAGAAAGGAAGGAAGGAAGGAAGGAAGGAAGGGAGAAAGAAAGAAAGAAAGAAAGAAAGAAAGAAAGAAAGAAAGAAAGAAAAGCAACAGACTGGTTAGGCAGTGGTGGCACATACCTTTAATCCTAGGACTCAGGAGGTAGAGGCAGGTAGATCTCTGTAAGTTCAGGCCAGCCTGGTCTTCAGAGCAAGTTTCAAGTCAGCCAGAGCTACACAGAGAGACCCTGTCTACAAGAAGGAAGAGGAGAAAAAATAATAAAAAAAATAAATTAAATTAAACTTTTTTTTAAAGGAGGAAGAGGAGGACAAGAAACAGACTGGAAAACAACAACAACCCAACTTTGTGCTGCTTACAAGAAACTCACCTGACCAGTGGCCACACACCTAACTGAATAAAAGGATGGAAAATGATGTTCCAAGCAACTGAAAAACCCAAAGTGAACAGCAATGCCTGTATTTATGTCTGACAAAATAGATTTTAAAACAAAAACTACACAGAGACAAAATCACGACTCAGTGATCACAGCATCAAGTCAACAACAACAAAAAATAGAGGATTATAAGTTTACCTACACCCAATTTTATAAAGTAAATCCTACAAGACCTAAAGGGAGAGTTGGGCTTCAATATAAAAATTGTGGAGGACTTCAACACCTCACTCTCATCAATCAATAAATCACTTAGATTTAAAAAAAAAATCAACAAGCATCAAAAGCAAGGTACAATGTGACATGCCTAGATCTCACCTATTTGTATACTGAGGCAGTACAACTGCTTTGAGTTCACCAATTTGAGACCAACTTGAAGGAGACATCATCTCAAAAGAAAGAAGAAAGGAAAGGAAATAGGAAGGAGTGATGAAAAGAGAGATGGGGAGAGGGAAGAAAAAGGGAGGGGGAGGAGGAGGGAAAGAGAGACCTTGTTAGTGGGAATGTGAAGCTGAATTTGTACAGTCACTATAAAGAGTAGTATGGATGCTTCTCAAAAACAGACAAACCAAGCTCTCCTAATGATCCAGGTATCCCAGGAACATAGACAAGGGAGATGAAATCAGCATTACAGATCTTCACAACCACATGTATTGAGGTTTTATTCACAGTAGAATAGAATCAACTTAAGCGCCCATCTGCCCGAGAATATACAAAGAATCAGTCCAGCTGTAAAGAAGTCCAGTCAGAAAAATGAGGTGGAAGATACTATGTTAAATAATCCACATAAAGAAAAAAAATTACTTTGTGTTCTGTATGGAAGCTTTAAGAAGTCAATCTACAAGTAAAATAATGCTTGCTGTGGAGAGGAGTTACACAAGGTTGGATTTGATAAGGCATGCAGATGCTTGTACAGAAAGACATCACAGTGAACTTCATTAGTATGTACACTTAATATGTGCTAATTAAAACATGTTGTGGGGTTGCTGTCTGTTATTCTAGACAAGGTCTTTATATATAACACAAGCTGACTTGGAAATTGTTATATAACCCAAGCTGGCCTTGGACTTTCATTCTGTCTGCCTCAGCCTCCAAGAGCTGAGATTTCAAGTGTATGTTGCTGTGCCCTGAATGTGTTCTATCTTTCAGATGTATGTACTTTTATTCTATGTGTGTGAGTGTTTTGCCTGCATGTATGTATGTGCACCAGGAGCAGTTGGAGGTGAATCTAATCAAGACATATTCTGTACATATATAAAACTATCTAAGGTAAATAAAAGGTATTCTAAAAAATAAATTTAAATTTTCCATTATATGTTCTAAACCCAAGGACTGTAGAATAAATATATAATTTGCCAACAATGTCTCCTAGTCTGTGGCTTGTTTCTTCATTTTCATGTTTTTTAATATTTATTCTTAAGAATGATGAAATCTAATTATTGATACTTTATAATACATGCCTTTGGATCATAGTTTTAAAAGTTTTTGCTAAACCCGAGGTCACAAAGATTTATGTTTTCAGAAGAAAACTTATAGAAAGAAGTTTAGAGTTTTTGGTTCTTTGATGAAACCCAGGTTCAGCTCCTGTGTTAAGGATTTGAGTGGCTGAGAGTCAATTTTAGAAAGTAGTCTTCAAAAAATTCTTAAGGGTAATTTTTTAAAATTTTTATATGTATAGATACTTTGCTTGCACTCATGTGTGTGCACCACAGTCGTGCCTGGCTCTCACATCTGCCAGAAGAAAGAGTCAGAGCCACTGAAGTGGAGTCACAGAAGGTCCAGAGCTGCCATGTAAGGCTAGCAATTTAACTGAGGTAGTCTGCAAGAGTAACACATGCACTTAATGGCGAATCCATGTCTGCAGGCCCTGCAGGTGCTTTTTTGTACTTCCAATCACTTCATAAATATATAGGTGATTGGGTCTGCTGACACATGCCCGTAATTCCAGAGTTTGGATGGCTGAGGCAGAGAAATACAGTTTGAGGCACATCCAGTCTACATAGTGAGATCCTATCTCAAACATAGAAAATAATGCCTTGAATTTATTTTTTAAAAAATTACCTTCTGCGGGAGGCCTTCAATTAGCCAGCCCCTGCTAATACTAGCGTCCTGTGTGCTGGAGAGGTGTTCAGGCTCCTGTTGCACCCTGGGTCAGGTTTGGAGGAATGTGGATATTGGGACTTTGTGTTAGGAAGGCAGTGGAACGCTTCAGGCTCTGCTTACTGGGACAGACAAGTAGAACCATGGAAGACAACGATTCTAAGGGGGGGTTGAACTGTGGGGGCCTGGTTCAAGACATTCAGAGGAGAAGAATTTTAGTATGTTGCCTAGAGATCATTCTTGTGATATTTTTAATGAGGAATGTGGCTGTTTCTGCCCTTGTCTGAAGAGTCTGCCTGGGGCTAAAGTTTTGAGAGTTAGATTAATTGCATTAGCAAAGGAAATCTTTAAACAGCCTAGAATAGACTCTGCTGTGTCATGAAAAGGAGCAAGCTGAGCAAGGAAAAATAGTATGGTTCGTTGACAAAAGGGAGCACGGGGAAGTGGACCAGAGCTAAATCCTGGGTTCAGGAGATAAAGGTTAAAGGTTAAAGATATTAAATGAAATTAAGGAAGTGATGACCTCAAGGCAAGACTCTACCCAGCTAAGCTTTCATTTTATTAAAAGTGAATTAAAGAACAGTTTAGATCCAGGTGTGATGGAGCCGGCCTTTAATCCCAGCACTCAGGAGACAGAAGCATGCAGATCTCTAATTCAAGGTCAGCCTGGTCTAAAGATCAAGTCCAAGACAGCAAGGTTTAGGCAGTGAAGGGAACCATCAAAAACAGAGAGCTGGTGAAGATAGAATTGAACAAGGAGCCATGTTCCAGCTCCAGCAACAGAACTTGGCAGCTTCAATCACATGGTTCTGGCTTTAGAGTCAAGGCTAGAAGAAAGGTATTGTGTCATCTCCCTCTGACTAAGGAAAGCGGCTGCGGCCAGCACATGGCAGGGATGTCCCTGTGTGGAGGCCCAGAGGGGCCATTGTATGAAGCTGTGCAGGTGAAGGCTGTATTGCTTTTAAGACCCCAGGATGTTGGAGATGCCAGAGCCATGGGCTATCTGCTGAGGAAAGCTGCTAGCAGGGAATGGAACCAGCCCCAGAGAAAGAAGTTTGTTGCAGTCAAGCATTTTGACATCAGACATGAAGCTGTAGATTTTGGAGTTTGTCCAGATGGTTTTTGGTCTTGCTTGGGTCTAATATTGCCTCACCATGCTCCCTTCCTTACATTTTGGAACAGTAATATATATACTGCACCATTATATGTTGGAAGTATATGATCTGTTTTCTTTTCATTTTGATTTTTTTTAGATTACAGTTAAGAGAGTTCAAAATAGAGACTTTGGACTTGGAACTTTTAAACAATTTTGAGACTGTTATAGACTATGTCTACTCTTGAAGTTGGCCTGAATGCATTTCTGCTTTATGGTGTGGCTACAAGCCTATAGGGGTCAAGAAGTGGAATGTGTTGGTTTGAATAGGAATGGCCCCCATAGATTCATGTGTTTGAATGCTTGGCCCTTAGGGAGTAGCCATGGCCTTGTTGGAGGAAGTGTGTCATTTGGGGGTGGGCTTTGAGAGCTCCTATGCTCAAGCTATGCCCAGTGTGGCACACAGTCTCATTCTTCTGCCTGTGGATCAAGATGTAAAACTCTCAGCTCCTTCTCCAGCACCATGACTGCCTGCTTGCTGCCATGCTTCCCTCTGTGATGATAATGGACTGAATCTCTAAAACTGTAAGGCAGTCTCAATAAATGGTCCTTTTATAAAAGTGTTGTGGTTGTGGTGTCTCTCACAGCAATGAAGCCCTGGCAAAGACAATCATGTAAACTTTTCTCTGAAGAGAAAAGTAGATTTTCTATGTGCACAAAAGGAGCTGTCATTTCTAGGAGCAGAATTCTGCATGCACTCACAGTACTCATCTTCCAGTATTTTAAATGGGAAAATATATGAATTTTTTATACAAAAAAATCTGAAATCTGTTTCCTCAAATGTAACAAAAACATTAATAAATACCCAAAGGGAAGCGATGGCACATTTTCAAAGGGAATACACAAATCACTGTGTGGTTCTCTCTCGCTGTTGTCAAAATACACACCCAGGGCTCTTGCTGATGATGGGTGAGATTTTCAGCCTTTCCACACTTCTCAGTTCCTACAAATGATAGAATATGACTCTAGACTTGCCTTACATAATGCCTTGTTAAATGTGGATATTTAATGAGGCTGGAGATTTTATAGGGCCAGAAAAAAAAATGGCTCAGCATAGAAAAGCACTTGCCCCACAGACATGATGATGTGAACTCCACCCCCAGATCCCAGGGTCAAATGAGAGGAATAACTCCCCAAAACTTGTGCTCTGACCTCCTCCCATGAGCCATGGTACCTACATCATATTATACATACATGCATCGTATACAAGTAACGGTGACAATCATTGGGTCAGAGAGATGGTTCAGCAACTAAAAGTCCTTGCTGCTATTGCAGAAGATGTGGATTTGGTTTCTTTGACACCTTTTTCTGACTTCTGCAACAAGCTCCTGCAATCATATGGTGCACATACATATACTCAAACACACACACACACACACACACACACACACACACACACACAAAGCATTAAATAAGCATAAATGTTTTTAAATAAACTTTAATTTTGAAAAGACTATCTGAGTTCCCAGATTATCAACAGAGGAGTCACTTGCTCAATTAATAGACAGTATCTCCCATGCTTCTCTGTGAAAAACGCGGTAAAGAAAAGAATTACATGCACATATAGATACATATGGCGACACAGAATTTATATGCAGAAAAGCACGATACATGTAAAGACCCTGCTAACACAGGTGGCTGAGAAACCCTTGGGTGTAACTCACCAGCATGAGAGGGTCAGAGACTTGCTTTCTACAATTCTTCCCTGTAAGTCACCCTGTGCTTTAACAGAGCTCACACCTCCAATCTTCTTGCTTCCCCGAAGGCATGGCTAGTGTAGACCTCTGGGTGGTGCTTTCTCAATCAGAGCTGCTGGCCAATAGACTTGACACGGTAGCCTTTATTCTTCTGTTCTACTGGCTGAGCCCAGGCTCCTCCTAAGGTGACAATAAAGGTCTGCATTCAGAGTCATACAGCCTGAGAGTCTTGGACTCCATAGAACCTACTGCCTACTGACAGGAGCCATGAAGTCCCTATTGTCTGCTCTTGTGGTCATTGTGTTCCTGGCCCATTTGGTCACAGGTAAATGCAAACTCTTGGGGAGAAAGAAACATTAGTCAGCCTAGAACAGGGTCTTCTACTTGAGTCCCTAACATCAAGGGAGCTGTGGACATGGGACCTCACTAGGAAGGAGCAGACACTCCCCAAGGCTCTCCAAGTGCAGCCTTCTCTGTGACCAGAGCTTGGGGAAAGGAGTGAAAATCTGGGATCATTGCCAGCAGAGGCAGAGGGGCTGTGGCATCTAGAGTCCCCCTGTCCTATCACTTGGGGCCAGAGCTGTGGACCTCACTTTGCTGGCCATGAAGATGTCTCAGTGGTATTACTTCCCTGTGCCTCTCCAGTGTTGTAGTCCTGGTTCCCGATTATAGGACTGGGATGGTAGATGAGGAGAGACAAACATGATGTGTAGCTACGGAGAGCCATAGGTGCTGTACAGGACAGCTCTGTCTACACGGGCATTCTCCTGTCTTCAGGTTGGTTGGTTGGTTGGTTCTGAGTCAGGCTCCTGTTTTGCAGACCTTGAGCGTGTGATCTTCTTGCCTCTACTTCTGAAATTTGTTTTTGCTTTGTTAATTAACTTACACGTTTTGAGACTGGGCCTGCTATGTGACCTAATCTACCCTCAAGCTCACCATCTGCCTACCTCTGCCTCTTGGGTGCTGAGCTTTGAGGCATGCGCCAACGCTGTGGCTTTTCTTTCACTTCCTTTTGGCAGAGCTGAGGAATCACACTCAGAGCTTGCTCTTGTTAGGTTTCTGGCCCTGGGCCACACCTGCAGCCTTTCTTCACTCTTGATTGGCATGCATTTATACCAATTTATAGAGTATGTTTTTCTACAATTTATAAGGAAATGGATTGAATAAAGAGTAGTTAGAATATAGTATCTGTCACTATAAGCATCACATAAACATTTACCATAAACATTCATATCCTCTGTAGTGGGGACACTCAAAAACTCTCTTGTCACTGCATTGATGCACACAGCACATTGTTAGCAAGAGTAGTTCTCCTGCTGAATAACAGTATACAATCGGCCTGTCTGTATAGCCCCAAAACCTGAACAAAAACCAAGAAGTGTTTTAGAAATAAAGAAACTTGGCAACCCTTTATCTCTACTAACAATTCTAAACATTATGGCTAGCTGACACACATCTGTAACCTGCTTCCTGTCCTTTGTCCTTGATTGGTATACATTAATTGTACAGAATAATTTGGCTTTCTGAATTCCCAGATTATCAACAGAATGGTAAACTGTTCAACCAGTACACAAGAGAAAAAAATGCGAAGAACTAGATTGTGTACATATGTAGACTCAGCTGTACAGATTGCATGTGCAAGAGAGCACTAAGGTGTAAAGGTCACAGGAGGGCTAGACAAGGGCTTTCTCTGTCTCTGTATGTTTAAGATGCTCTATCTATCAGCCCAAGGCTGTTATTTTTTTCTACATCAATTGGCATGTTTGGAGGTATAATTTTTCTATGTCATTTTCTTACAACATTATTCTGTCTTGTTTCGTAGTCACCCACTTGGAGAGCCCCCTCTTGTGCTACTCTGGTGGTTTATAATGTGTGTAGATCATTGTGAATAACAGCACACAATCTGACGTGTGTGTCACTGGGAACTTCTCTGATCCTATAGGCAAATAGTGGGAGTTCTATTGCCCTGTCCATGGATGTCATTTCTCTGACATTACTTGCCATACCCATTACATAATAGAATATGTGGATTTGCATTTTTACTTTTCCGCTTCAGATTTTCTACAAGTGTTATAAGACATTTTCTATTTATATTATTTAAATATCTTATGTTTGTTTCCTCTAAAGCTTTTATTTTTTTAATTTTTTTTTAATTTTATGTGCATTGGTGTTTTGCCTGCATATATTTCTGAGTGAGTGTGTGAGATCTCTGAAACTGGAGTTATAGGCATGTGTGAGCCGCCATGTGAATGCTAGGAATCGAACCTAGGTCCTTTGGAAGAGCAGCGAGTGCTCTAAACCACTGAGCCATCTCTCTAGCCCTAAAACTTTTATTTAAGAGACAAAATTTCCCTTTTGCAGGACATTCCTCTAGTCCTCAGAGGAGGCTGAACAGCTGATAAGATCTATGACCAGTGATGGGTTCAGTGGGGCAGAGAGCTACTCCAGCCGGTGACTGTCAACCACACACATCCACCCACTGGACCTCTTATCTCTGTCTCTGCTGATCTTTCTTCGTTTGCCGGCTGCTTTGCTGTCTCCACTCTCTGATCTTAAGGTTCCTAGACTTTGCCTTCTTAATCATTGTCTTACTCCAAAATCTTGCCAAGTTTTTGATATTGACCTCAGGAATGAGTCAAGGTACAAAGAGTGAGGTAGGAACTAGCGTAGGAATCTCTTTCTGTTCCTTATACATTCCAACATAGGAATAACTGTGATAGTTCACAGTTATATGTGACATACATATAGGTACCCCTGAAAGGAGTCTCCCTAATAAACATATTCCTCACCACCAGTTGTGAGGGTCACTCCTATAATCTCAGTACTCAGGAGGCTGAGGCAGGCTAGCCTGACCTACATAGTGAAATGTCTCAAAACAACAATAACAAAAATTATAGAATGCACTTACAGCTCAGTACACATAGAGGTATATACAGAAAGAGATGGGTATAGAGTTCAGTATATAAATATGTAAGGAAGTTTTATGGTTATCTTTCCAAAATGTCTGCATTTTAGAAGATTTATTTTTTTATTTTATGTTTCAGTGTTTGGTTGTATGCATGTGGACTACCAGGGTGCAGTTCCCATAGCTACCAAAAGAGAATGACAGGTCCCTGGAATCGGAGCTAGACAGCTGTGGTTATTGAAAACTCAACCCTGATTCTCTGCAAGAACAGCGCTGAGCCATCTCTCCAGGCTCTTCTCTGTGTAGCCTTGGCTGTCCTGGAACTCATTCTGTAGACCAGGCTGGCCTCGAACTCAGAAATCCACCTCCCTCTGCCTCCCAAGTGCTGGGATTAAAGGCATGCGCCACCACTGCCCAGCAAGTGTCTGCTTTTAACAAGGCAATATATAAGACAAGTCTAGAGTCAGATTCTATCATTTGTAGGACCTCAGAAATGTGGAAAGACTTTGAAAATCTCACCCATCAGCAAGATGTGTGTTTTGGTAGCAGTGAGAGATACCCACAGTGATTTGTGTACTCCCATTTAAACGTACCAGCCCTTCTCTTTGGGTATTTATTTATGTTTTTGTTACATTTGGGAAAACAGGTTTCAGATTTTATGTATGTATATGATATCATATAAAATATATTATATATATGATATATTTGATATATATTTGATATATATATAATATATATCAAATATATATATATATAAATATATATCATATTATATATTTTCCCATTTAAAATACTGGAAAATGGGCAATATGAGTGCATGCAAAATTCTACCCCTATGTGTACATACAAAATCTAATTTTCTCTTCAGAGAAAGTTTACATGATTAAGAAAAATAAAACAACAATTGGCAAAAGCCAAGGAAAAACAGTGCTCAGAAGGCAGAAGCTGTTGTTCTTGGGTTTTGTTTTCGTTTTTGGTTTTTGGTTTTTGTTGTTTTGATTGTTTGTTTGTTTTGATTGTTTGTTTGTTTTGTTTGTTTGTTTTGTTTGTTTGTTTTTCCAGACAGGGTTTTTCTATATATAGCCTGTGCTGTCCTCGAACTTCTGTAGTCCAGACTAGCCTGGAACTCACAGAGATCTGTCTGTCTCTGTCTTTGCTTCTGAGTACTGGGCTAAAAGGCACTGGCCACCAAGCCATGCCTGGGCATGGATTTATCTATGTCTGCTCAGTACCCAGCTTGATGGCTTTCTTTCCTCCCTACAGGTAGCTGGTATGTGAAAAAGTGTGCAAACACATTGGGCAACTGCAGGAAGACATGCCGAGAGGGAGAGCAGTTCACAGAACCTGCGACGAGCAGATGCCCCATAGGAAAACTGTGCTGTGTTCTGGACTTCAAAATTACTGGTCATTGTGGGAGCTCCTCACAGTCCTCATCAGGAAATCAAGATTCGGCTGCGGCAGGGGGGGGAAGTGAGGGCGGAGGGGCACAGCCAACAGGGGCGACACAGGCGGCAGGGGGGACACCGGGGACAGGGGGGACACAGGCGGCAGAGTCCACAGCTGCCAGCACTGCCGCACCCTAAGTACTGCTGCCTCTTGTCTCATGACCTAATATCCCTGGTTGATTAAAGCAAAGAGGCCTAAGCCAGTGTCTGTTTCCTCTCTACATCTTTTCCCACAATGCCTCCCTTCAGTCAGATTTGCCAAATCACCCTGTCTCTTCACTGGGGCAGTTCCAGGTTGGAGATCCAAATTAGAGAGAGGTGGGGCATGAGGGGATTAGTCTCCAAGCCCCACTGAGGAATGAGAAGTCGAAGCCTGACATCTTAAACAAATACAGACCTTTAGTATGTCCCTGACCAGGAGTGTTAAGTTTTAATGTACAGGAAGCTTAGGGAGGGATGATGCAGATGCTGGTCCTTACAAGCCTTCCTGACCCAGTGTGCGACAGGAGCAATCCCAGGTGTATGCTCCAGCATGGAAAGGCACTAGGGACTGGCTAATTGAAGGCCTCTAGAAGTGATTTTCTATGAATCAAAGGCAATAGTTTCTTTGTTTGAGATAGGATCTCACTCTGTAGACCGAACCAGCCCGAAACATGGGATTTCTCTGTTTCAGCCCTCCAAATGTTGGAATTACAGGCCTGTGTCTCCAGACTGAATCTATATATTTATGAAGTGATTGGAACTTCGAAAAAGTGCTTGCAGTGCCTAGAGAGATGGTTTAGCTTTGCTCTTGCTAAGAGCCAGTGCTCAGTTCCCAGCACCCACATGGCAGCTCCCAACCTTCTGTAACTCCACTTCAAGGGATAGTGACTGTCTTCTGGCCTCTGTGGGAACTAGGCATTAATGTGTTACACATGCATGAGTGCAAGTCAAAAATACCCATACATATAAAAAATATATTTTTAAGAATTACCTGAAGAGTTATCTGAAGAGTACTTTCATACCTATACCAATCCAGGTCCTGATACAGCAGTCTCACTTAACAGAAGAACAAACAAATTCTAAGCCTTAGGGCCCTGAGACACTGTGGCAGTATCTAATCATTTTCTGTCCCTTGGGAATCCTGAATTTTAGCTTTTAGCTTAGGTAGGAAGAGTTACCAAGGACTTTGGCATGACCTGAAGACTGAGCAAGATACTCACCTTGAGTAACATGGTGTTCTAAGTACTCTGTGTCACCAACAGGGAGCACCCTGGTGCTCTCCTTCCCAGCAACAGCTGGGTAAAGAGCAGGAAGTGTGGTCAGCTGCACTCCCTGGGCACCTGCAGTCGGCATGTCCGCCTCTTCATCTTTCCGATTACTTGAGGATGAGGGGATGAGGCTGAGTATGTTCCATCCTTGTCATACTAACATACTTCTAACTTTAAACGGGGGAGAGGAAGAGTCTCAGTAAAAGCAGTAGCTGCGGAAGCATGAGTTCTGTTCCCCCTGGATCCATATAAAGAGCTGGCATGAGCACAGGCACACTTGTAACCCAGCATTGTGGGGAGCAGAGGCAGGAGGATTGCTTGGGCTTTGGGTTCAGTGAGAGACCCTAACTCCAAGGAATGCGATGTAAATGACAGAATAACAGACTGTGTCCCCTAGCCTCAACATGGGCGTATAGGCACTCTAATAACACACACACACACACACACACACACACACACAAACACACACACACACACACAGGAGATTAGTTTATGCTCTGACCTCCTAAGAAACCAAAGATTTACTGTAGACGCCCAACAGTGGAAGAACAATGTTGGCACAAGTGTCATCTCCAATATCGATGAGTCTGTGAGTGCTACTAGTGTATAGTTGTTTTACTTCACTTGAGCCCAGTCCAGTTACTGATAGATCCAGATGCATCCTGTCCTCTCTAATGCAAACCCCATGGGGTTATTACCAAAGCCTCCCACAGTTTGATCTGTACTCCTTTGCTACATAAGCATTTTTCTCCTACAGGGTTAGCCAGAGTCACTCTTTTGAAACACAAATCTAACCACTAATCCCTCTCTGTTGTCTCTGCCCAAAACATCTGGACCAACTTTCCAGCCCCACGCCCTTGTCCTCTCAACCTCCCTGGTTCCCGTGGGTCTTCTGGTCCTCTTCACAAAGCAGTGTGAGTTCTAACACACACCTCACCTTGGGCTTGATTTGAATTCATAGGATTTGCTACTGGCTTCATCTCTTTCCACTTACCCCTGCCTGCAGGGAAGGGAGAGTGGGGGGTGGGGGGAGGGGGGAAGGCTCTTATAATTCTTGTTAGCAACATAGAGAACTACACTGTAGAAGTCTGCCATTTCTGAGGCTCTATTACTGTAATTAACCTGCGAGTTTACACCATCCTATTACGTGCTATATCTACTCAGGACATTTGTTTAATAACGGGAGCCATTTTTTTTTCTCTTGTCATTACCTAACTAGAATTTGTACTAATTTTTTTTCTAATTTTTAAAATTATGTGTGTGCACAGGTAAGTGGGAATATCAGAAGAGTCCAGAAAAAGGTGCCAGATAACTTGGAGCTCTCTGACATGGGTGCTGGGAACCAAACTCGGGCCTTCAGCAAGAGAAGTGTGCACTTTAATGACTCAGCTATCTCTTCTGCCCTTAAAGATTTTATTTTTATAACCTATTTTTATTTTTAATTGTGTGCCCATGAGGGAGTCAGAGTTCCTGGAACTGGGGTTACAAGCAGTTGTGAACCAAATTCAAGTCTTCTGGATAAGCTATGTATTGTTCAGGATTCTCCAGAGCAGCAGAACTGATAGGATGAATCTATTTATCCAAAGGGTATTTATGAGAGTGCATTAAAGGCCAACAATGGTTATCTCCTGGTGGGAAATTCAAGAATCTGATCATTGTTCAGTCCATGAGGTTGAATGTTTCAGCTTCTCTTCAGTCTGTGTTGGAATCCCAAGGAAGGGCTGCCTTAGCAGCAAGAGAGATGAACTTGCCATTGAGACAGAGGGCAGGCAGGCAAGAAGCGAAAGCTTCCGTGTCCTTTTGTGTGAGTTGCCACCAGAAGGTGTGGCCCGGATCTACTATGGTTCTTCCAACCTCAAATTGAGTGTGGGTCTCCCCACCTTAAATAATCCAATCTAAAAAAAAAAAACCTTCACAGGTTTGCTCAGCTGCTTGGGTTTCACTGATGCCAGGTGTAGTTGGGTTGATGACCAAGATGAGTCATCACACGCAGTATGTCCTCAACCTCTGTACCGTCTCTTCAGATTCTGTATTAAGTCTTACTGATGAAGTAAACTGAAGTTTTTGATTGCCCCAAGGATCTGGGGTGATACTGGAAGCTCACTTTCATTTATTGTAGATCTTCCCCGGCAAAGAAGCTTCTGTGTCTTTCTAAAGACATAACTATGCCCCATGTAAGTATATGTGTCACAAGTGGCAGGACATTCCCTCCTGTACCTGCAGCTGTCTTTGTGGACAGAACTCATAACTCACAGGGTGAGCAATGAAAACAGGCTGCTTCAGAGAGAAGGGCAGTAGGGAAAGACAGCATGTGAGCTTCGAAGGTCAAACATGTCTAGGGTCAGTTCTCTGTCACATCAGATGTTCGATTTTAGACTAGGGATCAGTGATGTCCGGTGTCTGGACATGTCTTTTTGGACGTGAAGACTATTTGCTCCCACTAAAGACACTTTGAGAATTACAGGAATGGTGTATTAAGTATGCTGCAGGGACTCAGTTACAGCAAGTCGCTCATTCCTGGATGAGGGTTAACAAGAACTTTCCTGATAGCCCTGCCTGTTGGACCATGGCTGCCCTGCGTGGGTATGTGTGATGATAAACCGAGTTTCACCTGACGGACAATGCATTACCATGCAGAAGGGCATGAGAGGTGAGGATCATGGGCCCTCTTTGAAAGGCCAGGTGCTCTTATAAGGCTCTTGGGGGCACTTGATGTACTTGCTCCTTAGTAATTAAGTGGGTCACTGCCTCAAAAACTACCTTAGGCTGAGATCACTTTAACGGTAGGCAGCAACGCTAAGCTAAGGACCAGCGCAGCCTCTCATCTTCTCGCCTGGAGTCTCACCCTTCCTCATACCATGCTTGAAGTCAAGCATCAAATTGCCTTTGCTGCTGTAGTAAAAGCCCTGAAGAAAGCAGCAAAAGAAAGGACAAACCTCCACACAAGAAAGGCTGTATATGACAATTCTCTAGCCAACATTATGGGGTAGGGAATAAAGACATTGCTCCTAAAGCCTAAAGACAGTTCCAGGTGCCTACTGTCTCCACTCCTACTCATTATACGGTTTGGAATCTTAACCAAAGCCATTAGACAAGAAAAGGAAGTAATAAATACAAGTGGCAGGGTGGGGATGGGACACTGGAGGAGGTGTCTTGTTAGCAGAGGACTTAGGTCTAGGTCCCAATACTCACACAGTGGTTCACAACCATCTGCAACTTCAGTTCCAGGGGACGTGCTGCCTCCTTCTGACCCCTGCCGGCACCAACCACACCCATGGGCACATACATACATGCACGGATATACTCACACGTAAGATAAAATAAGTAATTTAAGCAAACTTTAAAGAACACAAATAGGAAAGGAAGAAGACAAATTACCTATATTTGTGCTCTGTTTTACACTGTGTCCTTTTACAATGTAAAACACCCTGTCCCAACAGAATCATAGAGGGTTAGAACAAGTCCAAGAATGAGAGAGGCAGCCCAACTATCACGATGACATAGAAACCATAAAAAGCAACACACCAGCGGAAGCATGTGCTGCTGAGGGTAGGCGGGGTAAGATCTTCCAGGGGAAGTCACCTGACTGGTGACAGGAAAATGATTCATACCTGTGGTGAAACTCAAGAACATCGTGTCTGAGTCAAAGGATGCACAGTCAGGATTTCTCATCCCACGTTTCAGAGCTGGGGCAGCGGAAGAGAGAACAGGCAGAATTCCTGAGGTGCTGATGGAGCAGGGTACCAAAGCACCTACCCAACAATGCAGTCCTTTGACTTTCCCAAACACCACGTGATGTTTTTAGTCTCTTGGGTGCTGGAGGGAGGCCCAGAACCTGACCAAGACTCTATGAGTGGGTCCATTAAATGTAAAGCCAAGCTCATCTGATTAGACAGGACTCTTTAGGTTGTTTTTGAGATTACTCCCTCCTCTAATGCCCTCAGACCTCCTTGGCCTTCCCCACACCTAGGGCACCACTTCAGTCTCAAGCTGATCTGGGTTCTTTCTGCACAATAACTGTACAAGATGAGAGATGCTGGGACCTCCCTGTGCATGGTTATACCACAGGAAGATTTGCAGTGACAGAAAACATCAGATGCTGTGTCCAAATGGGAGATCCTCCTGCCTCAGCACCACAGGCCTGGGTGTGTCTAAAATCTATGTCAACTCGATGTTCTAATTTCGAGTAGACGAGATGATGGGATGCACATGAAAAGAATGAGTCCAGATTGCAGCCTAGGATCCTTCACAGTTGTCACTCCTTCTCATCAAAACTGTGTGTGTCTGCGTCTGTGTATGTGTGTCTGTGTCTGTGTATCTGTGTCTATGTGTGTCTCTGTGTGTCTGTGTCTCTGTGTGTGTGTCTGTGTCTCTCTGTGTGTGTGTCTATGTGTCTGTGTGTGTGTGCCTGTATGTGTCTGTGTGTATCTGTGTGTGTGTGTGTGTGTGTGTGTGTGTGTGTGTGTGTGTCTGTGTGTGTCTGTGTGTCTATGTGTCTGTGTGTCTGTGTGTGTCTGTGTGTCTATGTGTCTGTGACTGGGTGTGTCTGTATCTGTGTCTCTCTGTGTGTCTGTGTATGTGTCTCTATGTGAGTGTGTGTCTCTGTGTATGAGTGTGTCTCTATGTATATGTGTCTCTGTATATGTCTTTGTGTATATGTTTGTCTGTGGCTGTGTGTGTGTTCTCATAGTTTCTTAGAGACATAAGAAGTTGCACTGCAGAGCGTGGGGAAAGCATGAGGTGACACATAAAGAAGGTACTTCTCACCAAACCTTACGACCCGAGTTCATCCCTGGAACCCAAAGAGTGGAAAGAGAGAACTGACTCTCTAAAGTTGTCCTCTGACCTCCACACACACACCACCACAACACATGCATGTCATGATGCATACACAAGTATGCATGTACAAGCATACACACTTCAACGTCCAAAATTACTTTTAATTTTTTGAATGAAGAGAAATACTTGAAATCTGTGAAATACCATCTTGGCTAGAAAGTGGAGAGACTTGCTGCCACCTTCCCCAGTGTCCATGTAATCTCTGTGTCCCCATTTCACAGGTGAAACACAAGCAACACAGCAGCTAATCATTCACACTTAAAATGTCCAGACAAGGAGTAGGTACACGCAAAAGGCTCAAACTTTATTGTGTGCAGAATCAGATTCACAGGAGGAAAGAGACAGGACAGAAGCAGCCCGCTGGATTCCACAGCGCTTCAGGAGACAACGGGCTTCATGAGCAAGAGGTTCTTTCAGATGCTGATGGTATAGTATGTGACAGTGGGCAGGACAATATAGTCTTGTGTTTTTGATTTGTCTCCGGCTCCCACTGGCTTCTCAACAGCTGTGTGCTTTTTGTACTTCTTGTTCTCCACCTCGTTAACGCAACAGTATTTCCCATTCGGGCATCCCATCTCAGATATCTCCACTAATTTGCATTTCTTCCTGCAGTAGCCTGCTACGTTGCTAAAACATTTTTTGGGTTGTGCACCATCTGAACATAAGAAACAGCATTGAGTAGGGTTAGTCTCTAAGGGAAAGCAGAAAGTGCAGTTGAGTTCACACTCATGGGGAAAGACAGCAGACACCACCCTCTGTCAGCATCAACTCCATCTCAAAAGGAAACCTTATGCTGATACAAGGAAACTCGGAACATCCAAATTAACATTCAAGAGTCTGGACCAAAAGCTCAGGAGCTAAGAGCTTGCTGCTCTTGCTAAAGACCTAGGTTTGGTCCCCAGCACACGCATGGTGGTTCACAGCTATCAGTAATGTTCCAAGAGGCCCAACACCCTCTTCTGACCTCTCTGGGCATTAGACACACATGTAGTACACATACATGTTTGCTGGTCAAACACTGGTACACATAAAATTAATCTTTAAAGAAAAGACATTTGCTCCTGGCCAATACCCAAATAGCCTTACAAATACCCATGACAAGTTAGAGAAGGAAGATCTAACTCCTGAGCTGGGTACCACCCTACATCGGGCAAATCCTACCCTGCTTCATGCTCTGAAGTCTTCTGCCCTCAGCCTTGTGTCCCTAGAGAGCACTAATGCATCACCATAAGTATACTTCAGAGTCAAATCAGCCTTTCAAAGAACATCCCAGGCTGGGTCAGCAGGATGGCCCTGCAGATAAAGGCACCTGCCCAGAAAGCCCAGCAGCCTGTGTTCAACCTCTAGAATGCACATAAGGTGGAAGGAGAAAGTGAGTCCACAGAGTTGTCCTCTGACCTCCACTGGCACATCAGGATGCACATCCAAACACAAATATACTTCACACATATACAGTAATAATCAAACCAAGCTTAATTTTTTTATGTGGGCTCAGGGACCAAACTCTGATTCCGATCCTTACACAGAAAACATTCTTACTTGCTGAGCCATCATCTTAGCAATTTTTTTTTTCAATTTAAAAGAAAATCACCTAGGTCAGGAGAGATGTCTCAGGAGGTTCAAATCCCCTGCACTCACATAAAAGACATATATGGCTAAGCCTGTACTCTAGCACTGATGGAGGGAGACAAGGTAAAAACAAGACGTCTGTGAGGCTTACTCACTGCCAGCCTAGCTCCAGGTTCAGTAAGAGACCCAGTCTCAAGGGACTGAGGCAGAAAATGATAGAGCAGACACCCAACATCCTTCTCCGGACTCAGAACAGATGGGTAGATATTACCCCTCCCCCATACACACACACACACACACACACACACACACACAAAGTATCACAGACTCTCTCCCCCACCATTCACACACACAGCACCATAGACTCCCTCCCCGCTCTGTGTGTATGTGTGTGTGTGTCGTCTCACACACATACAGCATCACAGACACACACAGCATCAGACTCCCTCTATCTCTCTTACACACACATACACACACACACACATACACACACACACACACACACACACACACACACACCTCTGTGTTTCTCACTGTAGGCTGCAGGCATCACCCTTGCCCTCTGACTTCACAAGCTACAGTTGCTCCCGAAAACTCCTCCTCTCCATCTCAGACAAATTCTCCTGAACCTGACCTCTCTCTTACTTTCTTCTTCAACTCAGATCAATGTCTTGCCTAGTGAGCAAACACAATTTGTTGGCTACCTTCCCCTCTGGAGATCCCAACCATCCCCTGTTCAGAGACACACACTATGGTCCCAAACTCTGACTACACTTTAATTTCCCTTTCTACACAAATCTAGAAAAGCTCCTGAATAAATGTGGATAACAAAGATGTTTTCTCTGGGTTACAAACTTCACAATGAGGCAGCACCCTTGAAGACGAGAGAGATATGCTTTGAGGGACATGAAAACACAATATGACTCCTTTCAAGCAAAGCAGAAAGGAGTCCTTGATTTCGGGTCTCCATCCACCAATGTGAGGCTTCACATCTTTGAATCTAAGCTAAACAGGTGACACGCACATGCTGGAGGAGAAAGAAAAATAAGGTTCAAAAGGAATAATTCCCTCAGTTAATTAACTACCTCATGATGAAGAAGGACTTTCTCTGTGTGCTGCTTAAGCCACTGCAGTAGCCCAAGCTGGAAATGACTGAGTAGAAACACAGTTCTCAGGTTAAAAACTGCTCAGTATCATAAAGATGAGTGAAGACAATGAGCCAGTTGGTACCTTCACCAGGATGCCTCCGACTTCGCTGCTATCTCTCTTCTAAGGCACACGAGAGAATGGGCTTTACTGACGGTATGGGACAGCTGTTGGCAATCTTAAACATCCCACCCGGTTTTACCAGCGCTAGCGTCCCTTGCTTCACCGCACATTTGGACAAGTTACCTGCAAGTACCACAAACAGCAAAATAATGAGGACCAGAAGCAGCTTCATGTTTACAGATCCTCCGGAGACAGCAGTGTGTCCTGTGGTGTGCCACAGCTCAGAGCACCACCAGCATTCCAAGTTTTGATTTTAACTCACATGGACGGACTGGGAGTCCAGGTCCAACCCCACCTACATTTCCAAATTTGAAATCCACAGTCACATAATGTCCCAATGTCTCCCACCTACTCCCTTTTCTCAGGATGTGAAGCCCTGCTGTGCTTTCTCTGCCCGGGCTGTCAGCCCACTTGGATCAGATTTGGTTTTCTAAACTCGCTGGTTTGGATGGGCCATCCCTAGTCTATACCCGTCATTGCCTCTCATTCACAAACACAACCCAAATTGACACACAGCACTAGACTAGAATATACGGAGACTAAAGATGAGACAGCTAACAAAACAATGTTTATTAATAAACAAACTGGGTTGGCCATGTTCTCAGCTCAACACTCTCTTTGCATCATTTAGGAAGGAAGCAGACTGTGCTGAGATCATTCGTATTTCTAGTTGCTTGTATCTAATGACATTATTACACTCTGAAAGTATCACTGAACCCTACGTCATCCATCCATCCATCCCTAAGTCTATCCATCCATCTGGCTTTCATGTCCCCAAGCTACTGTCAAATTGCCATCTGAATTAGGTACAAAAAGCACACAGCCTCCTCATTTTCAAAGCTGTTTATGGCTAAGTAGCAGGTTTCTCTTGAGTAGGCTGAAGAAGATAACAAGATCTTGCTTTATAGATGTGGCCAGGTTTTTTTTTTTTAATCACCTGTCAACAGTTTTTCTCCCACCAGCATTCACAGCCTTACAAATTATTTTTAATACCTTACTTATAAATAGATTTTAAATGTGTATCACTTCTGACAAATGCTCTCTGAATTCTGCTTAAGATGTTATCTTTCCAAATGGTTGGACATGCTGAATCCAGAAGAAACAGGAGTGCTAATTCTTGCACAGAGAGAGAGGGAGAGAAAGCTGAGATAAGACTCTTCCTTTGGTTTGTTTAGAAGCAGAGAACAGAGGAATGACAACTCATGCTGCAAAAATTACATGTATCAAAAAGAAAAAATAACAGAAAATATACAATATTCCCTTTTTAAAAAGATTTATTTACTTTATTTATATGAGTACACTGTAGCTGTCTTCAGATATACCAGAAGAAGTTATCAGATCCCATTACAGATGGTTGTGAGCCACCATGCAGTTGCTGGGAGTTGAGCTCAGGACCTCTGGAAGACCAGTCAGTACTCTTAACCCCTGAGCCATCTCTCCAACCCACAGTATTTCCATTTTAAAAGATTCGTTTCTTTTTATTTTATGTCTGGGAACCACATGTGCACCTGGTACCTACAGAGACCAAGAAAAGGCATCAGATCCCTTGGAACTGAAGTTATAGACAGTTGGAAGCTGCCATGTGGGTGCTGGGAATTGAACTTGGGTCTTCTTGAAAGAGCAGCCATTGCTGCAATAATAGTGCCATTAACACACATGCTTTAAAGGGAAATCTTTTTACACTTTTACTCCAGATATTGTCTTGCTGGCTCAAATATCAGGGTCTAGAGACTCCAGGCTGTACATACTTCAGTTCCTTCTTATTCTACTATGATCCTAAGACTTAATGTACACTGAAACCTGTGTATTATGTGGGCTAGAGAGATGGCTCAGTGCTTAAAAGCACTTGATCTTGCAGAGGACCTAGGTTCAATTCTCATCACCCACATGATGGTTCACAGCCATCTATAACTCCAGTTCTAGGGGATCTGATGTTCTAGTCTGACCTCCATGGGCACCAGGCATGCATGTGGTACACAGACATACATGTGAGAAAAACACTCCTACATATAAATTAAAAAAAATAATCTTATATTGAACTTGAGTTGGAAGAGTCCAGTCTCAAAATGGAGGGCCGTGATTCACAGGAACCAGAGCCGCTGAGGACGCTGTTTATTGGTGGTCTGAGCTTTGGAACCACAGATGATAGCTTAAGAGAACATTCTGAGAAATGGGTCACACTTACAGACTGTGTGGTAACGAGAGACTCCCAGACAAAGCGTCCCAGAGGCTTTGGTTTTGTGACTTGCTCTTGTGTTGAAGAGGTGGATGCTGCAATGTGTGCTCGGCCACACAAGGTTGACGGGCGTGTGGTGGAGCCAAAGAGAGCTGTTTCTAGAGAGGATTCTGTAAAGTCTGGTGCCCATTTAACGGTGAAGAAAAATTTTGTTGGTGGTGTTAAAGAGGATTCGGAAGAATATAATCTGAGAGACTACTTTGAAAGTCTGGCAAGATTGAAACCATAGAAGTTATGGAAGACAGGCAGAGTGGGAAAAAGAGAGGATTTGCTTTTGTAACTTTTGATGATCATGACACAGTTGATAAAATTGTTGTTCAGAAATGCCACACTATTAATGGGCATAATTGTGAAGTGAAAAGGCCCTTTCTAAACAAGAGATGCAGTCTGCTGGATCACAGAGAGGTCGTGGACAGCAGCAATCAAATTACGGAGCCATGAAGGGAGGCATTTTTGGTGGAAGAAGCTCAGGCAGACCTTATGGTGGTGGCTGTGGATCTGGAGGTGCAAGTGGTAGATATGGTAACAGAAGGTTTTAAAACAAAACAGAAACAGCTACATTCTTAGCAGGAGAGAGAGCGAGGAGTTGTCAGGAAAGTGCAGCTTACTTTGAGACAGTCGTCCCGAATGCATGAGAGGAACTGTAAAAATCTGCCACAGAAGGAACGATGATCCAGAGTCAGAAAAGTTACTGCAGCTGAAACCCTTCCTGTCCAGGACTGTCAGAGCCACAGTTTGCAAAAAGTTCAGCTATTGATTAATACAATGTCGTGTCAATTAGATGGACATTCCTGAGGTCTTTTATCTGTTGTAGCTTTGTCTTTTTCTTTTCATTATATCAGGTATATTGCCTGGTAAATTGTGGTAGTGGTACCAGGAATAAAAAAAATTAAGGAATTTTTAAATTTTCAATATTTGTGTAGTTCAGTTTTTCTACATTTCAGTACAGAAACTTTAACAAAATGCGGTTTTGAAGGTGTTTCCTTGTGAGTTAACACGTAAAGAAGACCATTGTTAATCACTATTGTGTATGAATTTTGCTAAAGTTAACTGTAAGGAAACACCTACTGACTTGCAGTTTAAGGGGAATCTATTCTCCCCATTTCCAAAACCATGATGAATGGCTGCTGACATGTGGAGAGAATAGATATTTGTATGTTTGCAATGTGTGTTTTAGATAATTATAATTGGGTGATAAAAAATAGCATATTTGTGAATTTAAAAAATAAATAAATAAATCTTGAGCTGGGCATGGTGATGCATGTCTTTAATCCCAGCACTCAGGAGGCAGAGGCAGGTGCAGGTGGATCTCTGAGTTCGAGGCCAGACTGGTCTACAGAGAGAGTTCCAGGACAGCCAGGGCTACACAGAGAAACCCTGTCTCAAAAAACAAAAAACAAAGAAACCAAACAAATAAATAAATCTTCCTTTTAAGAAACAGACGTGAAGAAAGCCAGCATCACTAAAGAAATATGTATTATAATTTATGAAATGCACATCTAAAATAGAAATTTTAAAACTCAGCAATTATTAAACACTGCATAATAACAGGCTCTGTCAACACGGCACTCACAAGCATGAACCCTTCACCAGAACCCACGGGTAAACACCTGGCACAGTGGCACACAGTTGTGATTCCAATAATCAACAAGAGACATGCCTGATTCTTCCAGGTATCTAAGCCCAAGTTGACTCCAGCTAAACATTCCTAATTGATTAAAAACAAAAAGTGTTAAATAGTAGCAAATGGGAGAGAGGAGATGATTGTGTTGACATGAGGGTTTGTGACTGTAATTCCAGCACCAGGAAGGCAGAGACAGGAGAGCCCTGTGGCATGCTGGCCATCCAGGCTAACCTAATCAGTGAGCCTGAGGGTTAGTGAGAGACCCAGTCTCAAACAGTAAAGTGGAGAGGGACTGAGGAAGACACCCAATCTCTGGCCTCCACAGGCAAGTGCGTGTACATGCCAAATATCCATACACATGCAAGTACATACATGCAAAAAAAACAATGACTATTTTATATGTACAAATTTTAACTGGTTGAAAAAGCATGTGTGATGGCTATTTTGGTTGTCAACTTGACTGTATCTGGAATTAATTAAAGTCCCAAAAACGTCTGGGTATACCTGCAAGAAATTTTTGCTTAGTTTGAAGTGGGAAGGTCCACTTCTAAATTCTGATCTTTTTTTTTTATTGGATATTTTACTTACATTTCAGATGTCATCCCCTTTCCCCATTGCCCCCCCTAAAAAACCCCTATCCCATGCCCCCCTTTCCTTTTTTGCTTTTATACAATGTTTTTTAACTGTTAATCAAAGGCTCTATAAGTTTGGTAATGCTCAATAAGAAGTGTAACCCAATACCCAACCTGGATATATAATCTATCTTTGACTGGTGGAGACACATGAACATCTGTCTCCATTCCCCCCTCTTTCTCACTCTTCTTCTCTCTCATCACCTAGCTTCTCCTGTCCTTCTTCTTCTCCTCTCCTTACTCCTTCTCTTCCTCTCGGTACTTCTTCCCCCTTAGCTCCTCCTACATATCACCCTTCCTGTTTAAAAAAAGCTTTTCTCTCATAATACAATAAGAGCATAATTATGCCTATTTGTACCAGTGAGGTACAAGATAGTCCTCATACCCAGTCCATCATTTTGTTGACTAACCAGAACCTCTGTCATCCCTCCTAACTAAAACACTTAGTTTTGAACCTGGCTTTCCCTCCCCCCCCTTGGCTTTAGAATGATTGTCAGCTAAAAACCACCCACTCAGATCTTTTCTCTCAAAGTAAATTGTCAGAATTGGGTATGAGACTATAGGTTTTCAACCCCTTCAGAAATCCAGACTGACTTAGTTAACTGAAATTATGGGAAGCATTAAGCAAAACGAACACAGAGTGGGGGGGGATGTGAGGGTGGGGAGGGAGTAATGGGGGCGGGGGAAGGTGTGGGCACAGCCTCATAGAAGCATGAGGAGGGGGATGGGATAGGAGGTTTCTGGGTGGTGGGAGGAAGGGGGGGTAAGGGGATAAAATCTGAATTGTAAGTTTATTACCCAATTTTTAAAAAAATGAAAAAGAAAGAAAAAAAAGAAAAGAAAAATAGGAGATTTAATAACACAAATGGAAGGATTTAGAAAGTTAGGAGGCAGTTTATGTTAATGGAAACAGCATCATAGAAACTGGATAATCACACCCTCATATAAGCACAAGGAGGGGGGATGGGATAAGGGGTTTCTGGGTGGTGGGGGGAATGGGATAAGGGGATAAAACTTAAAATGTAAATATTATAACCAACTTTAAAAAGGGGGGAAGTTGTTAGAACCAACATCTTTAAAAAATGTCAGCCCTCTAAAAAAAAAATTATCTTTATACTAAAACTTGTTCTGAGAATTATATATTGCAGAATACACAGCCTTGGTGTATCTACTCATCAAGCAAACTGAGCAGACCTGCTCAAACCTCTGATGTCCTGGAATTCCATGTGGATGCAGTGAAGACCCAGCGTCAGAGGCTTATCAATCTACTCTTCCCCCCACCCCTCTTCTAATATCTCAATGCCCATAATCAGCTTGAAGAAGTTAAAGAAGAGTCAGCACCCCTATTCCCTGGGCTTGGGGACTAAGGTGGTTAATATTGGACTGCCTTTCTAGGGAAAAGTAGTGATTTTGTTGGAACAGAGAGGATTAGCTAGGATTTATTGCATAGCCATAACCTATTGGTAGAATTCTGATCTTTGAGGTAGGAAGATGCACCTTTAATCCAGATTTTTTGCGGTTGGAAATCCCACCTCTCGTCTGGGCCACACTTTCTGCTGGAAGCCTATATAAAGGACACGGAGGAAGGAAGCCTCGATCTTTGCCTGCCTGCCCTCACTTTCCTAGCATGGCCATTCCTTCACTGGCGTTAGAGCCTACTTCTTTGGGATTCCAGCCCAGCTGAGACATCTAGCCTTGTAGACTGAACAATTACTGGATTGTTGAACCTTCCACTCCTAGGCAGCCATTGTTGGATTAGCTGGACAATACATAGTCTGTAAGTCTTTCTAATGAATCCCCTTTCAATATATAGAAAGAACCATTCTATACGTTCTGTTACTCTAGAGAGCCTGTGCTAATACAACATGTTAATAAAATTTGTCATGGACAAAGTAACAGTCCCCACAATGTCCATAGTGAATCCTCAGAAACTAAGAATGTTGCATTATATGGAAGCTTCAATTCTGTGGACAGAACCGAAGATGCTCATTAGAAGGTCACAGAGGAGACTGCCCTACCACACCCTGGAGGTCCAGTGTGGTACTAGGATCCTCTAAACGTGGCAGGGAAGATGGGAGAGTGAGCATCAGAGACAGCAGCGCTGACGGTGCTACACAGCTGACTTTTGAAATGGATGAAGGAACGAAGATGGATGAAGGGACCATCAGCCAAAGAACTCAACCCCCCCCCCAAAAAAAAAAAAACCAAACCAATGATTCTCTACTAGCTCCTGCAGAAGGAACACAGTCTCTCCAACACTCTGTCTTTAGTCCAGTGAGATCCATTTTGGATCTCAGAGCCATGAATCTAAATTATCCACAGAACCCAACATGGTAAATTTGTGTTACTCTATGTTGTTAAACACAAAGACACGTAACAGCAATACAAAATTACATCAGTATTTGTTCACACACAAAAACTGATCCAGAATAATCCATGACCAGAACATGGGATCTGAATCAAGCTTCAAGTTCTGAACTGAGACCCTACATTTGATAACTCCAAGGCTAGAAACTCAAACTCTGTGATAGTTTAGTTGTACACACACACACACACACACACACACACACACACACACACAGAGGGGGGGGAGGGAGAGAGAGAGAACAATCATATTTTTTGAGACAGGTTCTTTTTCTGAACCTGGAGCTCATTGATTGGCTAGGCTGGCTGACCAGAGAGCTGGCCAGGGAAACTCCTGCCTTAGCCTTACCTGAGCTAGGGTCCCAGGCATGCACTGACAAGCCCATCTCACACGGATGCTGGAGATTCACACACAGGTCCTCATGCCTGTGTAGCAGGCACTCTGCTAACTAAATCAATTCCCCAGCCCCAGGTGTAGAGAATTTCCTCTAAGACAAGTCCAAAAATTTAAATCTAAAACCAATACATCTATTTCTCAGGTCCGCTGTTGCAGAGAGAACAGAGGTGTGTTTAAATTAATTTATAGCAAGTTTCCAAATGATGAAAACTTGGTTCCCTGAAGAAGGACTCTGAGTTAGCCGGACAGTGGTGGCTCACACCTTTAATCCCAGCACTTGGGAGGCAGAGGCAGGCGGATTTCTGAGTTTGAGGCCAGCCTGGTCTACAGAGTGAGTTCCAGGACAGCCAGGGCTACACAGAGAAACCCTGTCTTGAAAAACCAAAAAAAAGAAAAAGAAAAAAAAAAAAGAAGGACTCTGAGTGCCCTTTCAAATGTTCAGAAAAAAAGTATATATATTTACCAAAATATCCTCTGTTTTATTTGATAGGTTATTTTGAGAAGACACTTAAGTGGTTAAGTAAAACTCAACAAAACACCTGCCCTTGCTGGGTGTGGTGGCACACACCTTCAATCTCAGCATTCAAGAGTCAGACAAAGGTGTGTGAGTTTGAGGCCAGCCAGGTCTACAAAGTGAGTTCTCAAGTTCCAGGCCAGTCGGGGTTACATAGTGAGATTTTGTATAAAAAGGAAAGAAAGCAAACAAATAAAAATCCGGACTGAAAGGCACTCCTCATTGTTTTAGACATAAAATATTAGTTACAAATAACTGTTTATTTAATGTCTCAGGGCAGTGTTTCTCAACCTGTGGGTTGTGGCCCCTTTGTGGGTTGAGCAACTCTTTCACAGGGGCTGCCTAAGACATCAGAAAACATAGATGCTTACATTATGGTTCATGGCCAGCAAAATTACAGTTATGAAGAAGCAATGAAAAAAATTATGGTTGGGGGGGTCACCACAGCCTGAGGAGCTGTATTGAGGGGTCATAGTTAGAATGGTTGAAAACCACTGTCCTAGGAGAATGTTCAAAGATCGGAAATCCTAGATTTAAAAATTAGCCAAAATTATATTCTTAATCTATTCCCTTTTTATTATCAGAACAATCGGCAGCAAAAGGTCCGTTTCCCAGGTGACACGCTCCATCCAATAACTCTATCTACAGTCCTCATAAAGCTCCCTTCCTCTAACATGAAGCCTTTGAGTAACTAGCCCAGCTCTCATGATCTTCCACTGAAAGCTATACTTTGGATTTCAAGTACCACCTAGTGGCCAGTTCCTTTTCCTAGTTGCCCAGGCATCCAGACTTTCAAAACTGTATAATGACTCCACAGAAATGAATTAAATTAATTATTCTGCATGGTCCACAGACACTTAGAGACCTCAACCTCAAAAAATATAACAGCGGCTGGAAGATGCTCTAGTGATTAAGAGCACTTACTATTCTTGCAGAGAACCCAGGTTTGGTTCCCTGCACTTACAGGAGGCTGTTCACAACCACCTGTAACTCTAGATTCAACACGATTCTAGCCTCTACAGGAGGAGACAGAGACAGGAGTACCCAGAGGCTCACTGGCCAGAAAGTCTAGCTAATCAGTGAGTTCCATATTCAGGGAGATGTTGGATGTGGTCATCAGATCCTTTGATTCCAACACTCAGGAGACAGAGGCAAGCGGACCTCCATGAGTTCAAAGCCAGCATGGTCCACATAGTCAAGTTCCAGGCCAGCTAGGGCTCCACAGGGAGACTGTGTCTCTAAAATAAAATGAAATCAAAGAAAAGACTGTAACTGGTTTTATCTGTTATGAAAAACTCTCAAATTATTTACATACACAATGAATCACACAAAAATACCAACCACAACCTGAGCCTCACATTCGCCAACGTGTGCAGTGTTGAGAGAAAGTGCCACATTTGCTGGTTCTGAAATGGATCTGTTTGAATAAATCAAGTTGTAAAACACTCTCTGAAACAATTATGGGCCGGGCAGTGGAGGTGCACGCCTTTAATCCCAACACTTGGGAGGCAGAGGCAGGCGGATTTCTGAGTTCGAGGCCAGCCTGGTCTACAGAGTGAGTTCCTGGACAGACAGGGCTACACAGAGAAACCCCGTCTCAAAAAACAAAAAAGAAAGAAAGAACGAAAGAAAGAATTATGGATATTTGAAAGTGAACCAACATAGGAATGCCATTAAGAAATGTATGTTATCCTATATGGCAGTGGGCAGAACAGTGCCATCCCTACAGACTACAGGCTAGCAAATAAATAGCTCAGTTCCAGGAATGGGGTTCCTCTTTTGGAGTTGTTGCCTAATGAGGTCCCAGAGAACCCCAAATACTACAGATGACTGTCAAGTCTCTAATTTGACAGAAAGACCCTATTGCTGAAGACCATAAATGAGTTACAGAACACGGAGAACCAAGTGAGTACTGACCTCAAAGCTTCTTCCCTAGTGGATATCCTTCACAGTGCTGATAGGTGCTATCAGAGAGAAGTCAACGTTAGTCTTACCCAGCTCTGAACCCTGTGAGCTACAATAATGACTGGCTGGCAACATATGCCCACTGGCTCAGTAGTGACACAAATGCTGTGGGAATAGCCAAAGATCTTAGGATGGACTTAAGGTCCGCCTCACAATGAAACCTATAGCTGGTACCATTATTGGAACCAAGAATTTATAGCAAGACAGGTCACATGGATTGTAGGGGAGACCCAACTACTATTATTCTGCTAAACGAGCATAGTATCAAACTGACTCCCAATGACCTATTGCTAGATCCAGAGATTAGTGCATCTCTCCACCCTCATCTGAGAAGCTTCTTGCAATAGATGGAGATTAACACAGAGAGCCACAACTGGTCAGCACGCAGAGAATAAGAGAGTGGAATCTCTTGGTACTAAATGGGACACCTATGTTGTACCATCTCCTCTAAAACTCAGGGATCATCTCAGAAGAGGAGGCAGAAAAAAATTGTTAGAGCCAGAAGCAAAAGAAGAATACAATGGTTTTCAGATACAGCACAGCAGCTGCACATATAAACTCAAAGACTGTGATAGCATGCACAGGACCTTCACAAGCCCAAGCCAAAAAGAAATCACAGTGTGGAGAAGGGAGGGAGGTGGGCATGAGGCTCCGCCCCTTGCTCAGGAGCTACTGCAGGAGGGAAAGTCCGTTTTCTTTAAGGGTGTGTTCCCCAGCAAGATGAGCACACCACCGTCAAGAATGTTTGGGCAGCATAAATGAATTTGATTCTGTTTTTTAATATGTGAGGGGTGAAGAGATGGCTCAGTGCTCAAGAGCGCTTGTTGTTCTTGCGGAGGACCTGGGGTTGGTTCCTGGTACCCATAACCACCTGATCCAGGGGATGCTCAATTTTGCCCTCTGTGGCACCAGGCATGCATGTAACATACAGGCATACGTTCAGGTTTTTAAAAAAGAAAAGAAAAGAAACTCAAGTGTGTGAAATAAAATAAATCTATCTTTTAATTCAAAACAACCCATATTTTTGAAAGTTAAAAATAAATTTAAAAAAATTTAAGCACAGAAAGTTGGTTGGATAAAGAAGTGAGAGGGCAAAGCTGGGGGAGATTTCGGGGTGGATATCTTAAAAATACATTGCATGGTGTTCTCACATAATCACTTATAAACGTTGTCTTTAGAAAGGAAACTTGCATTAGCCTGGCTGGATATGGTGACATCGTTAGCAATATTGAAAGGCAAGCTTGCTTTTCAGGGCTGAGGGCAGAGCTCAGCAGAGGAGCACTTGCCTGGAACGCAGGCGATCCCAAGTCTCATAACCAGCAAAGAAAAAAATAGATATTAGCTTTCAAAAACAATAACTAAGTTTCACAGAAATGAACTATCTCACTTCTAGCCTACCTAAAAGTGTTTCAGCAGAAATGATACGTTCCTATTTTTCTGAAAGAGTCAGAGAAAGAAGGCCCTGGTTAAGCTAAATGGGTCACACAATAGAACCAAAAGTCATGGATCTTGGCAAGGAATGGTTAGGGAAGAGATGGGGTGATAGGGGTGGGAGGGGGATAGGAGAGAGTGGGGGAGACAGCTCTCAAAATGCATGACGTACATATATGAGATTGTCAAATAATAAAATCGATCAATGAAAGTGGGATATGGGATGAAAGTAACTAGTTATAAAATGTTCAAACTTCCCCCCACATGTCTTATGTATATGAATGATATATCTAAGTCCCTTGTCAGCTGCAGCATTTAGGGGAGTGGGCCCTGCACCAACCAGAGTAGCACAATAGAGATGGCCCTGATGGCATGGAGGGGGGAAGAGATGCCCTCTGCACCCCTCCCCCACCCTGTTGCCCCTCACTGCCAGTAGCACCCAGGAGAGCTGGCCCATACCTTGCCTGGGCAGCACAGTAGAGCTGACCTTGCTGGTGTGGGCATGGGTGAGCCTGCCCCAAAGTCATGAGAGCAGGAGAGCTGGCCCTGCCCCTTGCCAGCTGTGACATTGGGTGAGCTAGCCGGGGCAGTGCAGGAGAGCTGGCAGGCTGACGAGCTCAGCTACCACCAGGACCCGGGGTTTTAAGTGGGCCCATCCCAACATCTACCCCATCTATGAGCTGGAGGAGTACACGCATGGGCCGGCCCTGCAGATCCAAAGCCGCAGATCTTCATGGCACAGGACAACGCCGGGATAACCAGGAGTCCTGGTGAGGACCCAGTACTGATGTGTAGCAGAAGCCAGAGGCCTTAGACCAGACCGATGATGACTCAGTGCAAGGAACATCTGCAAATAAAGAGTACACCCTGGGACACACTGTGACACGCTACAGCTTCCAAGACTGCTGTTGTTTAGTTTGGTTTGGTTTGGTTTGGGATTGTTTTTGTTTTTTTGTTTGTTTGTTTGTTTGTTTTTTAATTTTATTTTGTGGAGGGGGGGAGGTTGCAAGGGCAGAGGGCAGATCTGAAAGGACAGGGAGATGAGTGAGATTGAGGTGCAAGATTTGAAATTCACAAAGAATCAATAAAAAGTTTTAAGAAAATATATAAAAGAAAAAAATTATTCTGATACTAACACTTATCCATCAAAGGTCCATATACGCTGTAGACTTGATTTGGAAATAATTCTTTGGCACAAAACATGAACACAAGCTGCACTGCATATAGTTTACTTGAAGATAAGGATTCATATCTGAGTTAAAAATAGAGCAGATTAGAATTAACAGTAAAAAGAATAAACACTAGCAAATATCAGGAAAAATGAGAAAATCTGGGGAAAATAGAGGAGAAAGAGGAGTTGGTTTACAGTGTCAGTCTTGGGACTGAAGAAAGGGCTCAGTAGTTAAGAGAATGTACTTACTGCTCTTGAAGAACACAGGCGGCTCATAACCTCCTAAAACTTTAATTCTAGGGGTATCTGAGGCCCGGTGACCTCTATGGGCACATAAGCTTCCAGCTGTGCACATGCACACATGCATTCAGATGCACACACACATGCATTCAGATGCACACACACATGCACACACATACACATATAAATACAAAATGAATTCATCTTTAAAATAGTAGTAATAGTGTCAGTCTTTTTGAAAATAACGATTGAAGATGCACTTTGGAAAAACCTAATAGTGAGCTGCCAAGATGGCTCAGTAGATAACTATGCTCCCTGCCAAGCCTGGTACCCTGAGTTCAATCCCCAGAATTTACATGGTGGAAGCAGAGAACTGACTCCTGCCAGCTGCTCTCTGACCTCACACAAGCTCTGCAATGTTTGTGTGTATGCATGCACGCTCACGAGCATGCACGCGCAAACACACACATAGAATTTTTAAAAAGAATAATCTTACTAAACTAAATTCTGCTTGCTACTGCTGGCAATGGTAACTGTCTTTAAAAAAAATAAAAAGTTTAAAATTTAAAAATGGGGCTAAAATAAAAGAAATAAAAATGGGGCTGGTGGTTAAAAACTGTTTCTCTTTTAGAAACTGTAAGACCTAAACCCACACCATTATCAATATTATTTCACAATTATTTCTCTCTCTTCAGATATCTATGACAATGAACTCAACCTTTTTTCATAACTCATATTCATGATCATTCTAATTTCCCGGGTCCATTAACATCTGCTAATGCTCAAGTCAGTGTGCTGGCCTCTTCCTTGTCCCTAATGGTTTTCCTTTTTTCAGGCTGTTTAAAAGTCTCATGGACTTCTTTATCAAATGCAAAATTGTTACGAGTCTCATTACCCTGTGAACAAGCAGGACAAATAAACCATCTGGGCCTCTCCTTGTTTTTACACTGCCCTCTGCTGGCAGAACTAAAGTCATGCCGATTACATCCGTGAAGATTTTGCTACCGTTGTAGCAAAAGCTTAAAATAAGTGTGTGCAGCTGCTGATACTTTTTCTAATATGATCGTTGCTTCTTTTCACAGGCCCCAAAGCACCTCAGATGCCACAAATCACTTATGATGCATCTTTCTAGGACTTCCATTACAACCAAAAGACTGATAATGGTCTTGCTACTACAAACACTTTAAAGAGTTTTGCAGTTTTATAGAATAGTAATCATCTTACCGGAGTCTCTCACAAATCACAGGGTCGAGCTATTGTAAAATGACACCATCAAATAACTAAACAGCAAAATTTTAAAATAAAAGTTGGGTATACACACCCACTTAAATCCCCATA
This sequence comes from Rhabdomys pumilio, assembly GCA_030674055.1. Classification (NCBI taxonomy): domain Eukaryota; kingdom Metazoa; phylum Chordata; class Mammalia; order Rodentia; family Muridae; genus Rhabdomys; species Rhabdomys pumilio. Next base: position 213,341,520 of record JANHMN010000002.1, on the reverse strand, counting down.
CACTACATTATTCAGGCATGGTTTCTTTAAATTGTTTCACTTTGAAGGATAATGTTTCTCCTACTGCACCTAAACATTTGTCCCTAAGGGAGGCATAGCCTAAGCTGTATCTTAAACAGAAATATCTAGAGAGTAATCAATGGAGAGGATCAAATGTTCTAACAACAGGGATAAGTCATGTTTGTATCTTCCCAGAAAATAAAGTCCCATATGACTCTTGCTCCAATGCATTTAACCAGGACAGCATCCCTTAGTCTGCCAGATGAACAAAGCAACAAACTCATCAAGAGGAGACATACCTTGCCGGGCGGTGGTGGCACACGCCTTTAATCCCAGCACTTGGGAGGCAGAGGCAGGCAGATTTCTGAGTTCGAGGCCAGCCTGGTCTACAGAGTGAGTTCCAGGACAGCCAGGGCTACACAGAGAAACCCTGTCTCGAAAAACCAAAAAAAGAAGAGACATACCAAGAGGGAGAATAAGCCAATGACTTGGGGAGACACCAAGCTGAGACCTTGGGGAGACAAAAAAGACACAATACTTCTGTCTTAGTCACTGTTCTATTGCTGTGAAGAGATATCATGACCAGAATAACTATTACAAGAAATGCATTTAGCTGAGGGCTTACTTATAGTTTCAGAGATTTAGTCCTGATATCATCATGGTGGGAGGCATGGCAGCAAGCAGGCATGGCACTGGAGCTGGAGCTACACCCCGATCCATAGGAAGAAAGAGACAGAGAGAGAGAGAGAGAGAGAGAGAGAGAGAGAGAGAGAGAGAGAGAACCTGGGACTGCCAAGGGCTTTTGAAACGTAAAGCCCACTCTCAATGACACATTTCCTCCAACAAGGCCACACCTCTTACTCCTAATTCTTTCAAATACACTCCCTAGTAACTGAGCATTTAAATTTATGAGTTGATGGAGGCCATTTTTTTAATTCAAACCTCAACTACTGGCCCCAAAATGATGCTGTCATGTTTATTGACTATATTACATATTAATTTTCAGCTGGTCAAATGCTTTTGATCAGGGAGAATAAAAGTCTTTTCTGTAGTAGAAAACAATATGATATTGCTTTGCCATACCAAGAATTGTTTTTATCCTTTGGGATCAGTTGTCTGAACAAAAGATAGTAGACAAATATTTAGTCACATGAATGGAAGATACTCTTGATTAGACTAATCTACATGATCAATCCAAATGCTATAATACAGATTTTAGCATAATTAAGTACTCTTTATAAAGCTCTGATAGTGGAAATTATAGTTATATAAAGAGGAGGAAAGGAATATCTAATGTATTGCTTACTTAAGTTACTGTTATTGTAACTAGACCTAGAGTCGGGCTATCTGCTGCCAATGGTTTAGAAAATAACCTCTTGTTTCATTTGGCACATGGAAGTCAATGAGAACTTATTTGTACTAGAGGAGACCTGACTACAGCCGGGCTCTTAAAAAGACATGTATATGGCACAGGAGTTACACTTATATATTATACACAAATAGCAGGGGACTGCCTTAATTTGGGTTTTATTGCTGTGAAAAGACACAATGACAACAGCAAATCTTAAAAAGGAAAACATTTAATTGGAGCTGGCTTACAGTTCAGAGGCTTAGTCCATTATTGTCATGGTGGGAAACATGACAGCATGCAAGCACGTTTAGTGCTGGAGAAGGAGCTGAGAGTTCTGCATCTTGATCTGTAAACAGCAGAAGGAGTGTGTCCCACTAAGCCTAGCTTGAGCATAGGAGACCTCAAAGCCCACCCCCACAATGACACACTTCTTCCAGCAAGGTCACACTTACTCCAAAAAGGCCACACCTCCTTATAGTGCCACTCCCTCTGAGCCAAGCATTCAAACAGGAGTCTGTGGGACCATACCTATTCAAATCAACACAGGAATGCAGTAGAGTTCACCCTCAGCCATATTCATAGGGCTTCCCCTGATATTCCTGCCAATGGTGCCTTTTTATCACGTAGTTTGTGCTTCAAATGTACTACTGTCCCTCCTTACCGTGATCCCACTTCTAGGATTATGCCCTTCCTTCTGGTAAATACTGCCTTTGAATGGACATTTTTGTGTCTGTCAAAATGCTACTTATCTGTCCTTCTTGCAGGTCAGAAAGGCTTAGTGGGATAGGTGGTATCACACCTATTTTGTTCAGCAAATCTTGGCAATTAATTAAGAGAATTAAGAGATTTCTCCCCAACAAGCATGATGATTCTGTGCATCTATATAGTATCCCAAAATGGAAGCCACCACGATGGCCTTTTATCACCAGTGCCAGGAACAATTACTGGAATACAAAGACATTTCAAAAATGGCCTATATGATAGCAAGACTATTGATATGGCAGCAAAAATATTAGTAGAAGCTAATTAAGAGATGAGTGAATTGAGAACCAAGGTTTTACAAAAGCTACTGTAAATTATTCAAGAATCAAGCATAATCTTGGTTGTCGACCATTCCCTGGCTTGTGTTGCTTTAATATGTTTAATATGTGAGTTCCTTCATATTATGGATACTCAAATTGCTAATCTGCATAAAGAGAAAAACAAAATTTCACAAGTGAATAGGCATCATGGTTTAGATGGCTTCCCCCTTTCCTTGGTCCTCTGATAGCTATTCTTACAATTCTCCTTTGCTTGCCTCTAACATTTAGACTAGCCATACAGACAATGCATTCAACTCTGGCCTCAATTTTCTCTTCAAAAAATAAGAATCTCAGAGACATAGAGGGCACAGAGGTCTCTGTGCTCACAGATATGCACTGGGGGACCTGGATTGTTAAGCACACAGGGTTGTTCCTTCAAGGGAATGAGAGCAAACCCTGTTTTCTATCCACATGGCTGGAACAGATGTGTTTTCTAGCCTGGCAACCACTGTGCAATCTGTGTGGCTGGAGACTTTTGAGCACTGGACTTGTTGGACTATTGTCCCGTTCAGCAGGCAAAGTTATTACAGGGTTCCTGAGTAGCCACCACCTGAAAGAGACATGGGTGGGAGAGAGGAAGGAGACCAAGCGGTGAAGAACAGACAGAGTCAGTCTAGCTGATGTCAAGGTCTCATTTACTAGAGGCAAGGCTTGCAGTATATAAGCAAAATTAAAACAGGGAAGTAAAAACACCCATTCCCACCCAGTGTCCTTAGTCCGGTTATCTATGGCTCGAGGCTGTTGCTTATCTTCATCATCAGAACGTTCATGTTCTGAGGTCGGGCTGGGACATTCCTGGAACTGTTAAGGTTGAGCTTTTTCTGGGAAGCCATCTGTCTTTTGGTTGACCCCGGCAGCCTAGGGGCCTCCTGTCCCCAACATCTCTCCCTTTCTTGTTTTAAGGAAAATCTTAGTGGGGGGGAGGGGCAGAGGCCTGATCCCCGAAAGTGTATACTTTATAGGAGTATTGTACTGTCTCCCAACTCCCATCGTTGTGGGTGAATCGTGAGAGCAGACCCACTCCAGCACCTTTCTTCAGGGGGAGGATTTTGGTGCAAACCTCCATGCAATCAGGCATGCGCCTCAAGAGAGGCTTGGGTCTGAGGCCCCTCCCTGCAGTCACTGCTGGCACCCGCACTGAGAAAAGAGAGTTAGTTCAGCCACAGTCCACGATACCACGGGACTGAGGGGCGTTCTGCCGGGGGGGAAGTGAAGGGGATCCATGATGTCAGGGCCAGAATGGCTTTCCCTTGGCTCCTCCATCTCCAGCCATTGATAATGAATGGCAACTGTCTTCTTTGTGGCGGAGTCTACCTGTTGCTTAATGAAAGTAGTCAGTAGTCTGAATGCCCAAGGTCCAAAAGACAGCAATAAAAGAAGACCGACTAATGGGCCTAATAGGCTGGGTAGCAGTGTTGTCAGCCATGGCGGCATGGAAAACCAATTCTTATATCAAGATTCTGCTTGCTCTCTACTCTTCTTCCTTTCCTCTAGATGTTTTTTAACAATGTCTATACTGTCTTGGACCAGACAAGTTTTATCTTTATAAAAGCAACATTTCTCATTAAGAGCTGTGCAAAGCCCCCCTTCTCTCAAAAACAAAAGATCTAAACCTCTCCTGTTCTGGAGAACAACCTCAGAGAGAGACTGAACAGAATCCTTCAAATCTTGTAGCCCCTCTTGGAGATGGGAAATATCGCGGTCAATAGCCGCACTGAGAGCATGATATTGTTGCTGAGAAGTAACCATAGAGGCGATACCAGTACTGGCCCCGGTAGCCATGAGACCAAGGAGGACAGCGATAGTCAGGGCCGTCATGGGCTCTCTCCTTCTGTGAGGGGCAAAGTCAAACTCAATGGAAGGACAAATGGACAAACAGGGAACCAACCTAACAAGAATGCAATAATCAGCAGAATGTAATAAACACCTCCGGTCCCCAACAGACTATAAAATCCAAAACCAGGGGATGAGCTCCCCTAGAAACTCACACGGACGGGATTCGCTGTAACAACATGAGGTTTAATGATACTGGTGTACCAGGGCTCTCCTGCTTGCTGGCAAGAGAGCCCCGAACAAAAACTGGGAGCGGTTCTTATAGAGAATACAAGAGGGCAACCACAAGGGACCCCAAAGGCTGACCTCCGGTCTATAGGTGACTCAGATTCACATATTACTTTCTTCCTGACCACCTCCCATCCTGGAATGTGTCTTTGTGCTCTGGGCCTTCTCCACCCGCAGGTGGGTTCTCTTCCCTGTGGTCTGAGGAATGTTAGTCAGCCTCTCCCTTCCTCTTCTGAATGTTAATCCAGCAAGTGTCCCGGATGTGTCCTGGGACAGTGAGATTCTTTTAATCTTAAATTTAAACCCAAAAAGACCCGAAAGTTCTATGCAGTCTATAGAACCTATCTTTATGAAAGGTTCCACTCATACTTTATAAAGAGTCTTAATGTCATTGAGATCTGCCCCATCCCACCCCCCCAAGCATAGCTGTAGCCATTTTGTTCCATGCCTACCAGCTATTTCATATTGTGATTGTAACATGCCTGTCAGTCACTGACACAGAGAAGAGACTTGACTCAGAACAGGACCATGCTAATCACATCCCCAGTTATGTTTCTGGGGTTTGTTAATCTTAGGAATTCCACAAAACTTTATGTAGTGTAAGACCCCCACGAAGGGAGGACCTCACCCAAGCCTCAGGAATTCGCAGCCACCCAATAACTCACAAGACACCAATCTTGATGCAATCAGCAAGAGGTATATTTTGGGATCAACTGGCTAATGGTCACCTCATAATTCACGCAGGAGCAGAGGAACTGACAAAGCGGCCCAGGGAGAGGAAGACTTTTAAAGGGTAAACCCACAAACCAGGGGGTGAGGGGGTAACCAATGGAACATATCATAAAAACAGTGGAAAGTCCCAACCCATAATTCAGTCGGCCATGTGGAAAACATCCTGCACACACATTTTTCTCAAGAATGCAGTCTTGCTCAACCATTCACTTTGTGGTCAGCTAGTTCCTGGAAACTCCCCCCCACTCCCCATGACTTGCATCTTTCTTTGTGGTCAGCTAGTTCCTGGAAACAGCTGGCCTACATTCTCGGCTCAACTCTAGGAGACATAGAGAAAACTTTCCATACCTTTTAAAGAATTTTCTATACTTTTCAATTTTCTATACTTTTCAGTAGGACTCATCAGATCAATATGAACTGTTGTGTCTAAAATAGCTTGACTAGAGTTATCCACCAGGTGGCCCTTCCTCGCCTGCGTATGAGCTCACTGTGGTTTTTGTGGATTTTGTGGTTTTAGCCCTTTATAAGCTGTCAGAGAAAGATGTTATGGGTCACAGCCTGTGCCTCTGAATTCTGGGCTATGGCCCTGATGGATCAGTCTTAAGATGTGCATTCAATAAACCATCCCTGTCTGAGATCCGTGTTTATGTGGTTTGTGGGACGACTCCTGGACCCCAACAGATGTAGTCATGTCTGATCTGTATTTACCTTACTTTGTTCCTCAGAGAGATTTAAGTATGTGTTGTCCTGCATGTGGAGTTGAGTTAATCATCACAAGAGTAGTTTTCACCAGATTGTGCTGTGCTTAAGTAGTTTAAAATTAACCACTAAGGGGTCAGACTCTCATAGTTTGAGACAACTCTGTCTATTGAGTCTTGCACTGAACCACATGCTTGCTTCCCAGGGCAAACACATTACTCTGAGACCCCTGCAGCCTAGCTTGCTATTAGGCTTGGCTGGCCTTGCCAATGGGGGCCCAGGATCCTCCCATTTCTCCCTTCCCCAGTGCTAGGATTACAAGCACATGCCACCCACACTTGACTGAGGCAGAAACTCAAGTCTCCACATTTGCATAGACTGAGCCATCTCCCAAGTCCAAACTACCCACATTTTTTGAAACGCCATTTTTTACTAAAAATCATTGACATGTGGTTTTCTCATACTTAGATACTTGGCAAAATTTTTCTCAAAAAATTAACAAAGCTGATTTGTCATTTCAAAAGAAAAAAAAAGTTGGGAGTATTAGTTACCAGTGCTCTTACATACACGCCAATGTGTAGTTGACATTATGCCATTAAGAAATGTGCCCTTCCCCCAGCCTGGAGCAGACCTGAAAGAGCTTGTTTACCACAGTAGACCAAACAATAGGACCCAGGAGGTGTTACCCACCTTGGCTGCACTACAGCCTGCTACAGGAGCTGAGAAGAATAGTCTGCTGAGCTTGTCTTGAGACACCTCCAGCTGTGATTAAGGATGGGTTCCCCTCACCCACACCAGCTGAAGCAAGAAGGGGGTTAGTGGTGGAGGTGGGGCTTCCCCTTTTTATTGAAAACTGAACTTTAAACTTCGAGCCTTGATCAGAATACTTATCTTGGCTCCATCTTTTCTCTCTCCCACAATTCCCCTTTCATTCCCATCCCCCCTTTCAGGTGAACCCAGTTATCCATGGCTGCAAGCGGCTACAAAGAAATAGTGTCAAAGGCTAGAGAGGAGATTGTTAGTATTCTGTCTAAACTCCACCTCCACAGTTACCTGGCAACAACTAGGTATGCTCCTCCCCACAGTTACCTGGCAACCGCCAGGTAGGCCTGGACCACTATAAAAGGGGCTGCTTGCCCCCTCCTTTCTCTCTCTTACTCTTTTACCCTCTTGCCTCTCTGTACCCCACCCCACCTTCCTCTCTCTCCACATGGTCATGGCCGGCCTCTACTTCTCTTCTCTCTTATTCTTCCACCTTCTTCTCCCCATTTTTGCCCTGTCTCCTGAATAAACCTCCTCCCCCTTGGATCCATGTAGTCTGGAATGGTCTGTTATGAACTGCAGTTGGTTGGACTTCTTCTAACAACTAACAGAGATGGTCCAGGGGTAAGAGCATTTGGTGTGCAAGTATGAGTACCTGAGTTCAAATCCCCAGAGCCCACATTAAAAAATAAAGTTCTTAGACAGCCAAAGCTACATAGTGAGACCTATCTCAAGAAACAAAAACAAAACTCAGAAACAAAAAAACGGATTTAGCCATGTGGTAATGCATGCCTTGGATCCCAGAACTTGGGAGGCAAAGGCAGGTAGATCTCTGTGACTTTAAGATTGTTCTGGGTCTTTATAGTGAGCTCCAAGACAGCTAGGGCTATATAGAAAAACCATTTCTTTAAAAAAAAAAAATGGTGTGTCAATGCAACCACTGTATTGGGAGACACTGGATAGATAGTTTAGGTAAAGAGCACTGGCTGCTCTTCCAAAGGTCTCAAGTTCAGTTTCCAGAACCTACATTACCTCTCACAACCATCTGTAACTCCAGTTCTGGGAGATCTGATGCTCTCTTCTGGCCTCTGTAGGTATACATGGGATGCACAAATATATGCTGGTAAAATACCCATATACATAAAATAAAAAAAAATAAAAGAAATGATGTCGACAGAATAATAAAAAAAAGGATGTGAAGTTGAGAGGGAGAAGGGGCGGGGCCCAGGGGGAGTTAGAGTGAGTGGTAGTGGGTAGATGTGATTAGTATGCACTGGATAAATATATGAAACTTTCAAAGAATAAAAACATTATTTTTTAAAGTAGCAAATGAGATCGTGCAAAAGTGCAGCCAGGGTCCCTGGCTTAAACATTGGTTGATCTTTGTAACCACAGTGACCAATGCAGTAGAAGACAGCCAGGGCGACTTAGGAAGCTCTCGCGCCGGGCAGTGGTGGCAGCGCACGTTTTTAATCCCAGCACTTGGGAGGCAGAGGCAGGCGGATTTCTGAGTTCGAGGCCAGCCTGATCTACAGAGTGAGTTCCAGGACAGCCAGGGATACACAGAGAAAACCAAAAAAAAAAAAAAAAAAAAAAAAAAAAGGAAGCGCTCGCGCTGACTTCCATGTTAGGGGGACTCTTGGACCACATGGAAATGCCCAGCGTAAAAGTTCTGGCAGCTTCTAGCTCTAAGCCTGAATCACAGCTAGAATTGATGTGAGCTTCCAGACTCCAGCCGTCAGGTTGTGAGTCTTCCGTGCCACGATAGGATCGCAGGGAGTTAACGTCCCTGCTCCGCCCTGTCTGCAATGTTAACAGGTAAAAACGGTGGGAGCAACACTGTGTTGAGGAGTCACTTCTTCTGCAACAGTGACCCTGCGGTGCTGCGTTTTTCAGGGATGGACATGTGTCCTGATCATGTCTTTCCTAAGCAGAATACATCAGTGATGTTGATTCTTGGGGTTCGGGGCCCAGGAGGGCTAATGAAGCACACTGAAGCCACAGCGTTGGTTTTGGCTCATCTCATGAGTAACCCATTGGCCATGCCACTCCAACATTCATGGGGACAAGAAAGAGCCATTTTGGCGATTGGGGAGATATCTCAGTAGGTGAAATGTTTACCTTGCGAGTGCGAAGACCCGAATTTGATCCCCAAAATGTAAGTGTTACAGCTCTGAGGAGAAAGGACCACAAAATCACTGCACAACTAACCTCACACAGAGAGTTACTGGGAAAGACACAGGAGGGTGGCTGCCTCTGCTGCGGTGAGAAGCAGCAAAGAGCTGAGCCGGAAGCTGGTTTCTTGGGGGCGGAGTTTTCAGGGAGGATTGGGCTCAGGCTTTTTACCCTACACAGAACCCACAGTTTTAAAAAACCAAGCAAGGTGGAGTGCACTTATAATTTTGGGGAGGCAGAGATAGGTGGGTACCTGGAGCTCTCAGGACAGCCAGCCTACTTGATGAGTTCCAGGCCAGTAGGAAACCCCAATAAAGTGCCTATGACGTCCATACAAACTCACATGCACCTGCAAACGAACAAAGAGACACACATACACAAACTGAAAAAAAGAAAGAAAGCGAGACAGAGAGGAAGGAATTCGGAAGCGAAAGAGGGAAAGGAAGAAGGAGGAGGGGAAGGTGAAAAGGAGAGAGGGAGAGAGGGAGAGAGGGAGAGAGGGAGAGAGGGAGAGAAACAGTTTCTTCTTTGAAGCCATTGCTGCTGTTGTGTTAAGGAGCCCGTGAGACTTAGACCAGCCCAACAGAAAGCTAAGATCCCCAGTGCATCACGGGAAGGCTAAGATCTCCAATGCAGCCAAGTCCCAGGCTGATGCTGAGGCTGTGCCAAGGAGATTCCAAGAGGCTGGGTGTACATTGTGGGTAGCCCAATAAAGCCTGGTTGAGAGCCAACAACTGTCCTAATGTCCTAACCTGCTTGCCACTCTAAAAGAACTATCATTCAAGATCATCAAGCCCTACATCACTGCCTCCGATCCCATCTCTGCTCCTGGCTACAACCCACGCCCTGTTTCGTAGAATTGCAGTAGGCCGTGTTTCAGGATGGGTACCCTCAGCCTGAGTGGTACTTTGACGGAATTTTTGTCTTTCTTTTTATCTGTTCTTTTCTGTTTAGACAGAATCTTTCTATACAGCTCAGATTGCCCTCAAATTCACAACCCTACTGCCATGGCCTACCAAGTTCTGGGATTTCATCATGCACCACCATTCCCAGCTTGTAGAGAGTACTTATAAAGATGTCCTGCTATCTTCAGCCCCAAAACAATGCTCACATGGACAACTAAGGATCTGAAAGAGGCATGATTGAGTCAGGAGCATCATCACGGTAACTGAAAAAAGGAGAAAATGTTTATCCCAGAGAGTAAATAAGAATCAAGGACACTGGGCACAGGAGTGACCCAGAATGAGGGTGAGCTGGAGTGTGTTTCTGCAATCATCGGGCCCCAGGGAAATCTAAGCATGTTCTTTATTTCCGACCCCTTCTCTGTAACAATGGAGACCATTGCACCAAGGCTTTCTAACTACCTTTCTTTTTCTGAGTATTATAAATAATAGGAGAAAATAATCACATAATTGTTTTTTAATATTTATTTTATGTGTATGGTGTCTTGCCTCATATACGCGCGCGCACACACACACACACACACACACACACACACACACATATATATATATATATATATATATATATATATATATATATATATATATACCGCATGTGTGCCTGGTGCCCACAGAGGTCAGGTCAGAGAGAGTGTTGGATCCTCTGAAGCCAGAGTTCCTGGCAGTTGTGAGCTGCCATATAGATGCTGGGAATTGGACCTGGGTCCTCTGGAAGAGCAGTATACATTGTTTATATATTTTTTTTCCTGATTATAGCATATGTAAGCTTTTATCATTAATTAATGTATTTACTTTACAATTCTGATTGCAACTTCCCCTCCCTCCTCTCCTCCCAGCCCCTCCCTCTCACTCTTTCCTTCCCCACCCCCACCCCCAGGCTCTCTTCCGTTTCTCTGAGGAGAAAGGGAGGCCTCCATGGATATTAACCTGCCTTGGCATATCAAGTTGCAGTAGGACTAGGTGCATCTTCTCCTGTTGAGGACAGACAAGGCAGTCCAGCTAGGGCAAAGGGATCCAGAAGCAGGCAACAGAGTCAGAGACGACCCTGATCCTGCTGTTAGGAGTCCCACATGAAGACCAAGCTGCACATCTGTTACATATGGATGGAGCCTAGGTCCATCCCATGCATGTTCTCTGGTTGGTGGTTCAGTTTCAGTGAGTCCCTATGGGTCCAGGTTAGTTGATTCTGTAGGTTTTCTTGTAGTGTCCTTGATCTCTCTGGCTCCTTCAATCCCTCCTCCCCCTCTTCCGCAAGATTCCTGAAGATCCACCCAATATTTGACTATGGGTCTTTGCATCTGTATGAAGCTGCTGTAAGAAGCCTCTCAGATGACAGTTATGCTAGGCACCTATCTGCAAGTATAGCAGAATATCATTAATAGTGTCAGGGGTGGGCTCCCTCTCATGGCATGGGTCTCAAGATGAACCAGTCATTGGTTGGCCATCTCCTCAATTTCTGCTCCATCTTTATCCCTGCACAATTGTAGCAGGGCAAATTGTGGGTCAAGGGTTTTGTGGCTGGGTTGGTGTTCCCGTCCCTCCACTGGAAGTCTTGCCTGGTTACAGGATGTGGCTGTTTCAGGTTCTATATCTCCTACTTCTAGGTGTCTTAGCTAGGGTCATCCTCAGATTCCCAGGATTTTCTATTGTCCTTGGTTTCTAGCTTGTCCCAGAAAGCAGTATGTGTTTATAACCTCTGAGCCATTTTTCTAGCCCTAATCTCACATTTTTTTTATACCATGCACAGACAGTTGATAATACATAATATCAATCATCCTGGGGAATGTGTGGTCTTCCTGCAAAGAGTACCTGTGTCCATCCATATTTCCATTTAGGACTACTTCAAGTTTCATGAGCAGTCCTGATACTCATCTCAACTCAGCATGCAGAGGATCAAACAGTCTGCAGACCAGGACTAATCTGAAAGCTGAGATCCTATTCTGCAGGTCTGTCTCCTCCCTAGCCTGCTTCCCTTGACTAGAGATGCTGAGAAAATTATACCTACCCTGCTCCAGTGTTAATAACAAGTGCGGGACTAGAGAGATGGCCCAGTGGTTTAGAGCTAATTCTGTGTTGCAGAGAATCAGAGATCTGTCCTAGCACCCAAGCTGGGCCACTGCTCCCAACTTTAAATTTCAGTTAAGAGGATCCAATGCCCTCTTCTGGCCTCTGGGGAGCACTGCGCTCTCATACACATACCTGCCCACAGACATACATACACATGTTTAATTTTTTTATCTTTTAAAATAAAAGAACAAGAAATATAAAGATTATTTTCTTTTTCTTGTCTTAGATAGTGTTCCCCTCAAGACAAAAAAATAGCAACACATAGACGTTTACTGGAAAACTGTTATCAAAGAGAATCAGAGAAAATTCAGCTTCCTGAGCAGCACAGAGACCTTCTTTGGCTACACTTCACTGCTCATGGCCCAAGGCCATGAAGAGGCCAATAAAGGCCAGAGCCCAAGAACAGTAGCCCAGGCCCTGGGCTTCTTTCTATCACTCAGCCATGAAGCTCCTTTTTCCTCTCTTTGCCAGCCTCATGCTTCAGTATCCAGTGAAATCAGGTAATGTGGACTCCTGGTTTGGGGACGGCGGATGTGAGGGAGCAGGATTGGGCTGTCTGTGGTGCTGGGACCCACAAGAGATGCTAAAAGATGGCATCCCCCCCCCAAAAAAAAAAGGTGGCTGGAGAACTGACCCAATCCCTAGACTATGTCTGATGGAGACACCAAGTAGCTACAGGGAGAGTGTGGTATTGCTTGTGTATTCAGGAACTGTCTGACATATTATGTAGACTCTGTCTCCTAGCTTGCAACTCAACACAGGTCTTGTGAGCTCTAGTCCTGACTTAACCATATTTTGCATTTTTAAGATCTCTCTCTCTCTCTCTCTCTCTCTCTCTGTGTGTGTGTGTGTGTGTGTGTGTGTGTGTGTGTGTGTGTGTGAGAGAGAGAGAGAGAGAGAGAGAGAGAGAGAGAGAGAGAGAGAGAGTATCAATGTGGTATATGACACAGAGAGAGAACATGCAGGCACATGCATGTGGAAGTCAGAGGACAATACCAGATATCCGTCCTTGCCACCCATCCTGTTCGACTGAGTCTTCTGTTGTTTGGCACTGTGTATGCCAGGCTAGTTGACCCATGGGGAGGGAGGGATAGTTCTGTGGATTCTCCTCTCTCCACCTCCTATTGCACTGTAGGTACACTGGAATTACAGATGCCTGCACCACTGCGTCTGGCTTTACATGGGCCCACATCTCAGGTCCTTGTGCTTACACAGCAAGTGCTTTGTAAATATGGTTAAGTCCAGACTAGAGCTCACAAGACCTGTGTTGAGTTGCAAGCTAGGAGACAGAGTCTACATAATATGTCAGACAGTTCCTGAATACACAAGCAATACCACCACCAGCCCCACTCCCATTAAAACCATCTCTTAATGCAAAGGTATAATCTCCATGTAACTCTGTGCACAAAGGATGAAATTCTTACCTCTGTGGAAAAAAAAAAAAACTTTAGGATTCAGTAAGCAGGTCCATGTCTCCATATCAGCTTTTCCAGGAGAGTATTATGATTTCTCTCAGACTCTGTCTTCCTGGAAACCCTCCAACTACCATAAGGGTGTCTAGGGACACACTTTAGCACATGACAGAACAGGGGACTGTCCACTTTTCTTGAAAAGGGAGAAAGATGGAGGCTTGTTTCTGTGATCAAGAAATACCCAGCAACTTGGAAGAATCATAATGAGTCAGATAAAGAAATTAAGAGCCAAAGATGTTTGTAATGTTCTTACGTTGGGAACATAGGCAAGTAAGTCTGTGCGTCCTTGAGTAAAGTCACTTAGCCATGTTCAGCTTCCAAACCGGCCTGAGTGTAGTGGGGGAGTCAGTGTGACTGTTTCTGGTACTAATGTGCCTGTTCTGTGGTCCTCGGAAGAACAATGTGAAGATGTATGAAAATAACAAAGCAAATATCTATGCGAAAATGTTCTCTGGGAATTATTTATTTTTTGTTGACATGCATTAATTATATATAATAATTGGATTCATTATGACATCCTTTGTACATAGTATATTTTTTATGATATTTACTCCCTACCCTTGCTTGCTCCCCTCACTCCTGCTGCTCCCCATTCCCACTCCTTTTTTTTATTATGGCTCAGTGAGTTTTATTAGGGTTGCTTTCAGAAGCATGGGCAATGGGCTATCTACAGGAGCATGGTCAACTTATCAGTGGCTACACCACTGAAGAAAGCATCTCTTGTCTTCAGCCATCCTCAGCTACATAAAGATCCTCAGGAAGGGGTGAGGCCTCTTGAACCCCTTATCCTTCCACAGAAGGATGCTGACACACCCAATCTTGTGCAGGTTGTCACAGGTGCACTTGTGCAGTCTGTCACACCTTTGGAAATTATCTGATGCTAAATAAATTACCTCTAATTTACATAAGGTCAACAAAATTATTAAGGTGGGTAACAGAGAAAAAAAGATTTCTTAGTTGAGAAAACACAGTAAGACATTGGGGTGGGACATTCAGCAGATGAAGATGAATTCCTAAGAGCAGTGGGAAACTAGCAAGAGATGCTAACCTATGGGTTATTTTAATACTGATGAAGTTGGAATTACAGTAACAAATAAGGTCTCTGATGCACAGAGTGTCCAAAAAGGCTAGAAATGACAAAATGTCATGTCCCAGGAAGCATAGGTCTAGTGATTAACAGAGGTCGATGATGACAGGCTTCAGAAAAGACAACCCTTCTGAAAATCCTATGAATTCTGTTTTAGAAGTGTTTCTTGGTTTATTTCACTAAACATAAGCCTCCATTCTTCTCTGTGACCACACAGAAAGACTACATGTTGTCTTATGCCAAAGAAAAGAAATAGTCCACCTGAATATAATCTACCAGGGACTACCCAAGGTTGAACAAAGGAAGGCTTGCTTTGATCAGCACACATTGTACCCATGTGCTGAAATCTCCCACTGAACTCATTAATGTAGCATATGTTAAAATAATAATCATGATTCTTTCTTGGATTACTTTAACTGACATTGTTGTTTTTATAGGATTATAGAGGGGAATGGGAGGCTCTGCTGGTGTGAAAGATGCAAGATTGGAAGTCAAAAATGCTGTCTTAGGGCTGGAGATGTAGTTCAGTGAGAGAGTGACTGCCACAAAGTCCAGCGTTCAAAGCCCAGTACTACCAAACAGAAGGGAAGGAAGGGCTGGGTGGTGGTGGCGCATGCCTTTAATCCCAGCACTTGGGAGGCAGAGGCAGGTGGATTTCTGAGTTCGAGGCCAGCCTAGTCTACAGAGTGAGTTCCAGGACAGCCAGGACTACACAGAGAAACCCTGTCTCAAAAAACCAAAAAAGAAGAAGAAGAAGAAGAAGAAGAAGAAGAAGAAGAAGAAGAAGAAGAAGAAGAAGAAGAAGAAGAAGAAGAAGAAGAAAAAGGGAGAAAGGAAGGCAGAGAAAGGGAGGAGGGAAGGAGGAAGTAGGGGAGAGACAGTGAGAGAGGAAGAGAGGGAAGGAAGAAGGGAAGGAGAAAGGGAGGGAGGGAGAAAGGGAGGAAGGGAAGGAGATGCCATTATGAAACCACAGAGCATATCCATGACCTTGTGCTGGAAGCCAGAATACAAACTCGAGTGTCTGTCCTTAGTTACCATTCACCTTGTTTTTGTTTCTATTGTTCTTGAAACAGGGTTTCACTCTGTGTCCCTGGTTGGCCTAGAACTCTCTATGTAGATCAGGCTGGCCTCAGACTCACAGAGATCCACTTGCCTCTGCTGGAATTAAAGGTGTGTGCCATAGTAGCCTGATTCATTTATCTTGTTTTCTGAGACAGGATCTCTCATTGGCTTGAGGCTCAGCAGTTAGGTCAGGCTAGCCAGCCAGTGACTAGGCTAGGGACTTGTCTGTCCATCCCTGCCTTCCCATACATGGTACCAGACTTGCCTTTTCTACGTAGACTCTTAGGATTGAACTCACTTCCCTATGCTTGCATGGAGAACACCTTACCAACTGAGTTATCTCCATCCCATTCCTGAATATTTGTAAATTTGAAACTAGGTTTCACTGTGTAGCCCTGGCTAGCCTGGAACTCTCTATGTAGTCTAGGCTGGCCTCAAACTCAAGGAGATCTGCCTGTCTCCCAAGTGTTGAGATTAAGGGCATGTGATACAGTTTCTAAGGTTACTCAAGAAGAGGAGACTAAACAAGAGATCTATTGTGGACTCCAGGTCCTCTCTGAGACACCCCCATCATCAAACACTGTCCCTAAAGGCTGACAAACACCTCTCACTCTAATCCCCACCCACCAGCAGTCTGAACAGCACCTCTAATGATTAACCTTGGCCCAGTGGTTTCTCTCTCTCCCCCATGCAGAATTTTTGGCAGCGAAAAAATGTTTGATGGGCTTTGGGAAATGCAGAGAGAGCTGCCTCCCAGAGGAAACCCAGATGCAGGAATGCAAACACAAAAAGTGCTGCATGAGCCCCAAAGCGACAGAACTGATTAAAAGCTACCTTCGACAAGAAATACCCCACATACCAGATGAAGACATAGTGGAAATGATGAAGATCGAAAAGAATTTCACAGAGGAGATGCAGAGAAACCAACCCTTACTGTCACTCTCCCAAATCCAGGCTGCCAAGAACCCTTTGCCCCATACCAACTCTGCTATCAGTCCAAATGCCGTCCCCATGAAGTCTGTCACCACCAGAACCAGGAGACGACGAATGGATGATACTGCTGCCACCGAGAGGCACACCAAACAAAGCAGGGATTCTGCCAATGCTGCCCCTCAGCCCCAACCTGGACCACCATCACCCCCATGGCAGCCAGGAAGCAGATTAGTGGGCAGCAGGTCTTTCTCTTGAGGCATCAGGCTCCTCTCTACCTCCACGGGCATTAAAATAAGACATAACTGTTCTGTAACCAGAAATACAATAAATACCATTGACACTTCCAGTTTGTATAATGGTATCATTCTTTCCGGAGTCCCCCGGGGGGGGGGGGGGGGGGGGTGGGGCTGAGCTAGAGAGGGATGGATTTTAAGTTTAGATGCCAGGGGAGAGCAAGCCTGGCTCAGCTGAACATCGGGCCTCCTCAACCTGATGCTCATTTGATGGACTTTTCCTGTGGCAATGGATAAGACATATTTTCTCTTATTGTAGATCTGGAGGAAAGGCCCCTATGCAAACCAGAACTCAGAGAAAAACAGAAGCTGGCAAAGTTCACTTGAATAGCATTATTTTAGTGTAACGTGTCTGAAACAATATCATACAGAAGTTATTCTGACGTTTTTTCACCTGTGTGGCCTTGAATCACTTACCCATATGTCACCATCAATTTATTCATTCACTACTGGAGATGCCAATGTTTTGTAATTTAGCAATCTCAGACCACACCTCCTTTCTTTGTCCACAAGACAATGGCGTGGCCCTCCATCCCAGTCTTTGGAAAGTTTTACTGCAGTATCATGAACATACAAACACCTGCATGTGTTTCAGCTGTACTACTTAATAAATCTGGCTCACAAAAACACCAAGGAAGTCATTACCAGAGGTGGAAGATGTGCTACCATTGCTTCTTCCCAGAACTAGAAAAGTCAGAAGACAGAAACTGATGGATGGCCTTGTTCTAATTTGTTGGTTCAATAAGTACCTTAACAAAAGCCACTTAGGGGAGAAAGGGGATTGGGGCTCCTAGCTTGAGTTATATCCCATGATCACGAGAAAGTCAAGGCAGGAGCCTGAAGCAGTGACCGTATCCTAGTCAAGAAAGAAAGAGAAATGCATGCATGCATGCACACCTGCTCGCACGCTCAATGGCTCTACTCTTACATACTGCAGGTCCCTAGCCCAGGGAACAAACAAACTGTGCTGCCCACATTTGTGCTGGTCTTCCCACATCAATTAACATGATAAGACAATCTCCCATAGACAGGTCCACAGGCCAACCTGATCTAGACAGTTTCTCACTGAGACAGCTTTCTGAGGTGATATTAGGTGGTATCAAGTGGGCAATCAAAAGTGACCATCACAGTGGAGAGAGGCATGTTTATTCAAAACTGGAGCTTGAGAAAAGTTAGTGGACATACCTCTCAGAATCCCAGTGTTTGAAAGGGGAAAGCCTCAGAGAACTTTTGGGTTCTTTATTCTTTTGGAATTTTGTACAATATATTATTTCATATTCTTTCCCATGCTCCAAACTCTTTCTAGCTTTCTTTTCTCTCCTTCCTACTTCACATTCTATCTATCTATCTATCTATCTATCTATCTATCTATCTATCTATCTATCTTTTTTTTGGATTTTTGAGACATGGTTTCTTTGTACAGCCTTAGGTGTCCTGCAGCTCTGTAGACCAGGCTGGCCTTGAACTCATGGAGATCCGCATGATCCATAAGAGGACAAGTTTGTGGAGTCTGTTCTCTTCTTCACCCTTTACAGAGGTTCCATTCCTGAAACCCAGGTCTCCAGCCTTTGCCACAAGTGCATTAGAGTTGATCAGTGGTAGGTTGAGGAATTACTACAGACATTTTCATTATTTTCTTTGTCTTAAAGATTGATTGACTGATTATATGTATGTGTGTTTCCTTGTATGAGTTTATATGCACCATGTCCATGCAAGTGCCGACAGAAAAACAGAGGCCATCAGATCCCTGGAACTGGAGTTACAGATGGTTGTGAGCCGTGCAACATGGTGGTGGGAGCCAAGCCTGGGTCCCCTCGAAAAGCAGCAAGGGCTCTTCCACTGACCACCGCTCCAACCCTGACTAGCTATGTTTTAGATCTTTTCTTCCTTCCTTTCTCTCTCTCTCTCTTTCTTTCTTTCTCTCTCTCTTTCTCTTTCTTTCTTTCTTTCTTTCTTTCTTTCTTTCTTTCTTTCTTACTGGAACTATTTACAGAAGCATGGTCCCCTCACAGGCAGCTACATCAAAGAGAAGTGCCACCCTACACAACAAACAACTGTTTGCCTCTGACATAGTGACACTTGGACTCTGGCGGGTGGGGGTGGGGTGGGGAAGGAGCCTCAGGAGCCTAGTGAAACCTCCTAGCTCACTGAGAATCTTAGTAAGCCAGACTTGGGAAGATCTCCCCAGTGTCACAACTACTCTGCCTCAAGATGCCAGCTGCCGTGCCCAACCCAGATAACACCACCAGGTATGCTTCTCGAAGGGAAGAGAAAAATAAAAAATAAAGACTGACTCGCTCTAGTGCTCCACAAACCAGCTAGTAACAGACACCCCAGTAGGCATCCTTGACAGAGCGCAGGAGTTAAGAAGCCTAAAGTCTACACAGTTACACACATGGTTGTCCTCTGACCCCCACTTGTGTACCATGGCATATGAGTGCCTACACACGAGAACACTCACACACACAGTAATACACACAGAAAGATTTTTAATGTAGGTGGAGTCCTATGTACAGTATAAGGGCTGAGAAAAACGTCTTCAGCTGGTCAAGCCCTACAGTCAGCAGACAGTAGCATGGAGTACTTGTAGCTCAACAACCTTTGCTTAAGTGGGAGGCTCACTCATGACAGGGCTGGGGTGTAGCCCAGAGGTAAAGCCCTTGCCTAGATCCTGAAGGGCTGGATTTGATCCCAGCAGAGATGTGCTTAAGACGAAGGCCAAGCTTCTAACTATTCTGTGAGAGCTCAGCTAGTGTGTGCCATGCTAGTTAATCTGTTCATTTTGACTTGGCCTAGCATGGAGGCTCCTGCTTCATCCTGGATAATCTCATTAGAGGTCCAGTAAAGATGGGTGCTTCAGGCAGTAACTCAGTGGTTCTGTCCCATCGGCCCACTGCTTCTGGCCGCTGGCATGTCCCCATCACTCAGGCATGATGTTCTTGCCTTTGGCTTTTGCTTCTCTTATTCCTGTTTTCAGTTAACCTTGAGTAACCCAGCATCTCCCATTGTTGGGAAGTGAAGGATACAGATGAGAGGCCGTGAGAGACACCTGCTTTAACAGGGGGACATTTTCAGATGGACATCTGTAGGTAGATTAGGGGGCTGACGCAAATTGAAGCCACTCCAGTATTGCTCAAAGTTGAATATTTAGGAACCACTTCAACATTTGTACCTAACATAAAAATACTAAAATTCAAAAAGCAGAGGCTGGAGAAATAGCTCGGTGCTTAGGAGTGTACACTTCTCTCCAGTTCAGTTCCCAGCATTCATGTCGGGGAGTTCACAACTGCCTGCATCTCCAGCTCTGACAGATCGGATACCTCTGACCTCCTCAGGCATCCTCACACATGGTCATACCGCCCCACAGAGACAGACAGACAGACATATAAACAATTTAAAATAAATCATATATATATATATATATATATATATATATAATTTTAAGAAGCAATTTTATAAAATTAAAGAATCCAATTAGTCAAGCGTAGGTGTGCACATCTATGATCCTAGCACTCAAGAGGCTGAGGCAGTAGGATTGTCAGTTTGTAAGCAGCACGAGCTACATAATAGGACCCACTTTCAAAAAACAAAATGCCTGGTGTGTTGGTTCATGCTTTTAGTCCCAGCACTTGGAAAGTAGAGGTCAGCAGATCTCTGTGAGTTCAAGGCCAGCCTGGACTACAGAGTGAACTCCAGCCTAGCCAGGGATCTGGTACACAGAGAAACCCTGTCTTGAAAACTAATAAAAATAAGGTAAGGTGAGATGAGGTGTATACAGTAAATCATATGAGGTGAGGTGAATACAGTAAATTGTATGTAGGCTGGGGCATTAGCCACACCAGGGAAATGACTTGCAATGACTTAGAATGACAGTTCTGGAGCAGCCTGAGGACAGCACGGCAAACTTCTCTCCTGAGTCACATGGGCAGATAAAAGAAGTATAAGGTGGAGTTAGAATTCATAATGGGGTACGGAGCACTCCTTGAGACAGAGTCTCCTGCTATATACAGCCCAGGCCTCTGGAATGTAATCCCACACCTAGTAACACCTCAATTTTGAACGTTTTAGTCATTTTTGTCCAATGAACAGGCACAGAAATATTGAACATCCAGAAGCACTGGTTCCAGTGACCATGTTACTGTAGCCTCTAATTCCAATTCCCCCAGAGTCTCATGGAAGTCATTACGATTTCTTGACCTGAAGCAAATATATAAAATATACTTGAATACTTTGCTACACTTGAGAAAAAGCATCCAAGGTCAAAGGTCACATCTAAAGAACAAAGGAAGAGCTGGAAGAGATGGCTTAGCAGTTAAGAGCACTCACTGCTCTTCCGGAGGACCAGAGTTTTGTTCTCAACAATCACATTGGGCCTCTCACAACTAACTGTAACTCCAGCTCCAAGCAATGCAGTTCCCTCTTCCAATGTCCTCGGACACTTGCATTCACGTATTCTCATGCACGCACATGCGCACATCACACAAACACACATATAGACACATACAGACACATATGTGCATACACATACACACATGTACACACAGATGCATATATGCATACACATACATATACACATATGCACACATATACATATACACATATGTACACACATACATACACATATGCACACATATACATACACATGTATACATATTTATGCATACTCACATACACATTTATGCACACACACAGAAACATACATACATACAAAGTTACTTAAAAGTAAAAATAAGGCCAGGCCTTTAGTCCCAGCACTTGAGAGACAGAGGCAGGTGAATCTCTGTGAGTTCAAAGTCAGCCTGGTCTACAGAACAAGTTCTAGGACAGCCAGGGCTATACAAAGAAATTCTGTCTCAAAAAAACAAAACAAATAAATCAATAGATAGACTGATAAATAGATATATTTAAGTAAATAAATAATGAAAACTTAAAAATAAAAATAAATCTTCAAAGAAAAAAAAGATCAACTTAAGGAGAGTTGTACTTGGCAAAGATGGGAAATTATAGCCTCAATAAAAAATAAAAACCACATGAATTATTCACAGCAACTGAGATATAGAATCAGTCTAAGGATCTATAAAGAAAATGGGCAAAGAAAATGTGAAATTAAGTCTTTAAAAAAGGGGAGTCCGGGGGTGGTGGTGCTGGAGAGATGGTTCATTGGTTAAGAGCACTTGTTACTCTTGCATAGGACCAAAGTTGAGTTCGCAGCACCCACACGATAGCTATCAACCATCTGTAATTCCAGTTCCAGGAGATCCTTTGCATCCTGAGGCAGGTGGGAGAGCTGAGCTCCAGGTCACAAAAGTGGGAGAGCTGGCCCCACACCTCACTGGAGGCAGCATTCAAAAGATCTGGCCCTGGGTCTAGCTCTGGCAGCACAGTAGAGTTGGCACTGATGGCAAAGGCGTCAGTGAGCTAGCCACAAGGGTATGAGAGCAGGAGAGCTGGCTCTGTGTAGCCGCCTGCAGCCACGGACAAACTGGGTCCACCTGAAAGCGGGGCTGGAAATGAAAAAGGACAGAGAGGCAAGAGAAGCATGAAGCCAAGACAAAGTTTTCTGACCAAGGCTCAAAGTTTAATGTTCAGCTCTTGTAACATATAAGCCCCACGGAACCATCCTTTGTTCCAGCTGCAAAGCAGGCTCAGTAGGCAGTCTCTTCTTCAAAGTTCTTGCTGGAAATTGCAGGTGTAAACAAAGCAGCTGGAGTCACCTAGGTGTTAAGGTCCTGTGTGGCAGACAAGGTCGGTTCAGACTGCTCAAGGCTGGGAAGGGCACAGCTCTGCCACTTGCTGGTTAAACCATTGTGTGAGCTAGCCAGGGCAGTACCTGACAGCTCACCCTAGAGGGACCTGACAGTGTGGGAGAGCTGACAGGCTGACCACCCAGGCCCAGATCCAAGGCTTTGAGTCGGCCCACCCCAACATCTACCTCATCGATGAACTGACGAAGCGTATAAAAGGGCCTTCCGGTTCTGCAGATCCAATGCTGCAGGATCTCACAGGGTAACAACAGGATGACCTGAGAGGAGTCCTGGTGAGCACCCAGCATCAGTTGGTGTAGCAGGAGCCAGAGGCTTTGAACCTGACCAATGACTCATTGCAAGGAACATTTGCAAGTAAAAATGTGTGGACAAAAGGGTGTACTGTGGGACACACTGGGACACACTGTAGCTTCCACGAAGAGATGTCTTTTGGTTTTTTTATTTTATTTTGGGGATGAGGTTACAGTGGCAGAGGGTGGATATGCAGGAATGGAGAGATGAGTGGGATTGGGGTGCATAATACGAAACTCACAAAAAATCAATAAAAAATGTTTTTTTTTTTTAATGCTATGTGGAAAAAAGAGAGAGAAAATATACATTAAGATGCATGCCTGAAGGAAGGAAAAAGGAAAGAAAAGAAAAGGAATGAAAAGAAAAAAGTCAGGCAGACATCAAGCACACAGCAGATCACCTCTGAGACCTTTCTCACTCGGTGTGATGCCCACAATCCCTCTGAGCTGGAGCGGTGTATGCCACAAGTTCATTTCTCCACCTTCCTCTTCTTTTGTGTGTGTGGTACGGGCACATAGACATGTTCTTGTGTGTATGGGCCAGTGTCCTCTTTAATAACTGATTAGCCTATTTGAACAACAGATCCCTGGGATTCTCCGGCCTCCCAGTCCCCTGCACTGAAAGTAGACGCTTGTGTCACCGCACCTAGCTCCTTACCGACTGAGATGTCAAGGCGTGTGTCACACCAGTACATCACCAACTCAGCCAAATTCTCAGCTCCTCCTCTTCAGTGAAGTTTTTTCTTTCATTTGTTTTGGTTTTTGCTACAGCATCTTTCTATGTAGACCAGGCTAGACCTCAACTCTAAAGACTCCTGCCTTGGCCTCCCCCAAGTTACACTTTCGCAAACCCAGCATGTGTTTCTTGTTAGACTAAGAGATGCTCTGTCACACTGCAGTTTAGTCACTCCTGGACCATCATACATGGAGCTGCCGTGAATATTGCGGCAGGCTTCTGTGACAGACAACAGGAGCATTCACTTCTCTGGGAGGTATGCCCCAAAGTGTGGCTGCTGGGCATATGATACGGGTATGATCAACTCTGTAAGATACTGCAAGGGGACCCCCAGAATGGCTGGACCATTCAGTCCCACCGGCCACACGTAAAGACTGACTTTCTTCACATCCTCAGCAGAGTTTGGCAGAATCTGTATTTTTGTTTTGGCCATTTTAGACATTTGGCAGTATGTCGTTGTTTTAACTGTGTTTCCCTGCAGAGCAATGATGGCATTGGGCCTCTCTGTTCATGGGCTCAGCCTCCGTCTGCGTGACTTCCGTGACCAGGTGTTTGAGGAGAGTTCAGTACAGGTGACTGTGGTTACCAGAATCAAGTGACTGTACCCCTGCATTGCCGCATTTTGTTCATTCACCTCAAAAGTGAAAGACTATAGGCCTCAAGACGGCTTAATGGGGACAAGCACTGGCCACCAAGCCTGATGATTTCAGTTCGAGCCCCAAGACCCAAATAGTGAAAGAAGAGACCAGACACCCACAAGCTGTCAAGTACCACCATACACGGATACACAGGAATAAATCAACAAATAAACTTAAATTTTAATTTTAATTTAAAGATAGAGATTATAAATATACTGAACACTTGAAAACACTTTGTTGAAGTACTTCACAAAAATAACTGGAGCTAGGTCTGATGGCACACACCTGTGAGGAAGATGAGGCAGGAGGATCAGGAGTTGGAAACCAGTCTGGGCTGCAAAGCTCAAACTATCTGGGGGGAGGGGGGGACACAGAAGGAAAGTTTAAGAAGGAGGGGAGACAGGAAGGAGATGGATGGGGAAATGTATGTTTTTAATCCAACGAAATCTGTCTGGACTGAAAGCAGAGCGGTTAGCTGGGGAGGGAAGGGGAGCCACAGGAAAGGGAAGGGGGAGGGGCTGGACAGGAAGACAAACAAAGCAGTTATGAGGCTGCAGGTGTCACAACCAGTGAGTGCTTGCCTGGTGTATGGAAATCCTTGGGTTCAGTCCCCTGCATCGTAAAAAAATAAAACTGTGCAAATTCCCATAACAAACCCACTGTTTGTATACTAATTTCTTATTTTAACTCAAAGACCTCGAGATCAGGGTTTGAGGCAGGGGACCAGCTAGTGCACAGGCCAGGCTTTGGTAATAGTAGGTGTCAGATGTCTGTGTTAGATGTCCACGTAGCTCAGAACAGATCACTCCAGACTACATGGTTCCAAGTGGGGGGTGGGTGGGAAGGGGGTAGTTTATTCAGAGATAGGGCAAAGGTGGGGGGAAGAAGATGGAAGAAGAGAGGAAGAAGTAGAGGCTGGCCATGACCACATGGAGAGAGAGGAAGGGAAGGGGGGGAGGGACAGAGAAGCTAGAGGCAAGAGAGTAAGAGGGTAAGAGTAAGAGAGTAAGAGAGTAAGAGAGTAAGAGAGTAAGAGAGTAAGAGAGTAAGAGATTAAGAGAGTAAGAGAAAGAGGAGGGGGGCAAGCAGCCCCTTTTAGAGTGGTCCAGGCTTACCTGGCTGTTGCCAGGTAACTGTGGAGGTGGAGTTTAGACAGAATACTAACATTCCCCCATTTTAGTTTAATTAAAAAAGAAAAATTAGAAAGAGGTGACGGTGAAGTAGGAATAGGTCGTTGTGATATCTAGCTACTACTTCCTGCTGGCATTGGGGGCAACGTGTCTCTAGAGGGAACCTAGAAGAATGGGTATGAGGGATGTATGTCTGGTCTTAGGAGAGTTGGCTCGTTCCTGCTGTCCCGGGTCTATGGAGCCCATCTGAGGATAGGTCAGAAGGAACAGGTCCAGTAGAAGCAGCTGTGTGTGTGACAGGAGATGGAGCATCTGGAGGTTGCTTCTCTAGAGCTGTTCTGGTTGTGCCCGGACTTGACAAGATGTAGGGAATAAGATTAAGTACATTTGGGAGAAAGAAAATTTTTTCTAAGTTGTATATTTGAAACCCAGAGGGATCCCACCCATTGGAATAGGTAGTAAGTGGGAACTTTAGGCAGATGTACTTATCTGGATGGCATCTATTTGGTCCGTGAGAGGTAGATCTGAGTGGGTTTCCTGTAGCTTATAAGTTTACAAAGAGATAACAGCATGAGTTAACAACACAAGCAGTCTTTAAGATGAACCTTTGTTGGATGGTATAGTGGAATGTTTTATTAGAGTTAGGCAAGTTTATAGAAACTCAGATAATATTAGAACAGTGGCATAGCAAGAAGAGGAAATATGAAGCATTTAATTGATGGCAACTGAGTTTAGGTAATGAGGTAACATAATATCTGTGAAAGTCTAGCTGTCAATGTAGTCAGAAGTCTGAAAGAGTAACCAATAATCTACCAGTTATATATTATTTTAAAAAATGACAAAGTCCACTAGCCAACAGTTCCCATGGTTTCCATAGTCTCTTGGGCGAATTCAGTTTGGCTTCGAAGCACAGAAGACGCAGGGCTTTTTCTCTGTGGAATGGATACACGTGACATGAGAAATGACTTACCTTGGTTTAGCCAAGCCATTTGACTCAGAGCATCCAGTTTAGTCTACTGTGTTAGTGACAATATCATCATATACAATCTAGGCTGTATCTTCTAGGTGTCCAAGTCTTCTGAAACCATCTTGGGTCAATTGTTAGAGGCTTTGAGAATTCTGTTGGCCATAAACTTAAATATTCTATTAGCAGACTTCTGACAAGATTGAGAGTCATAAGGATTAATTGTAACTGAATAGAATTTAATAGCAGTACTAAAAATCTATTAAGATAGAATAGGAAAGAGTCTTAAGTAATTTTGGCAGGTTATGTAGATAGAGAAAAGCACATTTTTGTATTAGCAATGAAACATTTGGCTAAGACCAGAATAAGAAAGCTGGCAACAGTGGCATACATACGATCATATGGCTGGCGGGTTGGGGTTGTGGGCCACAGGTCATGACCTGGGTTGTGCTATGGGCCCGCAGCTGAGGGCATAGGTGCTGCAGGTCAGGTCCAGGGCGGTGGCGGGGGGGGGGGGGGACTTCCTACTAGCGGCTGGAAGTCATTGCCCAGTGCCTCTGGTGGCTAAAGAGTCTGCAGTGGGCAAGGAAAAGCAGGCATGTATCACAGCAATGTTCATGTTCATGTCAGCTGTTCTTGTGGTGGAAGACATCGCTAGCACTCACTTTACAGGTCCCAGGCAGAGAGGGAGAGAGAAAGAGAGCCTCCCTCACTGTGCAGGCAGCCAAGCCCTTTGTGCAGGTGGTTGCACACGTGGGGAAGCAAGTCCCAGAGAGGGTCCCTGGCAGAATGTAAGGAGTAGACCCAGAGCAGAGCTGAGAACCACAGAGGGGAAGGGGGCAAGCAGGGTCCCGGACCCACTGCTTTTCAGGCAAACCGGCTGAACTAAGTGGCCACAGTCGGCTGCAAATGACAGAGGAGCAGGGGAAGAGGCCAACATTGGGGAGACACACTAGGGACTAGAGCTTGGAGCCAGTGCTCCTGAGAAAGAACAGTCTGTCCAGGCCTGGCCTGGGGTACTCAGCTTCGAGAAACTGTCTTGAGAGAGGAAATGTCTCACCCAAGGGGAGGAGTTGTAGAACGAGGGTCAGGGAAGGGCAGGGTTAGCTCTGAGCTCAAGAAATCTTTCCTGGGACCATGTGGATGGTTACTCTGATCAGTGGGGGATGGCTAAAAAAAAAACCTGGGGTGGGGAACAGGCAGCACATAGAGGTATTAGAGTGAGGTTAGATGAATGCTTGGGCATAGGGAACCTCTTTCCATTTACCAGACTGCTGTATGTATGTATGAAGACCCTTTAAAATGACTGGGTCTAGAGTGCCATTAGGTGGCCGTGTTAACCCGTTATCTAGAGGGTACCGAATCCAGACTTTATTGCAGAGATGTATCAATTTGGAAGGCCTCAAATCAGGCATTAATTTTAGAGATTTGAGGTTTTTCAGGAGACAACCCAGTGGGGTGTCTGGGGGTGCAGCCAAAGACAATGTAGCACCCATTGGGTGATTGGGGTGGGGGCTTACTGAGCTATTTGTATCAGCATCCAGAAAGAGAAGTCGGTAATGAATATCTAGGGGCCTTGGTGAATTCCTGGAGATCGCCAGGAAACAGTTCAACCTGGTACCAAGATTTCCGCAGCTGGAAGAGCTTGAGGGGAGACTGTAAACTGCTTTCAAGGGGGGAGTCACCCAGCGGCCAATGTCCTAAGTAGTAGTTCAACTAGGAGGCCAGTCATATGGACTGGGGCAGTCAAATGCCAACACCTCTCAGCCCAGGGAAGGCTGGCCAGGCCCTATCTGGGCATCTAGGGTCCCTCCCGCCAATTGGAATCTCCTTGCCAATCAATATGCCGGTGTGTGTTTGCAGGCTTAAACAGTCTGGTATCAGGAAGGGTGGAACCTCGAGGTCTGTGTAAGCCTGTCTGGCTGCCTAACCCATGTGGCAGAGCACCACGTGGTGGGCCACAGCAGGAGTTTCGTGAGCCTGCAGCTGCAGGTGAAATTAGTCTGTAGCAGCGGTGGAAATTTATGCGGTCAGTGATGGCAAGTAGCGGGGATGAGTCCACATGGCATAGCAGCGGTGGTGGCGGCAGCAGCGGTAGAGGCAGGCCACAGGGCGTTGGCCGCAGCATGGCAGTTCCCAAGTCTTCGATCCGGCCCAATGCACCCATGTTAGACTTCAGCGTTAGACGTCCGCGCAGCTCAGAACAGATCACTCCAGACCACACGGTTCCAAGGGTAGGGGGACGTTTATTAAGGGGATAGGGCAAAGGTGGGGAGAAGAAGATGGAAGAAGATGGAAGTAGAGGGGGAAGAAGAGGGGAAGAAGAGAAGTAGAGACCGGCCATGACCACGTGGAGAGAGAGGAAGGGAAGGGAAGGGGAGAGGAGACAGAGGAGCTAGAGGCAAGAGAGTAAGAGGGTAAGAGAAAAAGAGGGTAAGAGAATAAGAGGGTAAGAGATTGAGAGAGAGAGGAGGGGGCAAGCAGCCCCTTTTAGAGTGGGCCAGGCCTACCTGGCTGTTGCCAGGTAACTGTGGGGCGGAGCATACCTGGCTGTTGCCAGGTAACTGTGGAGGTGGAGTTTAGACAGAATACTAACAGTAGGAACGCAGGCCACAGAGAACAGAATTGAGGCCAGCTGGCAAGTAGGGCCCAGGCAAGAACATTAAGAGCCACGATGATGCCCAATGTCATTTCTGTAGTGATATAGGCCATAAAGCCTTCATCTCAGTCTCAAACCTGCCCCTCGTTATTTTCAAGCGGCTTTTATCGCCATCTGCCGGCGGGACCCAGTATCACCACAAGGGAGATGAGCTTAGTGGGCAAAGGCTTTTGAAAACTGCTGCTCAGGCATTCATTCACAAAAGTATCCCACTATCTGTCAGTGTCCCAGACACATGAGGTTCAGACTGAGGGTCACACTTTACCTCACAAGCTCCACAGAGAGAAGCCTCAGACCTGGGAGTTCTGTCCAGTCTCCCAATTAGTCCAATTCACTGAGCCCAGAGAGTCTTTTCAAACCCTCCTGCTAAAGATAAAATTCCAGATGTACAGAAAAGAGAAAGAGAATGGGGAATGGGGAGGCCTGGGGAGAAGATAAGAAGATCTATAGTGGAAGAAGGAAGGGAAGGAAAGGGAAGGAGGAGAAAGGAGGGAAGACCCAGGCATGGTAACACATTTGCAACCCAGCACTCTGAAGGCTGAGGCAGGTGGATCACTATTTCCAAGCCAGCCTGGGCCTGGGAAAAAGAAACAAAGTCACATGGAAACTTGCTATTTTGTACAAATACTAAATCACTAATTTATTGTTTTGAGATAGGGCTTTCCTATGTAGTCCTGGATGTCTTAGAATTCCTCATGTAGAGCAGACTGATCTCACACTCAGAGATCCACCTGCTTCTGTCTCCAGAGTGCTGGGATTAAAGGTGTGCACCACCACGCCTGGCTCTACACTGATTTTGTCATGAATTGTATATAAACACATGGCTATTGCCCCACCATGAATATGAATAAGATTATGTATAATCCAAAAAAATAAAGTATGTTGGGGGGAGGTGAAACTGGAGACCCTTGTATGAAATGAAGCCAGGCTCAGAAAGGCAGCGACTGAAACACACACATTCCCTCTCTCTCTCTCTCTCTCTCTCTCTCTCTCTCTCTCTCTCTCTCTCTCTGTCATATGCATGATATCCTAAAAGGAGAATGACTCGGAAGTGGAAAGCGGAAGACAAAGGAGGTAACAGGCATAGACATGACATGCATGTGTGAAATGTCCCGGCGACACCCTTGCTCTGTATGATATACACAAATTTAAAAAGAATTAACAAAGACATAACTCCTAGTGATCTAGTGCCTGGGGCGTGCCTACCCATAATACTCATTCTGATGAACTCTCCACTCTGGGACTGTGTGGCATGCACTCGTGTCCTGGTGTTTGTGTCGGGTGTCCCCTCTATCACCCTCTGCTTTGTTCCTTTGAGGCAGAGTCTCTCTCTGAATCTGGAGCTCCAAGCCTTTCAAGCTAGGCTGGCAGCCAGTAAGGCCCTGTGATTCTCCTGTCTCCACTTCCAACAGCACCAGGTTATAACTGTGTACAAGCTACACCCAGCTTGTCACATGAATGCTGGGATCCGAACTCGGGTCTTCACAGTTGAACGGCGATCATTCTTAACCACTGAATCAAGACTCCCAACTCTGTGTGTTCTCAGATACCCTGGATACGCCAGGTTTTCCTGTTCCTGTTATTAAAGGCCACACTGAGTGCTGATTTTCTGGGTCCCACACACATGTCTTTCCTCACTTCTTCTACCTGTACACTCCAATAAAGAAAAGTGGACCAAGGGCAGATAATGGGATAAGATCCTTTTATCCAATGCTAATGCTAACCGCCAACTTGACAGGATATAAAAGCACCCAAGAGACAAGCCCCTGGGCACACTTGTGTGGGATAACCTCAGCTATACTGAGATGAGAAGACACACCCTAAAGACAGGCATCACCATTTCAGGGTCCAGGATCTTGGAGTGCAGAAAATAGGCAGTAAGCTGCACCATTCTGTTTCCCAGCTGTGGACTGATGTGGCCAGATGTCTAAGCTCCTGCCCCTGTGATCCCTGCAGTGGTGGACTAGACGCTGCAACTGTGAGCACAAATAAGCCCTGCCTCCCTACAGCAGCTTTTGATAGAATATCCAATCACAGCAGCCAGAGAAGTGACTGACAGGTCAGAGAAGGGTGACTTGGAAGCTTAATGATTGGAAATGCCAGAACCTCAGCAGCTTTGTAGGAATTCCGTGGGACAAGAGCCACCACACAGCTGTGGACAGCCATTAACATCCCCCCAAAGGTGAAGGTGTACACACCCTGCCCAGCAATAAGATGAAGTCAATGCCACAAACACACACGAGAAACATCCTCAAATATTATATAGCCTGGGACCCTCCCCACAGAGGGATAACACCCACCGGAGTCTAGACTCCTGAGCCAACGGTAGCTCCCAGTGTCCCTGGCCCCCTTTTTCTGTACCCAGCAGTAGTGAGCAAAGGAACTCTACTACAGTGGCCAAGACCATGAAAATGTCGTCACATGCCTGTTCCTGTGACCAGCTTTGTTAGCACTCTCATGGTTTCTAGCACCAGCATGGGACGCCCCCCATATAAACCCCAAGGCCATGGGGGGCATTTTTGCCCTAATATCAGGCTTCATTTGGGTCAGCACAGTGAGAGACAACTCCATTAAACAGGCATCCTGTTACCCTACTAGTGAGTCTGCACACCTCCCAGCAAGCTTGAATACAATGCTGAAAGCTCTCCAAAGGGGAGCTCACCTGAATGCTCAGTAGACATCTTTGTGTCCATGTGCCTCTCTCACTAGCCAGGCTCTGTACCACAGACTATCCAGAAAACCAGCCCCTGCCCCATGTCCCTCATATACTAATGACATGGATTGAGGACATGCACACACAACACCAGTGAGGACATCACCTGCTTAACATCCATCAGATTTCACCAAAGATAGCATCGCTCTTGGAACCCTCAAAGAGACTCTGACTTACCAGCCTCTCATGCAATCTGTCTTAGTCAGGATTCCCGTTGCTGCAATGAAACACCAGGACGAAGAAGAAAGTTGAGGGAGAGGGGAGGGTTTATTCAGCTTACACTTCCATATTGCTGTTAGTCACCAATGAAAATCAGGACAGGAGCTCACACAGGGCAGGAACCTGGAAGCAGGAGCTGACGCAGAAGCCATAGAGGGTGCTGCTTACCAGATTGCTTCCCCTGGCTTGCTCAGCCTGCCTTCTTATAGAACTCAGGACCACCAAGCCTAGAGATGGCACAATTCACAATGGACTGGGCCCTCCCCCACTGATCACTAATTGAGAAAATGTCTTAGAGCTGGATCTCGTGGAGGCATTTCCTCAACAGAGGCCCTTTTCTCTGGGATAACTCTACCTTGTGTCAAGTTGACAAAACCAGCCAGTCCACAAGCTCTCTTCCCTCATAGGAGGATCTTCTGCCTGGTGTGCTCTCTTCCCAGGAACACCCAAGGACAACTGTAGCTATTAGATTACTCAGGGGTGAGTATGAGGTCACCTAGATTTCCCTCGTTGCTTACAATGACCAACAAATACATTCAGTCAAAACAACCAGTGTGTAGGTGCAACTGTCCAGTCCCACTGCCTCATATAAAGAGACGCTGGTGGGTCAGAACACTTCATCTTTATTTAAACAGTGGCTTCTGCAGTTAGCCAGTGGCTAGGTGCTCAGTGTCCATCAAAGGTGCTTCCTTTCAGACCAGTACCCATGTCACACAACTGGAAAACAGTGTCCACACAAAAGTCTCATCGACACAAAGAAAGCAAGTCAGACAGCCTGACTTCCTTTGGAGAGCTTTACCTATTGGGGGGCTGGGGTGCAGTTCAGAGGTAAATGACTTGTTCAGGATTAGTTTGATCCTCAGGGGGCTGGGGAAGCTGTATGGCTGGCTGGCTGGCTGGCTGGCTGGCTGGCTAGATTGCTTGCTTGTTTGCTTCATATGTGTGGCACCTGAGTCCCATCCCAAGTACTAGGCAAAGCAAAGCAGTACACCCCTGTCTGCCCAAGAGGTGTGAAAGTGACACATCTGTCAGATGAGCCCCACTTGACCAGCCTTTCACTCCAGGCTTTATTTGGGACCAATTCCTGTCTCTGGCGTGTGGAGAGTGTGGGTTGCTGCAGAGTGGAAAGAAGAAAATGGTGTCTCAGAGCCAGTCAGCTTGGTTTGCTCTCCAGCACGCTGGTCTTGAAACAAGAATTCCTTGATAAGACTGAGTGCCTCTTCCGAGGTGAAGTCAGCTTTGGCCAGGAGACATGTGAGCCACAAACTAACACCACCCTGAGATGTTCACACTTCATTCCTGGGGTCTTTGTGGCAAAAAAAAAGAACTGCAGCTACTGGTGACATTAAATTTATAGTCAGCTGTCTTCAAGATAAGGAAATTATTCTGAACTGTCTGGGGACCCAGTGTCATCGTGAGTGGCCTTAAAGACGATGAGATGTCTCAGCAGTTAAAGGAGCCAGACACCCATAATACTCTGTTAGATCCCCCAGGACTTTCATGGCAGGAGAAGAGAACAGACACCTGCAAGTTATCCTCCGACCTCTGCACACACTGAATGGCTGACATGCGCGCGCGCGCGCACACACACACACACACACACACACACACACACACACTTTTAAAATGCTAGATTTGGAAGCAGAGACCTAAAGGACCTCAAAGGATATCTAAGTTGTGGGAGTTGCTTTGAGAACTCCCACAGGTCAAGGACTGATGATGATAATGATGAAGGCCCTGATACTGGGAACTGAGAAAAAAAAAAAAAACTTTTTATACAGAGTCAAAGCTTGAGGAGAATTGTGGCCAGGTTTATGGAAAAGATCAAGTAACGGACTTGAGTGTCAGCTGTACAGATTTCAAAGAAATGTGTTGGAGGTAAGGGCAAGTTCTTCCCGTTTTTAGAAGGAGCTGTAAGGAGACCGAGGGAAGGACTCAGAGCCAAAAAGGACCCAGGACTCGATTCTGGAAATAGCTTCTCTGTCTTAAGTTGGGTCAAGCTGTTGAAACAAAAATGCTTTGGAGTCTGTAACTTATATAGACAGGCATTTGCTTCTTGAAGTCTAGAGGCTGCAAAGGGCAAAATAAAGGTGCCAGCAGGTGGCATCTTTAAGGGCTAGCACTCCGCCTCTGAGAGGATCCCTCTTTGTGTATCCTCCTGAGGACTGGCATCCTCTGTCTGCCCATGGCAGAACAACAAAAGGCTGTGAGTGAGCTCATTCCAGCGGACCTCCCAAAGGGTGCTCACCCCAAAAGGCCACACCTCCTCGTTTATGGCATTGGAGGATTAAGCTTTGATGTGGATTTTGGAGTCAGAATCAGTCAGACCACAGCACCAGCCCAGTGGTGAAGGAACTAACATTAGGAACCCTGTCCGACTTAGCTGAGCTCATGGCTGGCCGTGCCTAAGGTTGGCTGCCTCTACTGGACTAGCCTGATGATTCCAGGAAAAACAAACAAACTTTTACTTCATCTTTCATTTCTTCATCTACAAAATGGAAGTCCTAGCAATGCCTGCCTCTTAGGGATGTTCTCATAAGGACTTTGTGCACTCAAATATGTAAAGCAGAGTGATTTCTATTTAAAAGATTTTATAGTGGGTCCAACATTGTCAATTTGAAGAGCCAAATGATTCTGGAGAGTGTCTATTGGCTGATGTTAGGTCATGTGCTCTACTCTTCCCTCCACCCTGAGGTGGAGCATGTGACAGGTACTAAACCAGTCAGCTCTCCATCCCAGACTGGCTCAAAATGGGATGCAAATAATATAAGCAGGCTGTGCTCTGGTTAAGAGTATGCGACAAAGTTCTTGTCCCAGTGGGATATGTACAAAGAAGTCTCAACCCCCTCAAGATGCTAATGCTGGCACACAGGGAAACCACAGGAAGTGCTGACCCTTGAAGAACACAGTAGAGAAACAAAAAGAGGGTTCTGATGGTATTCTTTTTTGAAGGAAGCCTCCCTGTGGATTTGCTTGAGCCCCACAGTCTTGCTGCTAATTTAAGGTAATTGTGCTGTTATTAGGGTTGAAGCCAAGTCTCTTGAAGCACAAAATGGATCTGGGAGTGGCCGGAAGTATTCTAAGTCCCAGAGAGGTCATGGGTGAAGTGTAGGGTGTCACCCCACCTCCCCTCCCCACCCCAACTCCTCCACAAGTTCCAGACAGAACAGCCCTGTAGAGTAGTTCCAAGTCTGAAGCTGTGACCCTTGTGCCATCACTTGGAGACAGAGGTGGCTTACTCTGGGAGATTGGCTCTCTCTTTTTTTTTTTTTTTTTTTTTTTTTTTTGGTTTTTTGAGACAGGGTTTCTCTGTGTAGTCCTGGCTGTCCTGGAACTCACTCTGTAGACCAGGCTGGCCTCAAACTCAGAAATCCACCTGCCTCTGCCTCTGCCTCTGCCTCCCAAGTGCTGGGATTAAAGGCGTGTGCCACCACTGCCCAGCTGGGGGTGGGGTGGGGGAGGGATTGGCTCTTAATAGATGAGGGACTGCAGTATACTGCTGTGAATAGCTCTGCACATAGCCTGAGTTCAGGCCATATACCTATGCATTTGAGGGAGGAGCAAGGCAAGGCCAGAAGAGAGATGGCCATCAACCCCGGAGACCAAGAAAGCTCACAGGTGAATGAATCCCCAGGAGTCTCTCTTCTGCTTTAGCTCTGGCCTCAATTGCTCTAGGCTCCCAACTGCAAGGGAAGCTGAACTGCCACTGGACCAGGAGGAAACCATGGAGATGAAGGGAGGTAACACTTTTCCCAGCGGCCATCAGCACAGCAGCCTAACCCCGATTCTAAGTCAAAGGCCATTGCCATGACATACCCAGGAAAGCCTATGAGCCATAGACAGGTACCAAGCAAACACAAACACAGCTTTATTGGCACCAAGGAACAAGCAGGCTGAACTTGGAATTCCTGCCTCGTCCAAGCAGCAAGGGAGAAGGGTAGAGGAGGGCTGTGGGTCAGATTCATAACAGACATACCGGCTTGTAAGTCAACAGACGAAACCCTGGGAAGAGAGGAGGGAATAGAGGAGGCGACACTGTCGTCTAGAAGGGAAATGGCTCTTGCAAAGGAATGTTGAGTTCAACAGCCATGTCTGGGGTGCACCTGGCAGGAAGCAGAAAAGAAGACTGTGAGGGGTCAACCAGGGACACCAGAGTTAGGGGCAGAGGGAACACATCTCCAATTTCACTACAATACTGCTGTTTCCTGAGGAGGCATTGTCCTAAACACAACCTGCAGCCACTGGGCAAGCATGCACATGTGTACACAGACACACATACACACAAACATAAACAGACATACACACACACATATATACACACATACATACATATACACACATACACACAAACATAAACAGACATACACACATATATACACACATATACATATATGCGCACATACATATACACACACATACACACACATACACACATATACACACATATACAAACATAAACAGACATACACACACATACATACATATACACACACATACACACACATACACACATATGCACACACATATACACATATACACACAAACATAAACAGACATACACACACATATATACACAAACATACATACATATACACACATATATACACATATATATACATATACACATACATACACACATATATGCACATACACACATATACACAAACATAAACAGACATACACATATACATATATACACACATACACACACATACACACATATACACACACATACATATATACACACATATACACATACACACATATACACACACATACATACACATATATATACACACATACACACACATACACATACATACACACATATACACACATACATACATACATATACACACAAATATAAACAGACATACACATATATATACAAACATACATATATATATATATACACACATACACGTTCACACATATACATACACATAGACACACATATATATACACATATACACACATACACACATATACACACAAACATAAACAGACATACACACGCATATACATACATATACACACACACATACACACATACACACATATACACACAAACATAAACAGACATACACACAAATATATACACAGACATACATATATATACACACATATACACATGTACATGCAAACACACATGTTCACACATATACAGACAGATAATATACACATATATACACAAACATACATACATACATACATATACGCACACATATACACATACACACATACACATACATACACACACATACACACACATACACATATACACACAAACATAAACAGACATACACACATATATACACAAACATATATACATATACACACACATATACACACACATACATACACACGCACACACACACACACACACACACACACACACACGCACACATACACACACAGGTCAAAGTGGAAAGGAAGTTAATTTGACAGAACTAATAGAGGAACTCATGTCACATCCTCAGGGAGTTGTCCATGACTGCCCCAGACCCACTGCTCTGGAACAAGCTCTTCTAGATTCATGAGCCTCACAACAGCCCCATGCTCAGAACTAGCATTTCCTAACACTTTGTCCTTCCCTTGGCTCCGTGATGGCAGAGCCAAGGGATCCTCTCATCCACAGGCTCCCTGATATTTCATTAATTCAACAATAGTATTCAAAAGAAAAAGGAAGAAAAAGGAAGAAGGGAGATGGGGAAGGGTGCCATGGAAACAGTCAACCAGCAAGAACAAGGTGCATGGTGTCCAGGACTATCCTCTAAGCCAAGCTGCCACCATTTTCTTCGTCTGGCTGTGCCCACCTGCAAAACATCGTCACACCTCTGTGGACTGATGATGTTGGCTGGTGACATTCCCTCTGAGAACAAGGGAGATGACAGGGCCACAGGCCCTCAGCTGAGCATCTAGCCATTCCTCCCAACCAGTTCCAAGTGGCTTCAAGGTCTTAGGGAGAGGCCAGACTTCACAGACTGAGGAAGAAGAGAGTAAGGGCTCCATCAACATACACGGAGCTATCACCCATTCTGCATGCAGGCTTTCCAGTGTGGCTACTTTGGGTTCACACATAATCCTGTCAGTGACCCCTCACCCAGGCTGTGAGGAAGCTCAATAAACTCGTTGGTTTCCCAGGAGGAACTTTGATGGAATCAAACATTAGTTTGTCGTTGGGTCCTTAGGAATAGATATTGCTTAACACCTCCTCCCTTCTGGAAGGAAAGCTCTAAACACATGGTAATCCTAGCATTCAGGAGGCCTAAGCAGGAGGATCAATTATTGAAGCCAGCCTAAGCTACAAGTGAGACTCCATCTAGAGTACAAAGTGGGGATAGGACCCAAGAGAAGGCCTAGGAGACAGGGAGACAAATGGGAAAAACTCTATAGTCTGCAAATGCTGGGCTCTGCCACCACACAAGGTCCTGAGGTGGCATCGTGAAGAGGCCTGGCTTGTTCCCACCCTACTATCTGGCTCTACCATCGAGCCTGATCCTGGGGAAAGCAGGCTACAGGTTAATTTTGAAAGGAAAGACATTCTCCCTTTGAGGCACAGAAACCTGCCAGGCAGAAGAGATGTCCTTTTCACCCTTGCTCTGTGCCTTCCCTGGAACCAACCACCTGGTTCAGTCACACCAGAAATGTGAGGAAAGCTACATCTAGGCTAGTGGCAGACCGTGGCACATCCGGGCTTCCTCCCTGTGTGCCTAGGCACTTGCCACCTCCTCAAACTGGCATCCATAGGAACAGGTCTGCTCAGCCCAGCATGGCAGCCAAAACTACATACTTGGGTCTCTGAAGCAGAACGTCCTTAAAAACGGCCTCTCGTGGGTTCCAGACTTCTGCATACATGTGCTCCACCTCTGAGAGTAATATGGGAATCTCTTCTTTCAGCTGTTCAATAAGCTAAGGGACAGACACAGAAAGAAAGTTTGAAGTCCAAGCCTTCAGAAGACAGGACACCACCATGGAAGGAAGGTGTCTGGGGAGATGAGATGGGCCCTGTCACTGGGATGTGCTGGATGGCAGAATGACACCCCCATAGTGAGAGAAATGGGCCTCTTAAGTGAGAGAAAGGAACAGTGAAGAATGGAGACCAGTTACAAAGGGGTGAGACACGCGGTGAGAGAAGCAAGGTGATGCAGATGGGGACCTGGAGTTGAAAACTGATGACAGTACTAAGACAATGCCACTCACTTCACAAAGGGTGGGACCTTGTCTCCTAAGTCTGATCATGGGCCAAGGGGTGGAGTGTAGCATGTAGTTTTGTCTGCACTGCTTTTGTTCCTGGTGAGTTGCATGCACACTCCCGCCCGGGGGCTGCTATCTCAGATCCACGGACAAAAGACGAACACACATTAGCTCATTTCTAACCTGCCTTATGTAGCTGGACTCTTTCTAAGCCTCTCGGGGCTAGGGGCTAGTGTGCCCTTCCCTTTACTCCTTGCTCAGCACCCTAAGTCTGCCCTCAGCTTACTTGTGTTTCTAATCTCCTGTTTGCTACCCTGGGCCCAATCAGGGAAGCGGCCAATGACCACTCTACCCAAGATCTCACATGACTAATGACTCTCTCTCCCTTGGAAGCAAGGTGAATCTCCTCTCCTCCCTCTCCTCATCTCACCTGCAGGAACCTGAAAGTCCCACCTCTTCTGCCCAGCCATTGGCCACAGGCATCTTTATTGATCAATTAAAAACCAATAGGGGATCAGGACCTTCAGCATTAGCACACACATTCTGGATTAGATCAAAGTATTAGGACAGTGGAGGACAGAGTTTAGCACAGAGGATGATGCTAATGGCTCATGGCCAGCAATGGTGGCCACGAGGTAGGGCAGGGCCAGCACACATCCCCTTTGAGGTGAATGATGAACGACAGCAATGGCTCAGTCAAGGAATCAGGCCAATGCTGGAGCAGGACCCCTCCTGAGGACCAGGTCAGCATAAGGCAAGGCCCATCTGCAGCTCCCTCCCAGAGGCCGTGACCTTCCTGCTGTTTTCACCTCTCTGAACCAGCCGTTGCACCTCCGCAGACGCCGGCTGTCCCGGGTCTTTAGCAGAAGAATGTTCTCATGGGGTTTCTGGGTATTCTATAGAAAAAAGAGAAGTCTGTTTCTAGGTACCCCAGGCAGGAGTGCATAGAAGACTGAGAGGGCACCAGAGGCAGAGGGCTGGGAGTCAAGGAGGGCCAGGCTAGCTCACCACCACCAGAGACTCCAGGATTCTCTTCTTCTTCTCTTTAATTATGTTGGAGAAAAAAGCCAGGACAGTTTCACGCATCTCCCTAAGGTTGTCCAGCTCGTCCTGGGGGGTGCGGGGGTCAGCAGAAAGGACTTAGCCACTACTCCACCGTTAGTCCAGGTATCAGGGCCAGGAGATATTTCCTTACCTGCTGGCTGTCCTTTGCCTGCTGCACCTGGCGTACATGGTTGGCAATCTGAACCAACCTGATGGGATACTCGTGATCCATGTAGGTGCTCAGGAAATTTACCTCCTCACTGTCCTTCTGGATCTCAGCGTTCAGCTGATCCACCTCCCACTGAAGGCCTGGGGAAGAGAGGCAGATAAAAGAGCAGATGTCTGGGACTTCCTTCAGAGGGCCTTCCCAGGAGACCCCTGAAAACCCAGCTGCCCCTGACCGACGGACTGGGATCAGGGCTGAGGTGTTGGGATCAGGGCTGGGCTGTGTGCCCACAAGTTAGGGGTAAAAACTGAAGTTGCTAGTGTCTGAGGCCTCAGAAAAGAGAAACAAAAAGGCATAAGATCCCTTGACCAGTCAGCTCTGTTGACTACTTAAATGAGTCCTTACCAAGAATATCCCTAACTAGCTCTCAGCATCTTCAGACACATGCTCCTGAGGAAACATGACCAAAGATAACACTGGGGCCCAAGACATGATCCTTGGCAGGATTAAGACAAAATCTAGCAGACATGATGCTTCATACCTATCAGTCCAGCACCAAAAAGGCTAAAAAAGACTGCTGAGAATTCAAGCCTGAACTACAGAGACCTTATCTCAAAAATGCAAATGAATAAAAGATACTGTCTAGTCTTCCTTCCTCCATGGAGGTGAGTGTCTTAGAGTTCCTGGTACAAGCCCCCTGATACACACACACATACACACACACACACACACACACACACACACACACATCCTCAGTATCTATCCTGCTCAGGGAAAGGAAAAACCTATACATTTTAGAGCAATGGTAGCCAGAAGACCTTGGTTCCAACCACTCCCTCCAGACAGACTCTGATGGGAAACCAGGCTAGGCCTAAATTCTAACTCCTAGTCCCAAAGCCAACAGCAGACACTTTCAGACTCCTCATCAGTAAAGTGTGAGAAAAGTCCCTGCATCCCAGGTTACAGTGAGTGTACAGTCACAGCATGTGAACACACAGGCCTAGGAAACACTCAGTGCTCTTTGTCTTTTGTAAGCTAGTCACTCTATATCTCAACAACATGTCCTCTTTAGAAGGCAGGACAGGGGCTTAGTAGCAACAGCAAGGCGGTGCAAGGGGCTGTCCTCTCCCAGAAGCTCACGGATGAGGCCCTTACTGTTTGTCTTGCTCTCCTCCTTCTCTTTCCACTCCTGGAGTTCAGATCTCAGCTGCTGCACCCGCTTCTTGTTGGAGTACTCCAAGATGTCGATGATATTCTACAGGAGGGGTACAGTCAGCTCACCCCGCCTCTGCAGGCGCTCCTGCTCATAGTGGGCTGCAGCACAGAGCACTTCCACAAGCCCACTCCCAGGCCCAGCAACCTGAGCAGAGCTCTCATCTCCCAGTCTAATCTCCAATGGACCCCTTAACATGGCTGAAAAGACCCTTTACTATCTGGCCTGGGGCACACTAATCTTTCCTGTATCTCTCACTCACACCTTGATGTCCAGTCATCCATATCAACTGTAGCTCCTTATGCCTCTTCACTCCCTCTCGCCCCGTGTGGGGCACCTGTTTCCTCTGCCTGCAGTACCCATCCGTCTAACCTCTAACAGTTCACACCTCTGCAGACTTCAGCTCAAGTATGGCTTTTCCCAGGAAGTCTTCCTGATGTTCTGATATCTAAGTCAGAGGCCCCCTTGGGGATCCCTAAATCTCCTCACCTCCAGTACAGCACATGCCCAATCCTAACTGCAACTTACTGTGACCCCCACTAGAGGGAAGGTGTCACATAATGGCTGTTCCCAAGGGCCTATAGGTGTACCCAGGACAGTCCAATCCCCAGTACCCATGGTACAAAGCCAGGAGGGATGTTGTGGGTTTATAATTCTAGTACTGGGGATGTAGAGACAGGCAGATCCCTGAGGCACACGAGCCAGCCAACCAGGCATAATACGCAAGCCTCAGGTTCCAGGAAGAGACCCTGTCTCAATAAAGAAGAGATGGACAACTCCTGATGAATACCACCACCTAATGGCTTTCACATGCAAGGGTGTGTGTGTGTGTGTGTGTGTGTGTGTGTGTGTGTACAAGAAGTTTCCATGGGTTGAAGAACTGTGTGGCTTGGGTCTCTATTAAAATTAAACTGTGTCCATCAAAGCTCCTTAGGTGTAACTGCTTTTGGAGCTAGGGACCTTCTTCCCCTTAGGTAAGCAAGTAAGAGAACACAGGAAAGGACTTCAGCCTCTAGAAAGGACCAATGCAGCCTCACAAGACAGCAGCACTCTCTCCATGCACACAGAGAAAAGGCATATAAGGACATGGTAAGAAGATGGCTGTCTTCAAAATAGGAGGAGAACTTCATAATAGCAGAGAAGGCTCTAGACAGTGCTGTAGTTACTCCCACAGCACGGTAACAGTGGATTCAATCAGCTGTGCTTCCTAAAAACAATGATACCAGGGCAAGGAAAGACTGCCTGGGCTCAAATCCTGGCTCTGATTCTTGCTCTCTAGGTGGCCTGGAGCAAGTCCCCTAGCCTTCTGCTTTCCATTTCGTCGTCTGTAAAATGAGGGCAAGAATAGTGTCAGGCTGTTGTGAGATACACACACACACACACACACACACACACACACACCACCATATATATACATGTATATGTATATATATATGATTGTACAAAAAAATTTTGGTGTCTCACTAAGGACACCTGGCAGGCAGTGGTAGTGGTAGTGACAGCATCAAATACTTTCTAATGCACAAGTGTCAGGTATGACAGCTACAACTTCCTCTTTGAGGTGAGTGTTACTGTGATCCACTCCACCAAGTTCCAATACACAGGTAAGCCCTGGTAAGTGCCTGGTGAAAGAAGGCACTGCATTCTCTCAGAGGTGGCTGGGAGCGCAGAGGTTGAAAGAAGCCAGCAGAGGGCGCGCCTGCGCGGGAAGGCGCAGAGGGGCGGCGACAACTCACCCCGAGGACGTTCTGCTGCTGTAGCATTTCACGCACGCTCAAGGCCATGTTAGCCTCAGTGTCCAAGATAGCCTTGATCAGCTCCTGGTTGAGCTTGCTGAGGTAGCCTTCGTGACTATACAGCTCCTGGAGCGAGATCCGCTGGTTTCGAAGCATCGACTGCGGATACCGGGCAAGGGCAGGGAGTAAAGTCACCCAAACCTGCTGGCGACTAATGACCTTCCGGCCCTATGGCCTCTCATAGTAAATGCTGCCTAGTGAGTGGCTGTTCCCCATCCTCTGTATGTCAGAGCATCTGGAAATGGAGCCGCTGTTACCTTTGACCCACTAAGCTTCCACACACCTCCGCCCTCCCTGCCCCACTGTCATATCTAAAGATGAGAATGCTTCCTACAGTTGGTGGCTCATCACCATCTAATTAACTGACATTCGGTAGATAAGGATATGCCCAATTACCAAAGACCTCTCAGAATCAATGAAAACCACAAATTTTATATATATGTACACATACACACACACACACACAAGATAATGGCCCAGTTTAGGTAAAAAGGCAGCAGAGGTGACAGATTGGGTCTGGAATAGAAACAGAGAAGAGTAGAGGGAAGAACACCCATAATTTTTTATCATATTACATCCCCATGGAAATTGAGTCTGAAGGGATAAGTGATTTACCAAAGGTTAGCCCCAGTGGTACATAAGATCACTAATTATTCTAATGTTATCACTAATGTAAATTAATTAATAATGAATAATAGTAATAACAACAAATGACCTGCCAGACATGAGGGTGGGCAAGAGCTATATGGCTTGCTCTACAGAGGGCACATGAAATCATTCTCCAGTTCACAAGTGGGGGCTCAGAGAGGTTAAACAGCACTGTCACACAGCCTAGAACTGATAATACTGAGACCAGGAAGCCAGATTTCAGATGTCTGTCCTTCCATTCTACCTCAAGAACACAGTAGGATTCATGCTACTGAAGCCCATCCATGGTGGCACACATATGTCATACAGCATGGGGTCAAAGCTGGAGGATCACCTGGCTAATCAGGCCAACGTGAGTGACAGAAAATAACCCTGTCTCAAAAAAGAAGTGGCTGGAGATGCTGGCCCATAGTGTGAGTAAGACTGGGCTCTCCCAGGTCTGCCACCTGCCGTCCTGGGGACCCTGGACAAGTTAATTAACCTCAAATAACCCACTGGTACTCATTCGGAGCAGCTAATAGCTAACTGCTGCTTCAGAGAATTGCCACTTAGAAATAAGATAAACTCTTTAACACAG
The DNA here is from genome assembly GCA_030674055.1 of Rhabdomys pumilio. Classification (NCBI taxonomy): domain Eukaryota; kingdom Metazoa; phylum Chordata; class Mammalia; order Rodentia; family Muridae; genus Rhabdomys; species Rhabdomys pumilio. The sequence continues at coordinate 213,297,027 of JANHMN010000002.1, read as the reverse complement.
ACACTGGGGCAATGCTGGCAAGCTCAGCGTGTGCCCAGCAAACGGCAGCCGAGATCGGCTCCTTTGGCTCTAGCCCCCCATTTCCATCTGCATGCTCTCTTCTCTCATCCTGTGGTCACCTGATTCCTGAATCTGCCCTGGCCTTCAACTCCTGTATTCTGGACTTGATAACAAGACCAGTGCAGGTGCATTGTGGCTGCCGTGTGCTGGCACCGTGTCCTGCACTGGTATTACCTCAGAGCATCCTGGGACACAGGAACTATTATTAGTCTCACTTTATAGAAGTTCAGCTTCCATAGTGGATACAAGGTCATGCAGAGCAGAGCTGCTGTCTATGGCCACTAGCCACTCCAGGTTTTGTCCCCACATTTCTAGACCCCTGAATCCAGAAATACCTTGTTTTAAAAAAAATTGCCACTCTCATGTTCCTGGGGACACTAAGCCTGAATACACATTGACACCCCCACCCCGACACACACACACACACACCACTCCTACTGACTCTGAGAAATAGGATTTTATGACCTCTGCTCTGGAAATAGGTGTCTAACTGCAGATCTAATGTGTCTCCTGCCTGACCTTGACCTCAATATTGTAATCATGCAATTACAATGTGTAGCTCTGTCTCCTCTCCCGACCTACTTCCACTTAGGATTCTCATCCCATGCTAGACCCTTCCTTATCAACTTGCTGGTCTCCTTCCAGCAGCAAATCACAGCAGGAGGGCAGACTGTCTGTGCTCTCACAGTGCAAGGACAGCCCCTGCAAGGACAGTCTGTGGAACTCTGTGAGTAGATGCTAGATCAATTAAGACTCTTCTATGGGGGCTTTTAATTTATTATTCAGTGTTTGAAGTGAAGTTTAAACCCTGTATCTGTACCCTGTACGTGGCTGCATATCTAACACTCCATACAGCGTCCTTCACCACGCACTAACAAGTTGTAAACATCCTTCCCCAGCTGTCTCCCACACTACCCCTTCACTCCTTGGCCAGCCTATCTAAAATGACCTCCAACACTTCCCCTGGGACCCTTCAGCCTCCAGCCTTCATCTTGGTTTCCTCACACCTGTATTATCACATGCTTCCTTGATATTGCTATGTTTATCTCGGGGAGGGGGTTGTTTGTTTTGTTTTGTTTTGTTGTTGTTTGAGACAGGTTCTCCTTCTGCAGTTTAAGCCAGCCTTGAGCTCACTATGCACTCTGGGCAATCCTGCCTCAGCCTTCCAGATGCAGCCGGGGCAGTCCTCCTGCCTCAGCCTTCCAGATGCTGGGGTTACAAGCATGAACTACCACTGCCTCTGGCTTATCACTTCACGTTTTTTGTTTTTTTTGGGGGGGTTTTTTTTAGAATTATTCATTTATTTTATGTATATGAGAGTACACTGTAGCTTTCTTCAGACACACCAGAAGAGGGCATCAGATTCCATTACAGATGGTTGTGAGCCACCATGTGGTTGCTGGGAATTGAACTTAGAACCTCTGGAAGAGCACTCAGTGCTCTTAACCACTGAGCCATCTCTCCAGCCCATCCATCCCTTCATGTTTTATATATTTCTTATCTCCCCCAGGATGGAGCCCAGGCCTAGTCTATCTCCACGCTCAGAACAGGGCCTGACACACAGCAGGTGGCTCAGTCAGGGCCTGCTGACTGACTGAACACTTAAAAATGACAGCCTGAAGAACTGCTGAGGGGCACAGTTTACTGCAACAATGTTAATGTCCACACTGTGTATCAAACAATACCCCATAAACTCTCCTACAGTCAGGATAAAAAGACTAACAGAAACAGATCTTCCTACAAATGACAGACCCATTGAAACCATCTGGCAAAATGGTGGGCTGGAGGGGAAAGCAGTTTCAAAGCAAAGATGTTCTCCCTTTTTATTTTCTTTCTGTATTTTATTTATTTATTTATTTATTTATTTATTTATTTATTTTATGTATGTGAGTATACTGTCACTGTCTTCAGACACACCAGAAGAGGGCATCAGATCCCATTATAGATGGTTGTGAGCCACCATGTGGTTGCTGGGAATTGAACTCAGGACCTCTGGAAAAGCAGTCAGTGCTCTTAACCACTGAGCCCTCTCTCCAGCCCCCTCTCTATTTTTATTTTTGAAACAGATTTTCACCATTTAACCCTCCCTGGTCTGGAACTCACTATGTTCAAGGGCACTCTACTATCTATACAGTGAGTTAAGGCAAGGTCGGCGACATGAGACCAGCTTGGATTTTTGGTTGGTTGGGTGGGTATTTGTTTGTTTGGTTTGTTTGTTTGGTTTGTCTTTAAAATGTGGTTCATCAGGAAACAAAACAAAAAAACTGGGCAGTAATGGTGCACACTTAATCCCAGCACTCGGGAGACAGAGGGAGGCGAATTTCTGAGTTCAAGGCCAGCCTGGACTACAGAGTGAGCTCCAGGACAGCCAGGGGTATACAGAGAAACCCTGTCTCGAAAAACCAAAAAAAAAAAAAAAAAACAAGAAAAAAAAAGTGTGGTTCAGATGATTACAGAAGCCATAAAACAATGTATAAGAAGGGTTGGCATGGTGGCACACTCCTGCACTCGAGCAATCTGGAGGCAAAGATAGGAGGATTTTTGAGTTCAAGGCCAGCCTGGGTTACTCAGAAAGTTTAAAAAAAAAAAAAAAAGCATGATAAGAAAATGAATTAGTGAGTTTGAGGCCAGCCTGGTCTACAGGACAGCCAGGGCTACACAGAGAAACCCTGTCTCAAAAAAAAAAAAGAGAAGAAAAAGAAAAAAAGAAAAAGAAAATGAATTAGTTCCAGTGGTATCAGCTGCTGTGAAGGCTTTGGAAGTACGTTTTGCAGGCACCACCCCCAAATGGGCAGGGCGCCATGAGGGGCAATGCACTACCAGCAGAGACAAGCCACTGGGTTACATTTCTAACACGGAAGAAAAGAAAGTCTAATTCTTCATCTAAACACAACAGCCCAACCTCAACTGTTTTGACACCCCCACCACCACTGTTTTCTGGATGTGTGACCTGGTACAAGTCATTTCTTTTCCAAAATAAGAATGGTAAGTGTGTCCATGGTCTTGCCGTATGACAGAAATTGACTGGTCTCCTGTCCAGGGCGCCCCTTACCCTCATCAGCCGGACCTTGGACTGCACTTTCCCGTGGTGCGTGTGGTCCCTTTTTCGAAGTATTCGTGAAGTCTTTGTTGCATTTGCCATCTCTACAGAGGCCTGGGACTGTACCACTGAGAACAGATAAGAAAGGGTAGAGAAAGGGTAAGAGTGGACACAGGCCTGGGACCAGGTCCCAGAGAGTGCAGTAGGCTCTAAGCCTCCTCATTACAAATTTACCATGTGACCCAAAAGACGGAACTACTGCCCACAGAGAAACCCCTAGCCACACCCTGGGCCTTGATATAGGGAGGGACAAAGCCAGGGAAACACAGTGATGTGGAGACATGAGAGAGATGGCCAGCAAGGGCAGATGACCAGGGCTGGGACCCTCCCCCAGGTCAACTACACTCTCAAGCAGAGAGGAAGTCAAGAACCACCACGGCCACCATCATCCCTACCATAGCCAGGCGTGGTAGTACTCTCCTTTAATCCCACTTGGGAAACAGATACAGGACTACAAAGATAGACCAATAAGATAAAGAACACTGCCCCCGCTGGTTTTCCAGACCCTGACACGAATAGGGGCAGCAAGAGTAAGAGGAGGACAGAGTGTCAGACAAACCCAGATCCCTGCTCTTCCCATCTGGCTGGTGGAAAGATCAGATGAGGCAGACATGAAGGGCTTTCTAGTAGCTCTGTCATCTGGAAGGCCATGTGGTCTCCTGTCCTTCAGTCCCTCCTATAAGATGCTAACAGCCGAGCCTGCCTCATAAGTGGGTCATGAAGGTTGGGTGTCACTTTGCCCTGAGGTGCTTGACACAGGACCTGCCACACCTTCAGGGCTGGATGCATGCTCCTAGTTACTATGACGGCTTGTGATCTGCTGCAGCTGTGCAGAGCTCTAACCAGCCATCTCTGCGATACTGCAAGAGGCATTTCAGACAGAGGGGAGAGCAGATGCTCAGAACCCTGCTGGAGACATAGCTCAACTGGTGCAGTGCTGGCCCAAACGCATGCACACGGCCCTGAATTTAACCTAGTGCTGTATAAACTGGACATGGCGGTCTCAGCACCCAAGTGATAGAGGCAGGGCATCAACAAATTAAAGGACAGCTTAGGCTGCAAAGTAAAGAAGGGAGGGAAGAGGGGAGGGAGAAAGCATTCCTCCTGTCAGACGATTCTGTACCAGCCTGCAACCACCACTCAACTGCTTGTCTCCAGCCTCAGTCTCTTCCAACATCCTCACTCCATGTGCAAACAACCATACTAAGTATTTAACAAGTCGGGACCCTTAATTCTGGGAAATTTTCGTATTAAGCTCTGAGATGGTATGATATTATATATATGCTAACTATATATATATTTGAGACAGGGTCTTGAACAGGCTACACAGCTATAGATAGCTTTCTCCTAATCCTCTATCAGGATTAGGATCTGCCTCTCAAGTACTGGGATCACAGACATGTTACATTAACCTTTTGGGACTTTAGAAGACTACAAGATTACTCACATGTACAAGTCTGGTGTCAGATACACAGAATTATCGTGTTTTTGTTTGTACTTTGTGGGATTTTTTTTTTTTTGCATGTGCAGCTGTGTTTGGGGGACAGGTATATGTGCAGGTACATGTGTGTGCACATGCATGAGGAGAAAGAGACTGATATCAAGTGTTATCCTTGTTACCTCTCCACCTTATTATAGTGAGGCACACACTCTCACTTAAACCCAGAGCTCACCAATCCCGCCAGTCTAGCTAGCCAGCTACAAAGACAGGCAGAGCGCTAGGGCCTGGTGGCTTCCAGCCTAGTTGAGGAAACTTGATCCCCTGCTTCAGAGGAGTAGGCGGAGTGTAATAGAGAACACTTAACACGTGTGTCTCCATGTTTGCACATAGCTGTATGCATCTGCCCACACATTCATGCACAAAAAATATTAATAATCATCTTTTTTAGAAAAAGATAGAAGTTCTGAGTTGTGTGGAAGTGTCATGTGTATCTCATCATTTCAGAGTGGGATGTCTTTCTACAAACCGCCAGCAGTGTACGCCTGTCCCAGTTTTTCTTTATCAGCATTGTGACTTTTCCTGAGGGCATATGAACAAACAGCTGTTCATCCCACATAGGCACTGGTGACAAACCAAAGGAATGATTCTGCCCAATTCCAGCTTAGGGAACCGGTGAGTTTATTGGGGCCACTTACAGGAGGAGGGGGAAGGGAGTCACAAGAGAGTGAGTAACTCAAAGCCCAGCCCAGCATGGGTGACAACTCATGAAAGCTGCGGACCACAGTATATGTGTAGAGGTCAGGAGACGGTTGTCTGAAGGTGCTTCTCTCCTGGCACCACGCTGGGTCTAGAGAACTCAGGTCATCAAGCTTCCTGACAAGCAACTCAACTGGTTGAGCCATCTTGCTAGCCCCACCCCCCAGATTTTTTTATTTTAATGGATTCTAGTATGCCTATTTTTCTTCCCTGGATTGAGCTGCTGGCATAACATGCAACAAATTCCACACTTAGTCACAGGTCTTGCGGTGGTTTGAATATGCTTGCCCCACAAGAAGCGGCACTATTAGGAAGTCTGTTGCTGTATAGTTGGGTTTTGAGGTCTCCTGGTGCTCAAGCTCCACCCAGCCGGGAAGAGAGTCTCCTCTGTGGATGAGAGTCTCCCGGCTGCTTTCAGATCAAGATATAGAATTCTTGGCTCTTCCAGCTGCAAGTCTGCCTTGGTCATGGTGTCTCTTCACAGCAATAGAAACCCTGACAGGCCCCAAAGATGTTTTTCTATTCTGCCTTTTTCTAAAAGTTGTACAGATTTGTGTTTCATTTTCTCTCACTTTATGCTTTTATTTTTAGTTAAGTTTTTTTCATTTATATTACTTGTATGTGTGTGTGCCTGACCATCTGTCTTTGTACCACACACATACCATGTACCAGGAGGCCAGAAGGTAGTGTCCGAGCCCCTGGAACTGAAGCTACAACTAGTTGTGAGTTGTCTACTGTGTGTGCTGGGAACCAGGCCCAGGGCCTCTGGAAGGACAGCAAATGCTCTTAACCACTGGGCCACCTCTTTGGCCTCTCTGTCTTTGCTTTGTATTTTAAGTCTGAGTCTTGCTAAGTTGTCCTGGAAAGCCTTTAACTGACTATCTTCCTACAAATTCTCAGGCAGTTGGGATTAGAGGGGCTGTGCCATCAGGCTAGCTTGGCCAACTGACTTCAAAAAATATACACACAATATTTCTTATCTACTCTGAGCAATGCATAATGTGTTTCTAACATGGCCACTTCCTTCTCCTCCCCACAACTGCTTCCAGATACCCTCTATGTCCTCCTCCCAATCTCAACTTCATGTCTTTATAATTACTAATTTACTGCTATCCATATATGCATGTGCCATCCACTGAAGCACAGACAACCTCCAAGGGTACCAGGCATGCAAGTGGTCCGTAGACATACATGCAGGCAAAACAGCAATGCACATAAAATAAAAATAATCAAAAAACAAAGAGATGGTATGGGATATAGCTTGGTAGTTATAGACTCGTGTTACCCCGCCCATTTCCACATGGGTACTGGTGATCTGAACTCAGGTCCTAGTGCTTACAAAGCAAACACAATACTCACTCAGCCCCATCTCTACCCTAGCACTTCTTCAAATAAGGAATGTTCCAAAATATGGAAGGTGTAAACACTTAGGGCACCAAACAACAGACCAGACACATTATTCTAACCAAGTCTAGCCACTGGAACCAATGTTTTCTAGGGTTACTTGAAGGAGTAGGAGTTAAGGGTTACTTACAGGAGCATAGATGGCATAGGCAGCTGTATCACCCAAAGCCCGCCCAAGTGTGGGTAAAAATTCACAAAAGTTGTGTTCCTAGAGCTCCTTGTTTGCAAACTGCTCTACCATATCTCTCTGGGCAGCTAGAGAAGGGGCCTTGTGGCTTTCATTTAAGGAATATCCTGAGTCTTGTAACTTTCCTTTATTTCCTGAGCCCTGTGACTTTCCTTTACTTCCTAAGCCTTATTAATTTCCTTTGCTTCCTGAGCCCTGTGACTTTCCTTTACTTCCTAAGCCCTGTTAATTTCCTTTACTTCCTGAGCTGTTAATTTCCTTTACTTCTCCCTCCAGGGTGGGGGAAATGCTTCTATTAGAAGGAAACAACTACACAATCCAGGGATGGCTCTTTGAAGCTCAAGCTGCTTGTCAACTCATCTACTGGCTCAGCCCCTAGACTGCTGGAGGGATTACCTATGTGCACCACCTTGCCTAGCCCACACAGTCCCTTTTCACAATGAAGATGCCTAAGGCTCAGAAAGATGAAAGTGAGTGAATTGAACTGCCAAGAGGCAAACCCACATTTGCCGGAGCCAAGACCTTGGAATTTCCCTGGAAAGGTTAAAATGGTGTGCTAAAGATGATTCTATACATTCCCCTAGACTCTCTGCTCCCCTCCTGGACATACAGCCAGACAGCTCCCAGCTTCCCAGTCAGGGATGATCATGTGATGAGAGTTACAGCTCCTGGAAGGAAGACTGGAAGTGGTGTCACTTCAGGTCTGGGTCCTCTTGTTCTTGCTCTCTCTTCTGTCTCTGCCAGCAGAGGTCCTCAAGGACTTACCAAACACACTAGATCTATGGGGTGACCGGAGCCTACATGCCTGAATCACTGTGTAGAGCAGACCAGCTCCTCACCACACTTCTACAAACACACTGCTGGGAAATGAGTTTCCATATCAACGCCTGAAAACTGAAGGCTATTTATCACACCAGTTAGCCTGCCATAATAATGAACAGCAGTGTCAAGGGCCAAAAGCAGCCACTGTAGCTTATCCCCAACATTCACAATCGCTCCCAAGAGCCTCTGCCCACCTGGTTGGATTTTAGTCAGACTCTTCGTTTTGCTTTTGCTGTGGCCTTTGGCTTGTCGGAGGGGAGGCAGGGTAGATGGCTTCAAGCTCTTCTCTGGCCCTTGCTAGGGAACACAATGCCACCATACAAAACACAGTCAGTCACAGGGTTCATGTGTTCAACTCCAACTTGCCCTTTCAGGGTATCTATATTCTAGAGTATCTGTATCCTAGAGTATGTGACCTGAACTCTAATGTGAACCTATTAACACAACCTGGGTTAGTGCAAGAATTCTGAGAAGTATTTGTTAGGGTCTGTAGTGGTTCCGTGAGAATTAGCCATTCGTTTTGTCTGGTTTACCAGGCAGCCGGAGAACCAAGGCTATGAAGTACTAAGAAGCTGAAGAAACAGAAAGCAAGACCCACCCTCTGGCAACGGGAGCAACAGTGAGCAGGCAATTTGATTCACCCTTATGTTCTGATCAGGTAATGAGTGGCCTTAAGTGAATTGCTGGGCTTGGCATTCTGGCTCAGAGTCCATCATGCTCAGTTATCACCATGGGAGATGAAGGCAGGTAGAACACAGGGTCATGGAGATCCTCCACCACCACCACCACGCACCCACCCACACAACAAACTGCCTTACCCTTTCCCGAACTCACCGATCTCCCAGGTACTTGCAACTTGCTCCCTGAGAACTGAGTTCTAGATATGGTGCGTCTGGAAAGAGTTGAGAGTGGGTGGGAGAACTTCCATTATCCCCAGCCCAAGCAGGGATCCACCAGCCCCACTTTACCAAAGCACACCAGGAGCTGGAGCATGGAAAGCAACGGTTGAGGGATGGGCCCCCCCCCCCCCGCATGCGCTCCCCCCTCCTCAACTCCCATGCTCTCTGCTTACTTCTGTGCCATTGGGGATAAGAAGCCAGGTACTCTGGGTACAGACTGTCTCCAAATACCCGTGAGGCTTCTGCCACTTCTTGTCTCAGAATGGATCCCAAGGAGACTAGGCGCTTTCGCTTTCGTTAGCAGCGTCTGGTCTCCAAGGAAACGTGGCAACCTTGGAACGCAGGGAGAGACTAACCTAGCCTGGCAAAACTGCAGAGGCCCCACGGACTTCCCAACTTATTTTCAGACGTCTTTTCTTTTCCTCCACGTTCATCCAACTTCCATCACTTGTTTCTCGTCCTCACTCCTGACTTTGCATCCTACTTCATCGAGAATATCGTGGAGATTAGAAAACACAAGTTCATCTCACTGACACCCCCCACATCCTCCGTCCCCACCCCACCCCCACCCTCACTCCCACACATACACTTGTCTCCCAGATCCATGGATCAATCACCACCCGGGCCCAGTTCCTAAACTTCCACTCCAAAACCCATACACTCTCATTTTCTCAAAGATATCTGACCAGAAGGAAATCAAACCAACACATTTTTTTCATCATGGATAGGAGGGGAGATCCCAGAGTGAAGATGGAAGGTGAGTTCAGTGTATGTATGATCATGGTACATTCTATGCATCTATGAAACCCTCAAAGGATAAATTGGGGGGGACTGTATATCCATATACATTTACATATACATTACATATACATTACATATACATGGAGACAGACACAAGAGACACAGAGAGGTAGTGGAATCCTTACTGTGTAATTCTGGCTCACCTGGAACTCAGTGTGTTAGACAGGATTGCCAAGAACTCACAAAGATCCTCCGCCCTGCTGCTATTACAGGCTATGGTCCAACTAATTCAACAATGCCTGGTGTGAACAAAAAGTTCAAGAATCTAGAAGTTGCTGAGTCCATGAGGCTGGACATCTCAGCTGGTGCTGGAATCCCAAAGGAGGCATTAATGCCAGTGAAAGAACAGACTTGCTAGCAAAGGGGCAGCAAGCAAAGAGCAAAAGCTTCCTCCTTCTCTGGGCTGTCGGCACAAAGTGTGTCTTCCCTCCTCAAAACCCAGATTCGAAGTGGATCTTCCTACTTCAAATCAAGAAAAAAAAAATTCCCTCACTGGTGTGCCTTTCTTTTCTTTCTTTTTTTTTTTTTTTTTTTTTTGTTGTTGTTGTTGTTTTGTTTTGCTTTGTTTTGTTTTTCGAGAACAGGGGTTCTCCGTGTAGCCCTGGCTGTCCTGGAACTCACTCTGTAGACCAGGTTGGCCTCGAACACAGAAATCTGCCTGCCTCTGCCTCCCAAGTGCTGGGATTAAAGGCATGCGCCACCACTGCCCGGCTGCCTTTCATTTTTTTTGATTTTACTTAATTTCAGCTGTAGTCAAGGTGACAACCAAGAATAGCTGTCACAAAACACTACAATATAAAAACAACTGCAAAAGAAGAAATGATATTAAAATCTCCAAAATGTCAACAGGAGGACATTACTGTAGAACACTAGGGAAAAGTTTCTAACTTCTTCCACCCTCTGTAAATCATAGGTACTAGCAGGACTGTTGGGGTCTGGGAGTCGCTACACAAACCACGCATACACCAATCTCAAAGAAGAATAGTTTATTGAACACACACCATAATACTGGACACCCAGGTCCACAAAAAGGAAAATCCTAATGGTGGCACCAGTCTGTCCTCAGGGCAGACTTTTTATATAAAAGATCATGTGCAAGAGCTTGAGGGCAAGCCAGGAAGTGGTACAGCATTTTTGGCTAACTAAACAAAGTATTATCAGCCAACCTTTAAGGTGACGGGTCCTGAGTGAGGGATGAGGGGTGGTAGACAGGTGGTGAATGGGGATTTCAGAACATTGAGATAACAGAGTATGAGCGATTCAATCATAACTTCTTGGCTTATTAGTAACATTGTTTAGTGTCAGCTATTGAAAATTACTTCTGGGAAGTGGAGTCTGAAAATCTAAACTTAATTTTACCTCATGAGCAAAATGGAGACTGAGTACAAAATGGCTACAGTTATGTTGAAAGAAGTAGGTATGAACAAGGGCATGGCAGCACTCACCTGTAACCCCAGAGCTCTGTAGAGGAAGGCAGGAGGATCAAGGAGCTAAAGATCATCTTTATCTACAGACATGACCACGTGCCTCAAAAGAGAATGTTTTAAATGGGATGCCCACCATGGTAGACAAAAGAAACTGTTGGGGGTGGGAACAATGAACCTGGGTGTCCAAAATACCAAGGTATGCTGACAGCCCCTAGAGAAATGAAGGGATCACTATGCCAAGTGTCTCTATTTATAAGGCTTATTATACCATAGGAACTCACCAGTGCAAAGAAGTTAATATCTAATAAACCAGACAAGAGGCTGATGTGACCCGCAGTCTGTAAGGGTGTTTGCCATCAAGCCTGAAGACCTGAGTTCTATCCCAATGCTCACAAGGTAGAATGAGAAAATCAACTCCCAGAAGTTGTCCTCTGACCATCACATATGTAAAATGATACATACACACACACACTGGCCAAGAAGAAAAGGTCTATTTGGAGTTTGAGGAAAAACTGTAAACACTTTTTTGAAAAAAAACAAAAAACATTATAGATCAAGCACAATCATACATATCTGTGATTTCAGTGGTTAGAAAGCTGTGACAGGTGCCAAGTGGTAGTAGAACACACCCTTAAATCCCAGCAGAGGCAGTTAGATTCTGAGTTCGAGGCCAACCTGATCTACAGAGTGAGTTCCAGGACAGCCAGGGCTACACACACACACACAAAAAAAAAACCTGTCTTGAAAACAAACAAAGCTAGGAAGAAAACAAGAGAGAGAGAGAAAGAGAGAAAGATAGAGAGGAGGGAGGGAGAAAGGAAGGAAGAAGGAAGGAAGGAAAGAAGGAAGAAGGAAGGAAGGAAGAGAAGAAGGAAAGAAAAGAAAGCTGAGGCAGGAAGCTAGAGATGTCTCTAGCCTCTTGCAGAGGACTTGAGTTTGATTCCCAGCATCCACATAGTGAATAACAACCATCTGTAATCCTAGAATCCCTGTCCCAGAGACCCAACACCCTCTTCTGACTCTGCAAGTACAAGCATGCACATGGTGCGCACACGTACACACCAGCAGAACCACCAGAAGCAGTTTGCTTTCAATTGGCAAGGCCAGCAGTATACCTTTACAGTTCTGCCTCAAGGACATATGACCTCTCCTGCCCTGTGTTATACAGTTAGAAGGGATCTTGATCATTTGTCTCTTCACAGAATATTCACTGGTGCACTAGATCGATGACATTATGCTGACTGGACCAAGTGAGCAGGAGGTTGCAAACGCTTTGGACTCATTGGTAACACAACGTGTGTCAGAGGATGGGAAATAAATCCAACCAAAATTCAAGAACCATCTACCTCAGTGAAATTCTTAGGAGTCTAGTGGTGTGGTGCAGGCAGAGGTTTCCTTCTAAGGTAAAAGATAAATTATTGCACCTGGCCCCTCCCACCACCAAAAAAGTAGCATAACATTTAATGGGTCTATTTGGACTCTGGAGACAGAGTAGACTAGATATTACATACCTGGCATGGAAGAATGTCTGGGAAGGGACACTTATTGGATAAACCCTCAGGGCCTCTAGATACCTCATTAGCATGGAGAACTCTGTTTCAGGCTATGTGACCACAGGTTAAGTTTCCTTATGTGAGAACTGTGGCACATGCTCCTGGCCAGGAATCTAGCAGGGAGCAGGGAGCCGCCTACAGTCTCAGGTGGGTGCCTGAGTGCCTGGGACTCTGAATCTGCTCAACCATACCAAGTTTCCTGGCAAGGTCTACTGTCCCACACCCCATGGTACTTAAGGTGCCAGTGGCAGCTAGAGATGCTGTTTGGAGCCTTTGGCAGGCCCCTACAGGTGAACCACAGAAGAGACCTTTGGGATTTTGGAGCAAAGCTCTACCATCATTTGCAGACAATGATTCTCCCTTTGGAAAAATAGCTTTTGGCCTGCTATTGGGTCTTAGTGGAAACTGAACATCAGCATCAGATCGGATTTGTCTTGTAAATCAGCATAATACCTCTCCCCAAGCAGTTGATCTCTAGTAACGTTTATCCTCCTTGCTAAGTTACAATGTTTTATTTTCGTGGCTTCATGCCTCGACCACAACCACCATTATAATGTTTGACCAGCTTCTAGAATAGCTGACACCAGTCCCTTCCAATCTTGGGGAATAACTCTATGTTGCATAGCCCAACATTTAACATTTAACATTATTTAACATTTCTTTCACAAATGGAGAATGCAAGCCATACAATACAATAGCCTCTTTAAAATGCTTTAAATCTAGCATGAAATATTAGATGCCATGTCAACTCAATAGAGGCATGACCACATCGTTAGCAGGCATATGCTACACAAAGACTGGAAAGGCTGAAGGCACCTCTGTAGCCCCAAACAAAACCTCTAGTGGTACACTCGGTTGCACATTAACCCGCTATACCTGGACACCTCCTTCTCTTCTCCAACCCTGACCTGACAGTGAAAGACTGTGGAGCAGGGCAGGGTGGCAGTTTACCATCCAGCCTAGTTTTCTTCCCTCCTTCATCATGCAGTAAATCCCTGGTCTCAGACTCCAAGCCTGTTCTCCCACTGGCCCTGTTTGCTTCCCAAGCACTTCAACCTCTATCTGCAAACTCTCTATATGCAGAGCCAACTCTGCAATCCTTTCTAACACAAGAGAACTGAGTGAACCTTCTGAGTTTTCAGCTCTCACCCCATTCCTTTTCAAAACGGTATACATGAAGACTACAACGCAAAACCAGAAATCCCCCTCCAAGTACAAGGTAGGAAGCCACCCAGAGGCAGTGGCTATTTTGCCAACTTCCTTAAACAACTGCTAACCCCTCACAGTTTGCCTTTTCCTCTACTACATTAGAAGCAGAATTACCCATTATGCCTAAGCCACATAGGCTTATAAGTATAAATCTATACCTATAGGCTTAGATTTTTTCAAAACCTACTTTTAATAAGGGGTCTTTACTGCTTCAGTCTCCCTTCTAACCCACCACCAACCAGAGCTGGTGCAAAAGAAAAGTTAATAGGGAAAGGGGCATGGGGACCTGTTTAGAAATAGTTCTTTGGGGCTATCCCAATCTTCTATGTCAGTATATCAGCAGTTCAGGCAGCTAGCAAACCACCAAACATGGATCGGCAGCAGCAGTCCAGTCCACTGGACGAACACCACACACGAATCAGTGGTGGCAGCTTAAACCTCAAGGCTCCACCGAATCAGCACAAGCTACAATGGTTGTTCCAAACCAGGCTGCTAATCTAATCCTCTTAAGATACATAAGGGTCTTGTCTGTGAAGTTGATTCTAAATTACAGAGTCTGACTCCAGCCTGCTGTGTCCTCCACATGGCCCTGGCTCTTGCAACAGACCACACACATACATACACACACACACACACACACACACTTCCTTTAAGCTTGCCTGAGATCCTGTAAAACTCCAGCACCCCACTCTCATCCTGGTAACGTCCCTTTTCTCTTCGTCCATCGGGCAAGGCCATGCTCACTCCCATGTCAGCTCTGCCCACTCTGCAATCCAGCCTGGCCTGCAGGGAGGCCTCAGTGCTCACATATAGAGCACGTCAACCTCTTCAACACTCCTTAACAACTGTCACTCTTGTCCCTCTAAACCATCCCCCTGCCAACCCCCTCTCCCTGCTGTCCCCCTCCCCCTGCAAGCCCCCCTCCTCACCCCACCTCCGTTGCTACCATGGGTCCCAAAACTTGTTCCAAAGGTACCACGCCAACAATCCCACCTCCTCCTCACTGACATGGCTCCAAGAAAAGCCCAATGCACCGTTCCCCTCCCTTCCTAGAGCTAATTCTACGCTGTTGATAACCAAATAAGCTACAGTACAATTTATGACCTTGTGATAACAGTTCCCTCAGTCAAGGCTCCCTCAGCCTGAAAGCCAAAAAAACTCATTTTCCCAACTTATTAACCCTTTCCTGTCCTAACACTCCCTTCAGCTTAAACATATCACATAAGCACTTTTTATAAACTGTTAAACATAATTAAAACATACAAGTTAATTATCGATTACCTCATAATTATATTCTTTAATATGTTCCTAACTATACTTATAATCATGATTTGTTACCAGAATAAGCTTTATTTAGCCTCCTATATATGTTTTCAAAGTTAAACAAAAACTAAATAGCCGAAACCCAAACATTTGTCTATTTATATATATTTTACACAAATGAATGGTCCTCAAACATGTCAAAGATCTACAGAATATGACATTGATAATGTTTAATAGAAAAGCTTTTTGTAATAGAGACACACTGACTCCTGACAGCACTCCTGATTTCCTCCAAAGATGATAGGCACAGAAGAACCTTCACCTAAAGTTTGCTTTAAATGTGGCAAACTCCACACTGGGCTATAAACTGCCCTTCACCTCAACTGCTGACAGCACACTGTCCAAACTGTGGGTGGGCAAGGCACTGGGAAGTTGACTGACTGGCTTTCCCTAACAATGTGAGACAGTCCTTCTCCACAGTCCTGCTTCACAGAAAAGTCTGTAAGATCATCTGGGCCTGGTGACCAAAATGGATGCCCCACTGAGCACAGAGAAACTTTGGATGACTGACTTTCCAGGTAGCTGGCAAGTCTGTGTCATTTTTAATAGGCTTGGAAGCTACTTGTTCTATACTAATGCTTACTCAGATAAAATTTCTCCTTCCAGGGGCTCTAGTGGGTTTGAGGATCAGTTTAACAACAAAAACCAAGGCTTCAGCTGCCTTCTCAGTCCTCTTCATGTGTAAAAATCTGACCTCAAGCCTTCCTCTCCTAGAGCTACCACTACTAAGTCTAGACACAATTTTACTCACTATTAGATTTTAAAAAATCTATATACCTTTTTGATATTCTGTTATCTAAAGGAACACACTTTGCAATGACTGTTCTTAGTGATCAGCTACCTGTGTCTTATAAATACCTGAATA
>JANHMN010000002.1:213254950-213281080 GCA_030674055.1 Rhabdomys pumilio | reverse complement strand
TTGGTTTTTTGAGACAGGGTTTCTCTGTGTAGCCCTGGCTGTCCTGAACTCACTCTGTAGACCAGGCTAGCCTTGAACTCAGAAATCCGCCTGCCTCTGCCTCCCAAGTGCTGGGATTAAAGGCATGCGCCACCACCGCCTGGCCCAAAGCAACTCTTAAAAAAACATTTAATTGGGGCTGGCTTACAGGTTTAGAGATTCAGTCCATTATCATCAAGGCAGGAACATAGAAGCATCCAGGCAGGCATGGTGCAGAAGGAGCTGAGAGTTCTACATCTTCATCTGAAGGCTGCTAGCAGAATACTGGCTTCCAGGCAGCTAGGGTGAGGGTATTAAGCCCATGCCCACAGTGGCACACCTACTCCAACAAGACCACACCTCCAAATAGTGCTACTCCCTGAGCCAAGCATATTCAAACCATGACAGAGTCTAAAAGGATGTTTTAAGGTTGATAAATAAAAATTATAAACTTTAAAAGATATAAAAGCTTAAAGGAAAACAAGTAAAGATATATTAAAATGTTTCAGATTCTTCCCCTTCTGTGTAACTGCTGCATTAAAACTTCAAAGTCCAGAGCTCTAATATAAATCAGATTTTAATTGTTTAATTGTTTTCCAAGCCTCTATTATGACAGAAAAGTATAAGTCTACTGCCTTTTCTACAATATGGGTTTCAATACAGATCACAATGATAGTGCGGACACGTCTAACACTTACCTTTTTCTGTAAACTTAAGATTCTTTTATGTTTCAATGGCCCTACAAAACTAGAGGGCCCTTAGCATCCTTGTGACTAATAAGGGTAACACCTGCATGTTCTTAGGGACAAAGATGCTACCAATTATTACATCATTGAGTCTGACCTGGTAGAGACGCAGATCTAGTCACTCTACAAATTGTCTAAAGAACTCCACCAATACAACCAGGACACACCTCCATTCTAACAGTTTTCTGCCAAGGACCAGCCTCAGCTTGGAGAGGGGGTGTCCAGAGGAAGGGGTTTGGGGAGGAGTGAAGAAACAACTCCATGTCAATGATGGGTTGCAATCTGATAGCTCTGTAGTCTGCTGGAGATAGCGCCCTGATCAAGACAGCTCTTGGGTTTTCCAACTTGAGTCAGAAAAAATTTCCAAAGAGTGTAACAGCTCTGTAGGTAGGTCTCTCTAGGCAGCTCTCCCTTACAGACCAAAGCCCAGTATTTTATTTACATATCGATCCAGTCATTTTCCACAGGTTCCCTTTTGATTATTCCACAAATCAGCATTTTTATGACTCTTAGGAATACAGAACACATTCAAGACAAATGAACCAGACAGCAAGTACATATTTTTTTTTAACATAGCAAGTCCTATGCAGTTCACTGGGTACAGTACTTGTGGTCTCCAAATCTAGACATAGAGGCTATTTTTTTTTTTAAGATTTATATATTTATGTATGTAAGTACACGGTCACTGTCTTGAGACACACCAGAAGAAGGCATGGAATCCCATTACAGATGGTTGTGAGCCACCATGTGGTTGGTAGGAATTGAACTCAGGACCTCTGGAAGAGCAGTCGGTACTCAACCGCTGAAACATCTCTCCAGCCCCATAGAGGTTATTTTATGTGAGAAAGTTAGCTTTTGTTTTCCAATTCCTTCATTGCCTAAGTTTGGCTGTCCTGGAACTTGCTCTATAGACAGACCTTGAGCTCAGAGATCAACCTGCCTTTGTAAACACAAACAGTAAGCTTAGCTGGGTGGGATCTTGCCCCGAGATCGCCACTCTTACTTCCTGGTACCTCTACTATTCATTTCCCATTACTGACTCATTAGGGGGGTTGGTTCTGTTCTTTCAGGTCCACGAAGGTCCTCATACATTTCATATTGCATCCCTATAGTTTGCATAGTTGAGAAATCCTGTTTATGTATTCTTGAACTCATGTTCTTTCCCACAGCTTTAAAGAGCTGTCCTGAAGGTCTCGACATTTGCCATTTTTGCTGAGGAACACCAGACACACTCCCTTCTAGGACTCATACTGTTTCTAAATATCAAGGAGTTTTAGCAGAGAGAGCAGTCCCCTAAGGAAAAACATGAAAATATGTACATTATTATACAAAGAAACCTTATACCTACAGCAACTGTCAACACTTGTGGAGGCCCACACCCTGCTGGTTCTGCCCCAGAGGCAGAAACCCTGTCACACTGTCCTTTCTGAGGCTATGCTGGACTTGGCAGTCTTCACTCCTTACATGGCTAACCCTGTTCATAGGGCAAATGATACTTTTTTTTTTCAGCTAGCACCATGCTTTCTCCTCTTCCTCCAGGAATAGATCCATAAACTTTCCCAAGTAACAGACAACCAAATGCTCCTACACTCATACCTCCCAATGAGCAGGATCTCATCTACTCTGGACTCCCACACATGGCTGTCCCTTTTCAGTAGGAAGCAGCCAGATCTGAATCGTTGCCCCTTTACCCAAAGAGATTGGGAAGGTAGGCTGGAACCCCTGCTCATCTCAAGCTGGAAAACCTAGTCTGCCCTTTTTCCAACCCCACCGCCAAAGACATTCTCTCCCTTGAAGAAAACTCCGGCTAACTGTTAATGTATCACTCATCTCCCCGTTTCCAGCAACCCACCCAGTCCGGGGACTTAGTTCTTGACCATGTATGGACACTGTCCCAGCTCCTAGTTGGCACTTCATCATTCCTCCCCTAAACTCTATAAAACCCCCTTGCTTTAGCCCAAATGTGTGGCTTCACTGACCTCCACCTGTGAGATCGGTGAACCCACCCGAGAACTACCTCCAAAGAAACCTGCCTTTACCTACTTTTAATCTGGCCTATATCTTTGCCACTAAGAGAGAGAAAATGCCTATCATGTACATTTCAAAGTGTTCATAACCTAAAATTGGTGGGAGAAAATGTGATGTGCTTGGGGGAGAGGGGGCGCCATTCCTTTTGCTTTTTCACAGAAAGGACACTCAAAAGATGAGCGAGATTGGTGTGAAGTCCTCAGAGTGTGCGCTGGAAGCACTGCTCCTGGAATGCAGTTGAAGCCTGCTTGAGAAATGCCAAAACCTCGAGAGCAGTAGGGCAGGGGAGCCACCATCCGCAGAGGGGAGGCGAGCCGGGGCCAAGACGGGCTGTCTCCGGCCAGCACGATCTCGGGCACACGAGACTTCCAAGAGAGCGGAAGCCAGAGCGTCGGATTTCAGAGCGGGGGCGGGGAGTCGCCCACGAAGCCCGGGGCCCTCATCCCTAGCGGGAGCGCGCCGTGGGCACCTCGGACCGCGGGAGCGAGTGGAGGATGCTGGGAAAGAGATAACATGGCCACCGGCGGCGGAGCGGAGGAGGAGCCACAGCGGGGCCAGCCGCAGCTCCCGCTCCCCGCGTGCCCCGTGGCAGGCGCCGAGGAATCCGAGGGCGTCCGCGAGAAGATGGGCTGGGCCCAGGTGGTTAAGAACCTGGCGGAGAAGAAGGGCGACTTCCGCGAGCCGCGGAGGCGCGACGAAGCAGGCAGCGGTGTGAGTGGCGGGCTCGGCAGCCCCGGGGGCCTGGCCGCCTCGAACCCCGGCGACTTCCCACCTGCCGCTCGCGGGGACCCAAAGGGCCGCCGCAGAGACCCTACGGGTGAGGCGGCAGACGCTTACAGGAAGAAGGGCGTGAGCAGCGCGGGAGACCCGAGTCGAAGGAAGAAGGCCGAGGTGACGGCGGCCATGGCGACCCCCGCCAGGCCCGGCGGGACCGAAGATGCAACCGAGCGACCGCTACAGGACGAGCCACCGGCTGCCGGCCCGGGTAAGGGCCGCTTCCTCGTGCGCATTTGTTTCCAGGGAGATGAGAGTGCCTGTCCGACCCGGGACTTCGTGGTGGGTGCGCTCATCCTGCGCTCCATCGGCATGGACCCTGACGACATCTACGCGGTCATTCAGATCCCCGGCAGCCGCGAGTTCGACGTGAGCTTCCGATCCGCAGAAAAGCTAGCCCTGTTTCTCCGCGTCTACGAGGAGAAGCGAGAGCTGGAGGACTGCTGGGAGAACTTTGTGGTTTTGGGGCGGAGCAGGTCCAGCTTGAAGACCCTCTTCATCCTCTTCCGTAACGAGACCGTGGACGTGGAGGACATCGTGACCTGGCTCAAGCGCCACTGCGACGTGCTAGCCGTGCCCGTGAAAGTGACCGACAGGTTTGGGATCTGGACCGGGGAGTACAAGTGTGAGATCGAGCTGCGCCAGGGGGAGGGTGGAGTGAGACACCTGCCCGGGGCCTTCTTTTTGGGAGCGGAGAGGGGCTACAGCTGGTACAAGGGGCAGCCCAAGACGTGCTTCAAGTGTGGTTCCCGGACCCACATGAGCGGCACCTGCACGCAGGACAGGTGTTTCAGGTGCGGGGAAGAGGGGCACCTGAGCCCTTACTGCCGGAAGGTCATCGTGTGCAACCTCTGTGGCAAAAGAGGACACGCCTTTGCCCAGTGTCCCAAAGCAGTTCACAATTCCGTGGCAGCTCAGCTCGCCAGCGTGGCGGGGCACTGAACGCGCATCTGCCTGCCAGGGTGAATACACAGCCAGCTTACCCCTCTATTAAGTGCCAAAACTTTTTTCTTTAAACCATTTTTTTATCGTTTTGGATGGAAATATTTCTAAAACCTACCAGAGACGTTCTCTCTATGCCTTTTTAAAACCGCATGTGCTCCTTTTTGGCCTGTTTGAAATGGTGAATTTTACTAGTAAGGACTATTCGGAACCATAGCGTACAGATACGTCGCCTGTTGGTTTTTTTTTTTTCTTTCTCTCCCGTTTTGTATTTGTTTTTGATACTTTCGTCGACATCCCCCCTTCCCCCATTTTACGTTTTACTACCTCCCTCATACATTGTCTCCTTAGAAGATTTTTGCCCTTTGGGCCTCCTTGCTCATCTTTATGTCTCCACCCAGGGTACAGGGCCCAACGAGGGACAGACACTCTATCAAGTGTTTTATTGAATCAAAATGTTGCTGACTGGCTTCTGTCAAGAGTTGTCTACCTTGTGCAGCTCTCTGCTGGGCCCTTTTCATTTGCTGCTTCTATGTGGTATCAGACTTTGTGAAGTGTTGCTAAAAGTGTGTATTCTGAATAAGCTCTGGATGGTGGCCAAGGGCCTCTCGTGGCAAAAAAAAAAAAATATATACCTACATAGTGACAGCTCCGTGTGGTGGCTGAGAAGCCATATTTCTACAAGATCATGGAGTGTAGGCTTTCCTGCTGGAAAAGACCCAAGAGGTGTTTTTTGTTGGGTTTGGGAGGGGGATTGCAAGGGTCTCTCGCCGGCTTGGAACTGGCTGCATTCGTTGAACAGGCTAGCTGCAAGCTTGAAGCGACCCTCCCAACTCTTGCCTTTGCCTCCCTTTGGTTTTCCAGCAGATAAAGTGAACCCAGAGAAGTTAAATGACTGGGAGAAAGTACACAGCGTGGTGCCTCAGATAGCCTATAGTAGAGTCCCCTGACCCCAAGCCCGGTGCTCATCCCACTACCTCTCACACTTCACAACACAACAATCTCCTCGACACTGGTGGGCCAAGGGAGTCTGCTCTCCTCGGTGATGATCCCAGCATTGTTGAGAAATCATCCAGAAAGAGCAGAGAAAGCTTGACCTACTGCTTGGGAGCCAGGGAAGGAAGGAACTAGGAGCAGTACACTCTAGGCTGCTTGCATCCGCCCCTGGAGTGCATCTTAAATGTTCCAGGGCCATCCCCTTCCACTGTCACTGTCACCAGTGAGAATTGATTCCCCTCAGTAAAGAAACTTACAGACGTTTACATTTGCACCTCTGCCTCAGCCACTAGGAACCCTAGAGAAGTTCATCCGCAACCTTTAACCTCTGACCCTCAAGTGAAAGGTGGTTTTAGCCCAGAATCATGAGTGAGCTGTAAACTAGAAAATGTTCTTGGGGAAAACAGGACCTGGGTCAATTAAGTGTTACCAAGTTAAAGTGAAAGGCGGTAAACTGCTTTTCTTCAGTTGTCTTCTCTTTGCTGTTTGCTATTTCCTTTGTGGCTTGGAATGTAAAATCAATTGCTAAGATTTGTTCTGAATAAATATTTATCTTTCGTATTACTGTGTACTTTTTTTCTAAAGTGTTAGATGAAGTTGCAGACCCCGAGTTCAAAACCCTTCCCTACTTGATATTTCTCTAACCTGCAGGACACAGTAGCCAGGCCCTCTGCATTTAGCTAAACCCAGCACATTGCTTTTTCTCAGCTTGCTGTTTTATGTACTTTTCAGGTTCGGGTGGGGCGGTGTTTAGTGTTCTGTTTATTTGAGCCAGATTTTCTGTGTAGTCCTGGCTGCCCTGAACTAGAGAACTGGGATTGAAGACGCGCCATCATGCCAGGCCTGGAACTCTCAGTCCTGCTTAGACCTCCCGGGTGTGCTGAGATTATTGGGGACAGATGTGTGTCTGTGTGTGCACGCAGAATACAACTGGAAATACGTGAGGCTGAGGTTGGCATGCGGGCAAAATAGACTAGGTCTCTGGGCCCATATCCGGTTCCCTAGTGCTGCTTGGGGTTTGGAGGACATCCACCATTTAGGTGTTCTGAAGATCTGATGGCCAAAAGGAGACGGTTCCCAGCCTAGGAGTCTCAAGACTTGGCGACCAGGATTTTGCAGAACTGATCTGAAGCAGGGTCCTGGGAGATCCTTGGGAACTTGCTTTCTTTACCAGCTCAACACATCTCCTCCCTAGGTAGGAAAGCCATCAGACTCACCCCTCCAGAGTAACTCCCTCCCCTTCTTCCTCTTCCCCAGTATTCTCCCTCCCTCTGACAAGGCTAGAGGCCTCCTAGAGAAAGCGGGCTTTCAGCATGCTCCCCACCCCCTTCCTCCCAGCAGGCTGTGTGCCTAGGAGCTGGTGTTTGAAGGAGTCGTCTCTCGACGCCCCTCCCCCACCCCTGGAACCCCGAGGAAGAAACAGCTTCCCTGCCCATCCCCCTCGGAATGCACGCCAGGGCCTACAGCAGGCGGTCCAGGCTCCGGCTGGAACACACCAAACCTCCCCCCAGCTTCCTCTCCCCGTCAGAGCGCGGCCCCGGAGCTGCAAGTCCTCAGGGAGGCTTTGTGACCAGTGAATTTGTTCATCTTTCCAGAGCCTGTCCCTGCTGCAAACGGGCCCAGCGTGGCGCTCTGTAGAAGCGCCGTCTGCCAGATAGGGCTCCGGTGGAGATGGATACAGGTAACCAAGCCAGCAGGCAGCTCGAACAGTCTCATCCAGTATCTTAAGATACTTCATGTGGCAATCAAAACAAAGCCACCTGTCTAGAACTATCTAAAGCAAACAAATGTCTTTGCTAGAACGGGCAAGATCTTGACTAAGGAAGGTAAGGGCTTGGGAAGAAAAACCCAATAGTGGACAACGTGGGAGCAGAGAGCACACAGGGGCCGGGCAGTGGTGGCCCACGCCTTTAATCCCAGCACTTGGGAGGCAGAGGCAGGTGGATTTCTGAGTTCGAGGCCAGCCTGGTCTGCAGAGTGAGTTCCAGGACAGCCAGGGCTACACAGAGAAACCCTGTCTCAAAAACAAAACAAAACAAAACAAAAACAGAGCACACAGGGCTGGGAAGGCAGCTGGAGACAATAGTGCCTGCCTAGCACACTGTACCCGAGGTACAGACTGGATTCAGGTCAACTGAAGGTTGCATATGTGGCTAGAGACAAGGCTAGATGATGATGGGGCTAGTAGGCCGTATCTAAGGACAATGCTTTTTGTCTCTAGACTTCTAGTCAGGCCTCTGTTCTGTCCACTTCAACATTTGTAAATCAACAGTCTTTTGGAAGTATCTACAACTCAGCAGTAATTTAGTCACACTTACATGCAGGGGTTGTATGTGTTGATCAAGGAAAGCTGTTTCAGACTGGGGTCAGAGATAACTTCCCACAGAAAATACCTGAAGTAGGCTGTGGGTAGTGTCCCATATCTTTAATCCTGGCACTTGCGGAAGCAAAGGCCATCCTTGTTAGTATTCTGTCTAAACTCCACCTTCACAGTTACCTGGCAACAGCCAGGTATGCTCCTCCCCATACTTACCTGGCAACCGCCAGGTAGGCCTGGCCCACTCTAAAAGGGGCTACTTGCCCCTTCCTCTCTCTCTTATCCTCTTACTCTCTCTTAATCTCTTACTCCCTTACTCTTACCCTCTTGCTTCTCTGTCCCCTCCCCCCTTCCTCTCTCTCCACGTGGTCATGGCCGGCCTCTACTTCTCTTCTCTCTTATCCTTCCACCTTCTTTCCCCCACCATCGCCCTATCTCCTGAATAAACCTCCTCCCCCTTGGAACCGTGTGGTCTGGAGTGGTCTGTTCTGAGCTTCGGTCGAACTTCTTAGAACAACTAACAATCCTGGTCTACACATAGTGAGTTCCAGGATAGCCAGACTACATAGACCCTGTGTTCAAAGCAAAACCCTGACATGACTTGGAAAGGACAAGAAGGTGGGGAGATGAATTGAGAGCAAGAGTGCTGCTGACCTAGGCAAATCAGAGAGCAATTAAAATAGAGTGGGAAGGTTCTAGAAACTTGTGAAACCCAGTGCACTGGCCCAGGAGTGTGTCCATGCTGCCATAGATATTAAAAATGGATGGACCCTGAGCTGAGTGGTAACAGTGACATCTAGACCACCACAGAGCTGAGCTGCCAGGACTGCTACCAGTTCTCAAGAGACAGGAGGCCACTGGAAGTCTAAGGACTCAAGTATGAGCTAACACTCAAAGAAAGACAGGCTGCTGGGATGAAGCACCCACTGCCAATACCACTGCTAAGATGTCGTGTGAGGGTCATGTGTGAGGGTCAGAGTCTGGGTCCTGGCAGCCCAGACAAGCCAGGGTCCACCAGTCATCCATTGTAGGGCAGTTTAACAAGTGAAAAAGCAGAGAAAAAGAGATTTATTCAATGTGGCCACTTTGGGAAGAAGACCTCTCTCTGTAGGTCAGGTCCATCCTTGGAGTCCTAACAAGTTTGGAGTTTAAATAGAGGTAAACATAACTGAGCGGTCCTGGACACACTGTAGTGTCACTGTGCTCCAGCAGGTCTCACAAGATGGTCTGGCAAGTTGTCAGGACTGAGATCTCTGTCCTGAAGACAAGCTCCCATCTGGCTGGCATGACTGACTGGTCAAGCTTTTCCTTTTCCCAGCTTGAGACTCCTGAGGAAAGTCAGATTTCTTGGATTTCACTGTGTGGATAACCTCCTAGCCAAAGGAAGACCACACGTAGAATTCTTTAGAATATCTTTATTCCCATTAGGTGGGTTCCCAGGTGTGATGTCCCAGGTGTGATGTCCCAGGTGATGCACACCTGGAATCCTAGCACTTGCACTTGGGAGGCTGAGGCAGGAGAACTGCAAATTTTTTTTTTTATATATATACATAATGAGAGATCAAGCCCAGCCTGGGCAACAGACCCAATTTCAAGGTGGCTCACGCTTGTCATTCCAGCACCCTAGAGGCTAAAATGGGAAGATGGCAAGTTTCAAGCAGGCCTGATCGACAAAGCAAGACCACAGGGAGAGGGAGAAGGAGAGGGAGTAGAAAGGAGAGAGGGAGAGGGAGGAGAGAGGGAGAATGAACAAATTTAAGTCTAAAAATGATGAGTCACAGAAGAATTTTTAAGCAGGAAAGTAATGTATGTAATATAGGGTACTGTCTTGTTTGGGAAATTTTTTAGAGTATTGAGGCTTGAACATACAGATTAAGCAGGCCCTCCACCTCTTAGCTACAACTCCAAGCCCAGGGTTGAGTTTTTAAGTATCCAGTAAAGAGAAAAAAAAGAAAGAAAGATCCCAACTAGAAGCTGAATATAGTCTACCTAGTGGGAAACAATGCCTTGAATCTGGAAGGAGGAGGTGAACAGAGAGCAGCAAGATTAAAAGAGTTTAGTGTCATTAAAGTGCTTGCCATACAAGCATGAAGACCCAAATCCAATCAGCAGGGCGCATGTAAAATATAAAATAGCCAGGTATGGTGCCCAGCATTGGGGAGGGAGAGACAGATGTCTGAGGCTCAGAGCCAGCCAGGGATAAATACTTAACCAATTTGGTAAGCAGGTAAGCGGTAGGCCAGTGAGTGTGACGGTTTCAAAAATAAACCTGAGATCTGGGAAGAAAACCCAGTGTTCTACTACAGCTTACACGTGAGTGCACAGGTACATCCACATTCAAGGGAGATTTGGGAACCTGGATATAGGAAACTGTAATCTCAATATGTTTGTAATCCCAACGGGTTTGAAGGCTGAAGCAGGAGGACTGCCAAAAGTTTGAGGCTAGCCTGGACTAAGTGTGAGGCTGTCTCAAATAAAAAGTAAAAACCATCATAGGTAGTCTCTCTGCTTCTGGCCACGGCTGGGCAGTCTGCTTTGTCTATGCTGCCCTGCCCACTGTGATGAACCAAAACTGTGAGCTAAACTAAATTCCTTCCTCTAGTTTACAACAAGACTGCTGTCTCAGCGTCCTTGATGGGTCTAAGAGATGTGGAGTGCCTAGGTGAGTAGCACTTCCCTGGAGAGAGTTCTGAGCCTGAGAAATAAAAACGAGCCACAGAGCACTGGCTTTTCAAACTGCTCACATCCATTCCTCATTGTTCCACGTCATAGAATGTGTGTATTATCCAAGGCTGTCATAACCCTGGCGCTAGGAGTACACAAGGGCAGGTGCCAGCCTCCCACCAGGCCTTGCTGCCTTCATCTTCAGGATCCTCTTCTGCCAGGCTCTGGTTTCAAAATGATGCCAACCGAGGAGGTCGAATTACAGGTCAGTTTTTTTTCTTTGACGATGGTTCGTCCACACACACACATCCATCCTCCATCCCACTCACCCACCCCTGACTCCCCCTTCAGCCCCTGAGCCCGGCCCGTACTCTCTTGCAGGCTGCCCTGCCCCCAGCGAAGGAAGCTGGGGGCAGCACCCGCCTGAGTTACTCTTCCAGGCCTTGGTTGCCAAGGGAACGGCGGCGCGGCCCCACGCTCCAGAGACTCAACCAATGGGCAACAAGCCCCATAGCGCAGCTCACCAATCCGCAGGCTCCCACGACTGAGTGCTCGGCCTTCTGCCCAGGGACGCCACCAATGAACAGTGTCACTGACATCCTTAAGGCTTCTCTGGAACCGGACTGATCTTTTTAAAAAAGGAATTCAAAATAGAAGGAACTGGAGAAAGGCCTCTCTGCCAGTTGTGCCAGAGCGCTTTTCGGTCTCATCTTGTATTAGAAGATCAAACAATACATGCTGATCTCGACTAAAGCAGTTTCAAGCAGTGATCAGTTCTGCAAACGATCAAGAAATTCTTCATCCTTTGGCATTTTGAGACAGGATCTCTCTATGCAGCTCACGGTGGCCATGAATTCGCCCTGATCCTCTTAGCTCTGCCTCTTGTGTGCTAACTTACAGGTCAACATCACCTGGTCTCTCTTCCCTGATATTTTAAATACAAATCGCAAGCTGTGTATGATGGTGAAAGACTGCTCCCGGTTCTTGGGAGATGAAGGCAGGGAGATCAAGGGTCTCCTTGTAGGTCAGCTTTCACTAACATGTGACAAGTGCCTTTACCCGCTCAACCATCTTGTGGGCCCAATACTGGACGTTTTGATATCGAGCTCATGAAATGTTGGCCTAATTAACAGATGGCTTATATTGAATCCAGCCTAACTCCTGAAACCCAAACATATTAAAACTAAGGGATAAATAATTTTCCCCTTAACTTATGTA
This sequence comes from Rhabdomys pumilio, assembly GCA_030674055.1. Lineage (NCBI taxonomy): Eukaryota > Metazoa > Chordata > Mammalia > Rodentia > Muridae > Rhabdomys > Rhabdomys pumilio. The sequence continues at coordinate 213,269,377 of JANHMN010000002.1, read as the reverse complement.
TTTATTCACTTCAGATTCTGATCACAACGTCCCTTTCCCCACAGCCCCTCCCCAACCCTGTCCCCTTCTCCTCTGAGAAGGGGAAGGACCCCCCTGGGTACCAGCACACCTTGGCACCTCAAGTCACTGCAGGACTAGACACATCCTCTCCCACTGAGGCCAGACAAGGCAGACCAATCAGGGCCACAGGATCCACAGACAAGCAACAGAATCAGAGTAAGCTCCTGGGCCTGTTCCAGCATGTGTCTTGCCTCAGCACTTGCCTGACTCAACAGACCTCACTGGGCCAATCAGCCCCAGTCCACAGTAGCAACAAGAAACTGCAGCACACCACCAGAAGTTTCTTAGTGTGCTTCTCTCTATGGAGTCCCGACAAATACAGCTTAACAGCATAACACAGACCAATACAAGCATGTCGTTAGCAAAGACTCCTTCATCACATGTCCTTTCACGTGTCTGCTCCAGCAGAACATCCATTCTCCTGTGTCTGCTTCAGCTAAACATTCCTTCACGAGTCTGTCTTAGTCTTTCACCCTGTGTCCACTTCAGAAAAACACTCCTTCACAAGTTTGCCCCAGCAAAACACCTTCCAACACAACCGACTTTCTAAAAAAACCTTAAGTTTCCACTTGAATCCTGCTACCCAGATCAATAAATTAGATTTTTTAAAAAACTTTTAATTTCACTTTTTCTTTGCTTGTTCATTTAGTCTTGTTATCTTTTGAGTCAGGTTCTCACTTTGGCTCAGGCTGCGCCTAGACTGGCCTCAAACCTATAGCCAACCTGCTGCTTCAGCTTCCCAAGTGCTATGATTACAGGCATGAGCCACCAGGCCCAGTAAACCATTCTGATTTTGAATCAAGCCACATAAATGTTTTGACATTCTAAAGCAGTTCTCAACCTTTTTTTTTTATTTCTTTCTTTTTTTCTTTTTTGAGACAGGATTTTTTTCTATAGCCCTGGCTGTCCTGGAACTCACTCTGTAGACCAGGCTGGCCTCGAACTCAGAAATCCACCTGCTTCTGCCTCCCTATGCTGGGATTAAAGGCGTGTGCTACCACTGCCCGGCAGTTCTCAACCTTTTAGAGACCATCTCTAAAAGTAAGGTACAGAGGACAACATCTGGTATGGGTCTCTGGCCTCCACATGTGCATGCAGACACATGACAAATCCTTGTGACCCACATATACTATTATTATTATTATTATTATTATTATTTTGGTTTTTTTCGAGACAGGGTTTCTCTGTGTAGTCCTGGCTGTCCTGGAACTCACTCTGTAGACCAGGCTGGCCTCGAACTCAGAAATCTGCCTGCCTCTGCCTCCCAAGTGCTGGGATTAAAGGTGTGTGCCACCAACGCCCGGCCACATATACTATTATAATCTGCGGGTTGTTTGGTTTGTTTGAAGATAGTCTATTATGTAGCCCTGGCTGTCCTGGAACTCACTACGTAGACCAGCCTGGCCTTAAACCCACAGAGATCCACCAGCCATCAGTTTCTGAGTACTGGGATTAAAGGCGTGCATTACTATGTCTTAATATCTGAATTTTAAAGAAATTAATTGCATGTGTATATGATACTTGGACGAAAGCATCACAGTGCGTCTTAGATATGTTTTCCAACTGCTATGAAGAGACACCATGACCATGGCAACTCTTAAAGATATATTTATTCTATTTGTATGAGTACACTATTATTCTCTTCAGACACACCAGAAGAGTATGCCAGATCCCATTACAGATGGTTGTGAGCCACCATGTGTTTGCTGGAAATTGAACTCAGGACCTCTGGAAGAGCAGTCAGTGCTCTTAACCACTAAACCATCTCTCCAGACCAACCAGGGCAACTCTTATAATGGACAACATTTAATTGGGGCTGGCTTACAGGTTTAGAGTTCAGTGCATTATCATTATGGCAGGAAGCATGGCAGCATCCATCCATATCGATGAAGGAGCTGAGAGTTCTACATCTTGATCCAAAGGCAGACAGAAGACTGGCTCCCACATGGTTAGGAGGAAGGTCTCAAAGCCCAAACCCACAGTGACACACCTCCTAATAGTACATTGTACAAACAAATTAATTCAAAGCACTCCAGACACACAGTCAGCCCCAGCACCCCAGAAGCCAGAGGTAGACACATGCATTAGTTTTGAGGAAAATTCCTCCTTGCACGAATTTGATTCCTGTACAGACATGTCTCCCTCTGTTATTATAAGAGTCTGCATTTACACAGCAGATTCAGAGTAAACAGTAACACATCAGCTCTGAAACTGACGGTTCTGATTTTGAGATGTTTTCATCCTGCATTTTCATATGGTCATTTGGAGAGGTGTACTTAATTTTTTTAAAGTTTTTTTTTAATTACATTTATTTATTTGGGGGAGGAAAGAAGGTACATGGCACTGTGCCTGTCTAGAGGAGGGTCACAGAACAACTCACAGGAGTCGGTTCTCTCTCCTCCCACTAGGAGAGTACCAGGAACCGAACTCAGGTCATCAGACTTGACAGCAAGTGCCTTTACTCACTGGCCTGTCTTGTTGGCCTCAGCTTAAACATTTAAAAGACTAAAAAAGCAAATAAATTACACAATGTATAATTTAGTAAAATTCTATTTCTACTGTTTAGTAAAATGTCATTTTACTCCATTTTAATACTCAATACTGAAACTGGCTTTCATGTACTTATTGAGAATTTTTTTTTCAGGTTTTGTTGATTTCCGAGGTGCTGGGGGATGGACCCCAGGGCTGTGATTCGTACATTAGACAAGCTCCATAGCTCCAGAGCCACAGCCTGAGCTGGCTCTTAGTTCTATTTCATTTTTTTAAGATAGGATCTCAATACATAACTCTGACTGGCCTGAAACTCAATATGGAGAGGAGACTGACCTTTAACTCCAGCTGTTTTTTTTCTTAATGTGTGAGTTTTACCAACATGTATGTCTGTGCACCATTTGTGGCCTGGAGGCCAGATGAGAGTGTTGAATCTCCTAAGAACTGGAGTTAGAGTTTTTTTTTTTAAATATATAAAATTTAAATATTTATTTATTTATCTATTTTATGTATGTGAGTACACTGTCACTCTTTTTTGACACACCAGAAGAGGGCATTGGATCTCATTACAGATGGTTGTGAGCCATCATGTGGTTGCTGGGAACTGAACTCAGGACCTCTGGGAGAGCAGTCAGTGCTCTTGACGGCTGAGTCATCTCTCCAGCCCCTGGAGTTAGAGATCTTTGTGAGTCAATCAGACGTGGGTGCTTTGGAAGAGCATCAAATGCTCTTCATTGCTGAGCCACCCCTCCATCCCCTTTGTTCCACTCCTTGTTCTTGGATGTAGTATTTGACTGAGAGAATTACATATACAAAGTTCAATCAAAGATAGTTTTCCTACCTGCATTGTTTTGTTTTGTTTCCCAGAGACAGGGTTTCTCTGAGTAGCTCTCCCTGGCCTGGAACTCTATCTATAGATGAGGCTGGCCTCCAACTCAGAGATCTGCCTGCCTCTACCTCTAGTCTGCTGGGATTAAAGCCATGTGCCATCACTGCTGGCTTTCTTTTTTTTTTTTTTTTTTTTTTTTAAATATTTCCTGTATTTTTCTCTGGCCAGTTTTATATTATTATTATTAGTAGTAGTAGTAGCAGTAGTAGTATTCATTTTGTTTTATGACTGTTACTTGAAAATACCACTTAAACACAGTGACTACTTAAAGCCGCCAGCCCCAGGTGTCAAGGAGTACACTAAAGAAAGGCTGGGGGCGGGTGAGACAGCTCAGCGTGAACATGCTGTTGCCAAACATAACGAGCAGAGTTTAATCTCGGACCCCACTTTCTAGGAGACGTCCTCTGACCTGCACTCATGTGCTGCAGCTTCAACAAACTCATTCTATTCCTTGTCCACACCCTGGTCCAAATCTTTCAGTGCCTCACCCCAACTCCTTAGTCAACTCCAGTCTTTCCACCTGCTGCTTTGATTGATGTCTGTATTTTCCTAAGGTCCTCTGTGTACCTCATACCCTGAGATGTAAACCCACACCCAGGCCCTAGCATCCTTTCTGTCCCAGGCACTCACTCTTCTCGTTTTCTGTCCTTTCTTTCAGTTCCTCCAATTGCTCCTTAAGACAGGTCCCCAGCAAGTGAGATGGCTCAGCTGTAAAGGTGAGGACCCCCAAGACTCACATGATAGGAGAAAAGTGACTGCCATTAGTTGTTCTTGGATCTCCACACACCCATGCTTCTGTGGCCAGACCTACCCCCGACATAAATAAAGTCAAATAAATTCAGTGTTACTCCGTTCTGAATTTCAGTAGCCCTGGCTTCAATGTCTTGCACGTTAAATGTCCTATCATTTAGGGGGAGTTAAATGTCCTCTTACCTACTGCATAAATGTCTCTAGAGGAGAAAAATGAGTGATGACATTTCTCTCCATTGAAATCCCATGCTAACAGCTGTATTAGAGAAGCAGAATTCCCCACCCCCACATCCCCCGGAGGACCAGACTGCCAGATGATCTATGAAGCACCTATTGAAGGGCCTACCTATGGAATGATATTAGTAACTGAGTGGATAAGCATGTGTGTGGAAGGACCGAGGAAAGGGTGGTGGAATAGCTGATACGGTTTTTTTGTTCTTTTGAGAACAGTGAAGCAACTGGCCCAAATTAATCTGACCAAGAACATGGTTTGGAATGGCTCTGGCCTAATGGCATTTGCAGCTACAGGGTAAAAAAAAAAAAAAAAAAGAAAAAAAAAAAAAAAAAAAAAAAACCAAGGTTGTAGACAGGCTTGAAGCAATGAAAGGAAAACTCTGCTAGAAATCTTTGATACTTTTAAAAATGTAATACCTATTCTGTGTCTGTGTAGGGGAGAGAGACATGGAGAACGAAGGAGAGTGAGAGAGGCACATGTCACAGGGCAACTTGTAAGGGTCTGTTCTCTACTTCCATCAGTGGGATCCGGATTTTAACCCAGGCAAGTGACTATAACTGCTAAGCTATTTCGCTGGTTCCTACGTCACTTTAAATGCTACCTCTGGTAAAGTGCAAAAGTACTAATTTTTAAGAAAAGGTCTCGGATACTAGCCAAGGCTAGCCTCAAACCGAAGGTAAGCAATCTTTCTGCCACAGCCTGACTGTTGCTGGGATTATAAGTATGAGAGAATGCGCTAAGGCATCTGCCTACGATATTTCAAAGAACACACACTATGCTTACTGTCTTGATACCTTTTTTAAAACGTGAAACTCATCCCAAAGTCACTAAATGTTTTTCTCATTTTCTCATTTAGTTGGTATCTTTGCACTGCTGGTGACAACTTGTACTTTTTACTAGGCATCAAGGCCATGTTTTTAAGCATTATCCCACTTAATCCATAAGGCCACTGAGCCAAGGAGAAACCGCTTTATCTGCACTAGAAGATAAGCAAAAGGAGGGGCTGGGAAGTGAGCGCAGGAAGTCAGCCTCCACCAAACAAAGAACCACCCAGGCCTTAGTTGGAGGGATTAAAATGCAGTGATTTCCAGCTTCCAATGAGAAGGGACCCTGGGCAGGAGCAGAGCCAGAGCCTTTCCAGCATCGGAATCTTAGAGTTGCCCCTTCCCACGAGGGATGCTCCATCCATCCGCCCGCCTCCCAGATCACTATCCCGCACCCCTGCAGCTGCACTTCGGCCCGCGTTCACTCCACCTCGCATTCAATCCTTGCTGCACCCAGAGTTGAGTGAGGTCTACTATTCGTTGCCTACACCGAACCATGCCCACTCCACTACAGAGGAGGTCACTTTCCAGATACTGACCTGACCCCTCCCAGGAAGGGTATAGAGGGGCGAGGCCCTCACAACCCCTCCCATCGCCAAGCCCAGGCGCCATGAAGGTGACCTCCCCCTAGTGCTGCACGCGCCGGGTGGTGCTACAACTGGCTCACACGTGGTGAGCCTGGAGAGCGAGGCCCCTCCCCGCCACGCGCGGCCCGCAGTCCTCTCGGTCACGCCCCTAGGAAGACTCCGCCCTGGGCGGGGCGAGGCGCCCAGCCGCCCCCAGTGGACTAACTGCGCGCGCTGGGCGAGATCCAGGACGCGCCCGGGGTGCAAGAACTGTACAAGGCGGCTCCGCTCCCGGCGCACAGTGGCCCTGCTCCTAGGTGCTCTAGGGAGTGCGCTAGGACCGCCAGACTAGCTAGAATGGCAGCGCGCGTCCTGCGGCTTGTCTTTGGAAAGCGGGCGTTCTAGTCCCTTAGGGATTCCTTTAGCCCCCCCCCCCCAAGGATAAAAAAAAGAACAAAAATAAAAAAACATTATTGGTCCTAAAAGCATTTGTTAAGCCTTCTATGGCTGGACCCTGTATGTAGTAGGGAGGGGCTCCAACCACGACAAGGTGAGTCTGTCTCCTTAAAAACCTTTTCCGAGTCTGCGTCCCTCTACCAATGCTCCTCTGTAGCAGGCAATCGGTCTATGTCCCAGTAAGAGACCGGGAAGAAGTCCTACCTGGCGGCAGGTGTCATTGAATAAACGTGCAAGGTGGAGAAAGGAAAACCTTGGAGGACAGATGGGTAACGCTCCACGTCCCGCCGCCTCCCCCACCGCACCCCCAACTTCACTCCAGCCCGGATCCTAAGAAAAGAAACCTATCTCATCCGTCCCCCCAGCCCCCATCCCAGGCGGGAGACCGCCCGCCCAAGCAACCAGCGATTGGGAGATGCAAATGCCGAGTTCTCTGCCCAGCAACGGATGACGCGCACCGAGCGCGAGGCGTGGCCCGGCCGCTGCCCGAGCGGGCACCTCGGTGTTTACACGGGGCGGCCCCGCGCGCGCCGCAGCGGCCCGCAGACGGCGAGGGGGAGGGGAGCGCGCGCGCCTCCGGGGCCGCGCGGGGAGAAAGACACTGGAAGGCGGCGGCGGGCGGGCAAGCGCGCGCAGGGCCGCGGAGAGCCAGGCCGCGACCGGAGCCCGCGGGAGCCCACGAGGCTCGAGTCCTTGGCCCTGCAAAACAATGCGCGGCGCGCGGAGGAGCTCTACTGGCCCGGGGCGGCGGGGACGCGCCGAACCCTCTTGAGCCCGCGCCGCTGACCTCCCCCCCGCACAGACGGCCCGAGCGCCGGGCGCTGCGCTCCCAGCTCGCGGGGGCCGGGCCGAGCCGCGGGGCGGGGCCGCCCCTCCGTCGCCGCTGCCTCCTCCCCCACCGCCGCCGCGGAGGATGCGGACGGCCCCCGGCGGCGTCTAGCGGCCCGGGCCCGGCACGATGGTGCAGCAGCGGGGCGCGCGGGCCAAGCGGGACGGCGGGCCGCCGCCCCCGGGGCCCGGGCCGGCCGCCGAGGGGGCGCGCGAGCCAGGCTGGTGCAAGACCCCGAGCGGCCACATCAAGCGACCGATGAACGCGTTCATGGTGTGGTCGCAGCACGAACGGCGAAAGATCATGGACCAGTGGCCCGACATGCACAACGCTGAGATCTCCAAGCGCCTGGGCCGCCGCTGGCAGCTGCTGCAGGACTCGGAGAAGATCCCGTTCGTGCGGGAGGCGGAGCGGCTGCGCCTCAAGCACATGGCGGACTACCCGGACTACAAGTACCGGCCTCGCAAGAAGAGCAAGGGGGCGCCCGCCAAGGCGCGGCCCCGCCCCCCCGGAGGCGGCGGTGGTGGCAATCGGCTGAAACCCGGGCCACAGCTGCCGGGCCGCGGGGGACGCCGAGCGACGGGAGGACCTCTCGGGGGCGGCGCGGCGGCGCCGGAGGACGACGACGAAGACGAAGAGGAGGAGCTGCTGGAAGTGCGCCTGCTGGAGACCCCCGGGCGCGAGCTGTGGAGGATGGTCCCGGCGGGGCGCGCGGCTCGCGGACCCGCGGAGCGCGCGCAGGGGCCATCGGGCGAAGGGGCGGCCGCCAGCGCCGCCTCTCCGACCCTGTCGGAGGACGAGGAGCCGGAGGAGGAGGAGGAGGAGGCGGCTACAGCAGAGGAGGGTGAAGAGGAGAATGTGGCATCGGGGGAGGAGCCGCTGGGTTTTCTGTCCAGGATGCCCCCGGGCCCCGCCGGCCTGGACTGCAGTGCTCTGGACCGCGACCCAGACCTGCTGCCCCCTTCGGGCACGTCACATTTCGAATTCCCGGACTACTGCACCCCCGAGGTTACCGAGATGATCGCAGGGGACTGGCGCCCGTCTAGTATCGCCGACCTGGTTTTCACCTACTGAGCCCACCGTCAGCGGGGCGCGCACGCCCCCAAACCAGCTGTTTACATACAGGAATCAGGTATTGGGGCCCCTCGGAGGCCGAGGCTGGCACCCCATCTCCCGCGCAGCCTCCCCCCTCCTAGTCGTGCCCATCCCCCCACAAATCCAGACATACCCCTCCCCCGCAGACACACCCCAAGGCAGCCCAACCCCCATTTTCTCCCTGACATCTAAGCCCCTCCCCATCCAGTCCTGTCCCGCGTAGCCACCAGCAGCTAGCCCCCCTCGGATACACCTCCCGTTCCTCCTACATACCTTAACCCCTCCCCTCACTTTGCACACTCCCCTCCTCGTGGCCGGACGGCACGCCCCTTCGCTCCACAATCCCTCCGCCCTCGCCTGGGCCTGCCTTGGTAGTTAAGGGGGCGCTGCAGTCTGGCGGTCCAGCGCTCCTCCCAGTCCCCTCCTCTTCTGGGGAGAAGGGCGCCATCCCTTCCCCCCTGGATCTCAAGGCCCCACCCCTCAGCTTGAACCATCCTCCTCCTCCCTTCTTGCGCATGCTTGATGCTTCTTGGAGGGGGCAGGTCCCAGTTAAGCTGCAGGCCTCTGTTGCCAACTCCGAAAGGGAGGGGGCGATTATAGAATGATCTAAGAAATCCTTTGATCCCGGAGCCTGTGGCTTACTCTCAACCCAACGGGGCGTCACTGCCTTAATGGGAGGCGCACTCAAAGGGAGAGATAGAAACTAGCTAGCCCTAAACTCTGCAAGTGTCAGCCCCTTTTCTATGAAGGGGTCACCCACGCCCACCACCACCCTCCACCGCGTGACTGCCTTTACAGCCCATCTTGGTCTCCGGAAACTTGATTTCCCCAAGTGGGAATTTGGAATTCGGTCTTTGGAAATCCACCAAGATGGGATTGTCCAAGAGAACTCAGAACCAAGACACCTACCAGTCTGGGGACAGAGTTCCTGCTGCCCCCTCAATCCCCCTCCTCGGGAAGCGCCCTATCAGCTCAGGGCATCCTCTCTGCCTGGGCTCCTCCCTAAGTCCATCACCCCTTCCTATCACTCAAATCCAGTCTCAGCAACTACAGCTGCAGTATTCAGTGGGAGAAACTGAAGCGCGTTGTTGCTAGGGTTTAGGACAGGCATACCAGCAGACGGGTGGCAGGATCGAGGACCACGTCTAAACAAACTTGGCTTGAGAAGAGACCAGGCCAGGGGACGATGGCTGAGCTAGTGGACCCAGGTGCTTTGCACCTCAGTCTGCCCTTGTGAGAAATGGGGTGGTAATGCTGTAGTTAGGAAGCTGTGTTGAGATTAGGTTGCCCTCCGGAGCCCTGCCCGGTTGCCAAGTCTGCTCCACTGGTCTCCCGCTCCAGCCCCGCCCCTCCAGCCTCCCCACCCTCCCTCTGCCCTCACTACCTGTATCTCACCGGCGTGTGTTCACCCTCTGGGTGGTTCACACATACTCATTCACACACACACAAATCTCAGGAACAAACGGTCCCAGAGTCCTCCTCGGCCCCTGCCCTGGGTCTCTGCAGGTCTCTGCCCCACGCGTTCCCTTCGCTGACAACGCCACCAGCTGCCTCCTTTAAGCTTGGTGCTCCGGCTCTGGGCCTTTCTTGCGCTCTTTTTCTCTTTCTCTTTCTGTTTTCTTCCTTTTTTTTTTTCTTTTTCTTTTTTCTTTTTTAAGAAAACAACAAAAAAAGACAATGAAAAAAAAACGGAAAACGTCATGTGAGTGAAGAGATGTCACTGTCTGTGGTTTTTGGAGAACTAGTCTCGTTAGCTGAGGGGAGGGGATTCCCTCCTCTGGGGCGCTGGCACCCACAGCAGGACTCGCCAGTCTGATGCCAGGACTGAATAAAGTGTATTTGCCCCGACCTCGCCCTGTGGTTCTGCATGTGTGTGCTTCTCACCCTGGCCAGCTTCAAGTGCCTAGTATGGGCCGATGCAGGGAAAGCTGGATATCTCTCTAGGCTTCTGTTATCCTCTATCTCAGGAATCCCTGCCTTCGTTAAGGATGGCAAACTCATCTTTATAGTGTCCAGGCAGGCATCGTAACTGGGAGGCCTGGGGTGGGCGCTGGTGTCACAACAATGCAAGGGTATAGCCAAATAGCCATATAGTTTTCAAGAGATGCAGGAAACCAGTCAGTGTGCTTGCTACATCTCATTAGGTCAGATGAGACAAGTAGGCAGGCAGGCAGGACTAATCCATCATGGGGTCAGTTCGACTGTTTAATGAGGATTGGGAAGCAAGACTGGTAGCTGTGCCCAAAAGAGCCCGTCTCCTGAGCAGCTGTCCCCGTGTGTGTCTTGTAAGGATCAGCATGGTATTTTCAGAGTGAAACCATGCTTGAGGTAAGCAGCATTTAATGTGGTGTGCTCCATAAATTGTGTTGCTTTGTTTCCAGAGTAGGAAGCTGGGGGTCCCCATCAAGCAGCCTTGGCCAGAAGTGCTCTGAGGTATCCCGCAAATGGGTTGTCCGATGCATTTCACAAGAGCATTGGCCAAGGGCCTAACCTACCACAGGACCAGAGGGCAGCAGGCCATGAGTCTTCTAAGACGTTCCTAACTCAGCTCGTCCTTGGGGCTCTGTACCTTTCCCCCATGCTTTGTTCTACCTTGGCCAGTGAATACCAATGCTCAAGAAAAGCCCGTTTTCCCAGTAAGCCAAGACTGGGTGTGGGTCTTTTCAGGGCATCTTCTCTGCTTCTGATTGGAAGCAGACTGGGAAGAAATCATGAATAGGTAGCATTGGGAAAGGGAGGACAGGGTATGTACCAAACAGAAGTTGGTTCAAGGAAGGGTTTCCTAGGCCGTAGGAAACAGGGTCAGAGAATAACTTCCAGCAAGGTCAGCCCCTGACATCAGTCTGCCCAAGGCCACACCCTTCCTCCTGGGAGGCCTGCCCCAGTGTCTAAACTAGGTTGTTTCAGTGTTTGTGGGGCAGACCCCACTCTGGTCCCTGCTCCCGAACAGCCAGGATTTTGTCAGACCGCCTGCATTTTGAGTTCTTCATGCCCAACCCTGCCTTTCTTCCACAGGTGTTCGTCTTAATAAACATTACACCCGATCTCAGTCTTGGCATTGTGTCTGCTTCTGGAAGAGCTTTCTACTGTGGAGGGGTTAAAAGTTGACCAAGGGCCGGGCGGTGGTGGCGCACGCCTTTAATCCCAGCACTTGGGAGGCAGAGGCAGGCGGATTTCTGAGTTCGAGGCCAGCCTGGTCTACAGAGTGAGTTCAGGACAGCCCAGGGCTACACAGAGAAACCCTGTCTCGAAAAACCAAAAAAAAAAAAAAAAAAAAAAAAAAAAGTTGACCAAGGGAATGTGGTCACTGACTTACAGTAGCAGGGCACCTCAGATACCCCCATCTAACTGCCTCCAAACGAATCTTCCTTCACCAGACCCTCACCCCTACTCCTGAGGCTGCCCCTGTCTAAGCCTGCTTTCTAGGCTGTGGCAGCTAGTCGCCTGCCCCTCCTGAGTAAGGCACACAAAAAGTGAGCTAGTCCTCTCTAGCTGCAGACCTTAGTATCCAAGGCTGAGGGTGGTGGGGCCTGACCAGAAGGGAGACATCTTCCATTTCAGATGCTGATAGGAAGAGAGGGGAAGACTAATGTTCATGGGGACTCTGGGGACATCTAGTGAGTGAGGAGTAGAAAGCAGGTTTTGTAGTTGGAGGTCAAGTGTCTATGACATTCCTGGGGTCCTGTCTCACAGCAAACATTTGAGCTCCCAAAGTGGCTTTTCTACCGTCACCTTTTGTTTTTGTTTAATGGAATATCTTCTGGGTTGGGTTTTGTCTTGTTTTTGATACAGGGTCCTTATAGCCCTGGCAGGCTTAGAGCTCACTGTGCAGATCAGATTGGCCTCAAACTCAAGCATTCTGCCTGCCTCCGTTTCCAGAGTGAGCTGATTAAAGGCATGTACCACCATACCCAGGTCCCCTTTTGCTTTGGGGAGACAGGGTTGGTCTCAAGCCCAGACTGGCCTCCTGAGCCAGGATTATAGATATGAACCATCATTGCTGGATTTATGTAGTGCTGAGACTTGAACCGAAGACATCATGCATGCTAGGTCTGCACTCTAGCAACTAAGTCTAGCCCCAACACCTAAGAGTGTGCTTTAGCCAGATGAGTCTTGGTCTGAGCCCATAGATCCAAACAGAACAACATAAATCCAGGTCTGAGAATATTCAGATCTACAGGAAGTGAGTTGGTTGAAGCAGAATCAGGATGGGGCACTCGCGAGTCACTTAACCCTGTGACCTACAAGTGCAGTAGATGGTGACTTCTTAGAGTATGGCTACAGACTCTGACATTCTCCCTTGAAATTCCGTCAGTCCAGGCTGGCTTTTGAAATCCCCATGCAAGCAACGGGATGTAGCCGTAAGAATGCTGCAGGACTTTCAGGATAAGGTCATGATGAACCACCATGTTGAAAGGCCAATATTGAGGCTGTCATGCGATCGACAGTTGAAGATTGAGGCCTGACACTGGATGTACAAATGCAGAAGCCGGGGGGGGGGGGGGGGGGGGGGGGGAGGGCAGTTCCATAGTAGAGTCATTTGTGTCCCTGCCAGCTTATGGATTTCAGAATCAGCCATCATGAGACTGGGTCAAGCCACTCTGCTATGACCTCTCTGAATCCAGTATAGTGAAATATCTCTTCACACTGAGGTTTACAGGCAGTTCGTCAGCAAGCAGTGACTGGAGCCGTAAGAGAGGCAGAGGCAGGCGGATTTCTGAGTTCGAGGCCAGCCTGGTCTACAGAGTGAGTTCCAGGACAGCCAAGACTACACAGAGAAACCCTGTCTCAAAAAAACAAAAACAGAGAGGGGGGGGGCGGGCAGAGTCATGCACAGAAGAAAAAAAACAGTCTAGAGAAAGGAAAGGGGAGGGCCCAACAGGAGTGGCTGACCCAGAAATGGCTTCGGGAGCTGGCATGGGACAGTTGGGGTGGACTGACAGGAAGGGTCTTGAGGCATCAGGATATGACCAGAGGCCTTATTGCAGTCCAGAGGCCTTTGGAAAATGCAGACAGTGGTCTGTGCGGACAAACCTTCCCAGGCTCCCCATTGTTCACAGGAAACAAGTTCTTGGCTTCAGTTCAAGGCCTTTCTGCGCCTGGCTCCTTCACTCTTGTAGGCTTGTCCTCAGCCATTAACTCTACCTCCAAACTGCCTCAGCCATGCCTGGTCACCCCCTGGTGATACACTGCCAGGCCATTTGCGCCTTAGAGTGTTGGAGACTTGAGTTTCCCTACCTGGGCACGTGGGTGGATGGACTAGAGGTCTCCCAAGAGCATACCCAGCCTGGCAGTCTAGGAGTCTGTAAAAGGGAGGAAGAGCTGTTTGCAGGCAAACCTGCCTATCTAGCTTCTAGAAAGCCTAGCTGTGAATGCCAATCCTCTCCCTGTCCTTAGAGGTTTCTTAGCAACCTTAGAGGTTTCTGGCCCTCAGCTGTTTCCAGCCTCCTTTTAACTAAATGTCAAGTTCTTTTCTTCTGTTCCAAAAAAACCCTAAGACCAAGGGTCTCTGTAGAAACCAAGGTCCAAACTCAGTGGGAAGAGACCTGGGCTGGAGGTCGGTGCAGTGTTTGCTGTGTCACCTAAAAAAGCCACCTGGCCTCCCTCTCTGACTTTTATGTCAGATTATACCTACCTGACACCTGCTCCTTTGGGCTTTCTCTTCTCTTGTGTGTGTGTTGAGTAAACTGACAGATTTATTAATATTATGACAAAATTTTGCCTTTTATGTTATTAAGATACATTTTATCTGGGAGATGGCAGCGCAGCACATGCCTTTGATCACAGCTCTCAGGAGGCAAAGGCAGGGGGCTCTCTGTGAGTTCGAGGCCTGCATGGTCTACAGAATGAGTTCCAGGACAGCTAGGGCTACACAGAGAAACCCTGTCTTGAACCTCCCTTCCTCCCCCTCCAAAGATAGAGACATAAAAAAAAAAAAAAAAAAAAGTGGGTGGCCATTTATTTGCATGTGCATGTTGGTGACTGTGGTGACCATGGAGGCCAAAAGAGAACATCAGAGTCCTTGGAGCTGGTGTTAAAGGTGATAGTGAAACCTTCTTCTGGTGAAGGTGCTGAGAACTCTGTCCTCTGCAAGAAGGGCAATGATTTTTGACCATTGAGCCATCTCTCTGGGCCCCTGTTGCAGCAAACTTTGACGATAGCCACTATGTGCCAGGAACTATCTTGTTGTTGTTGTTGTTGTTGTTGTTGTTGTTGTTGTTGTTGTTGTTGTT
>JANHMN010000002.1:213242720-213254940 GCA_030674055.1 Rhabdomys pumilio | reverse complement strand
TTGTTGTTGTTGTTGTTGTTGTTGTTGTTGTTGTTGTTGTTGTTGTTTTTCCAGGCATGTTTTCTCTGTGTAGCCCTATCTGTCCTGGAACTTGCTCTGTAAACCTCAAACTCAGAGATCCACCTGCTTCTGCCTCCGAGTGCTGGGACTAAAGGAATGTACCACCACTGCCCAGTTTACCAGGCACAGTCTTAAGGCTAGAAGATGCATCAGAGCAGAACTCATAGTCCCTGCTTCACAGTGCTTGCACACAAGTGGATGGAAAACCAAAACGATGGGGCTGTGTGGTAGAGGGGCTACCATTTTACATGAAATAATTAATCAGGGTAAGTGAAGAAAGCCAAAGCACATAGAGACACAAATCTCCAGCTCCTGTGTATCTCACTCTACCACAGTGTTCCTCAGAGCCTGAGATGAACTGGAGCTGCTGAGGGAAACTAACAGCTCTACAGAGTAGGAAACCAGTGAGGTATCAGTGGGGGCAATGGTACCAAGAGCTATTGTGGGAAGCAAGATTTTTTTATTTACCTCCTACCTGCAGACAACTGAGGATCCTAGGATCCCTTTTTTAAGAATTGAAAAGTTTTACAAATTTGGTAAAAATGCGTGTAACAAAAATTACCATCTTAACCACCGTTCAGGCCGACTTAATGGCATTAAATGCCACCAACGTGCTTTTGCAGTGTCCCCAGGACCTTAAGGGCTCGCTGCATGAGCTGAACTCACTGGCTAGCTCTCTTCCTTTCTGTCCACTTGTCTCAGCTTCCCCATGATTGCTGGGCCTGCAGTCACACACATCAGCACTACAGCCAGCCTCCAAAGCCATGCCATCTTCCTTTTGTATGTGTGCAATTTATTATGAATGTGTGCACATGATTTGTTACTTTTGTATGTGTTTGTGTGTGTGATGTGTGTGTTCTCGAGTCATGACATGCATGTGGAGATCAGAGGACAACTTGTGGAGTCTTCTCTTTTACCTACCTGGCCACCTTTACCTTGGTTTTAAGGATCTAAGTCAGGTCACCTGACTTTCATGGCAAGTCCCTTTATCTGCTAAGCCACCTCTCTGGCTCATGGTAGTCGGTTTATTAATAATGATAAATTAATAAAAAGAAAGAAAGAACAGAAATATAAAACTGACTCCTAAAAGTTGTCCTCTGACCTCCATCACCCCGTGGCACGTGAGCCCCCAAAATAAATACATAAATAAGTGTAACAGAAATGATGCCAATGCTTTAAAACAAAATAGGTTGTCACTAAGTTGACCTGTGATTCTCCTGCTTTAGCCTCCAAAATATCTCGCAATACAGGTCTGTGTGAATAGGCCTGGGTCACTGTAGTGTTTTCCCATAGTGTCAATACCGTTTTCCACTGTTACCAACAATTCAAACAAGTGATCCCCCATCACACAGTTATTTTTTCTCATATGTTTCTTTTGCCTTCTATTGTTTCTTCATTTCAGACAATCAGATATACCCCAGGCTAGCCATAACTTGATATGGAGCTGAGAATGACTTTGGCCTTCTGACCTTCCTACTTTTACTTCTGGAGTGCTGGAATTAAAGGCATGTGCTACCGTACCTGGTTTATGTGGTACTGAGAATGGAACCCTGGGTATAAGATACACCAGGCAGGCCCTCTACCAACTGAACCACATCCTCAATTCTGTTACAGTTCCAGAGAAATGACTCCTGAACTGACCTCTGACCTCTGACCTCCACATGCCATGCATGCACACACATACACAGATGCACACACTAAGTAGCATACACTGTTTTATAGATGTTACCTGCTGGTGAGATAAGATGCTCAGAAATGCTGAAGGCCCTCACCAGTAACCTGAAGATTCCTGTTTCACTCTTGGGACCCACATGGTAGAAAAAAAGGACTGGCTCTGTTCTCCACTGACCAATATAATATACATGCTTCCTTGCCCACACATAATTCGCAAGCCACTCATAAAACAATAAAATGTAATTTAAAAAAATTGTATTGCCTTTGTGACAGGGTCTCTACATAGTCCTGACTCTCCTGGAACTCACTCTGTAGACAAGTCTGACCTTGAACTCAAGAGATTCACCTGCCTCTGCCTCCCAATTGCTGGGATTAAAAACATGCACCACTATAAAATAAATTTAAAATGGACTTAAAAGGTAACTCAAGAACAATTTTATTCAAGTTTGAGGAAAAACCACAGAAGCTGTGGGCATATGGCCCTTGAACCTTTTTAGGCCATTGACATAACACACATGCTTTTCCCAAGATTACACATAGAAGGCTTTTCTCTCACATGTTGTTCCTTAAAAGGACTCCTGGTCAGCTACAAACAGACTCCTTGGGCTTTTTAGTCCATACTGTGATTCCTGTTAGGGTCTAGGTAAAAAATATTAAGGCCTAGATGGAATGTCAAGGCCTAGATAACAGTTACCTAGCTAGCCTGCCATTATAAGGAAACTTTCTCAGATGTCTGCTATTACTAAGAAACTTTCTAATGCCGAGGTTGATTACATATTCTGTTATGTTCCATGCCCTTGGAAGCCAATCATGATAGAAGTCTGCAGAACTGTTTTGTATAGATGCCCACAATAAGCTTGGACCAACCACCCAGCAGCACTTCCTGCAGCTATGGGTAAACTTTTATGGACTTTGCCTTTATAAGCTTCCCCGAGGGATGGACCCCAACATTAGAGAGATACCTGTACCATTATAAGAAACTATTTGGGAAAAGACTTCCATTGTAAGCAGTGGTCTAATAAAGTTTAAGTTCCAAGACCTTCCTGGAAACTGACATCCTGCTTGGCAGAAAGGTAACTGACATCCTGGTTGAAGTTAAGACATGAATGTTTGTCAAGTCCCATCCTGGTAGACAAGTTAAGACATGAACACTAGATAAGGCAGTCCCCTGCCGCAGTTGAATACCCCACCAATGGGAGCAGGATCAGTGTACAACACAGACATGTTCCTAAGGACATCCCAGATCACTAAATCCTGATTGGTGAAATAGCTGGCACAGATGTTTGTGGATCGGGGGCTTAAAAACCCTGTAGGATCTTAACTCAGTGTCCTGGCTCAGTTCCCAAACCTGAACCATGCCCCTGGTCGACCAGTCCTGGGGCATTTGCTCAATAAACTATCCCTGTCTGACTGAGATCAGTGTTTGTGTCATTTGTGAGGTGATTCATGGATCCCAACACAATCTAAGTAACCAGCTGGCTCCAACTTCCTCTCCTCCATGTCCCCCCTCATCAAACTAGCTATATAACCCAGTTCAGCCTTGAACTTGTAATTCTCTTACCTTCGCTTTCTCAGTAGCTAGGATTATGAGCCTGTACCTCTAGGTCTAACTGGTGTGTGTGTCTGTGGGCGCGAGAATGCATGCGTGAGTGTGTGTGTGTGTGTGTGTGTGTGTGTGTGTGTGTGTGTGTTTCTCGCTTTTCTTTCTTTTCCTTTCTTGAGACATAGTTTTGCTGTTGTGTGACAAAACTTTTCCTGGGGAGATACAACACACACATCTATTTACCCTAGACAGGAGCCCACAACAGACACCTCCAAGATACAGATACCACCAAAGTCCAACTTGGTGACCCATAAATTTTATTGGGATTACTTACCAGAGTATAGGTGAGGAACTACAGAAGAAATGATTCAAAGACAGCTGCATCACCAAAGCCCACCCCAGCATGGGTGACAGCTCACAATGCTGGGAACCTGAAGCACACTGCACAGCCTACAGACAGCTCAGTAGGTTGAAACATACTTCAGTTGATCTGAACCTCTTCTAGGCAGCTGGATTGTAACTGCCCCGAGCTGTAAAAGACCCGAGCTAACTGTAACGGACCACTCTTGCCCACGTTTGAGGGCCAAACTATAGCGGACCGCTCTGTTGCGCAGGTCTGGGTTTAGCAAGAGAGAGAGTGGGGAGAAGAAGGGGAAGAGCTGCGAAGAATAGAGACAAGCCAGAGGATCTGTAGTCAAGTCTTCTTTACTGTCTCCACCATACACACACCACTACACCTACTACTACTACACCACACACTCACACATACATACATACACATACACACACACAACAAGGAAATCCTGGGTATTTATAGGCTTTTGCCACGTGCCTTGTAGGCGCGTGGATACCACGTGCCTTGCAGGTGTGGATATGACGTAAGCCTTACAGGCGTGGACAGCACGTGCACCTTACAGGCATATATGGCGTAGATAGCACGTGGACAACACATGCACCGCATGCCTTGTAGGCGTGGATACCACGTGCTCCTTGCAGCTGGGGGCATTAAACAGCAAAACAAGCTATGTGGGATATCAGAGTGTGCTTCAGCTGTTGTAGGCTGTTGAAAACCAAGTCTTATGTCAGGGTATATGGCTCAAGATGGCTGCAAAGCTGATAGCTGCTTTCTAGCCGCTTTTTGCTTAAAGTCGGCTCCCAACACTGGAATTTTTTTTCTTGCAGGCAGCTGGTCTAGTCTCAGATTCTTCTTTGCAGCTGTCTGAGAGTCTTCTTTGTATATCAGCTTCACTCCTCTGAGGATTCTCAGGCTTTATTGCTGACTTTGGCAGGATGGGGTCTAATGAGTTTGGTCAGTATCTGGGACTTCCTGAATATAGACTGAGTAAGCTACACCCTACCCACTGCCTCTTCCTCTTCTTCCTCATCTTCCATTTATTTTGAGACAGGATATCTGTGGCGGTTTGAAATGTTTGGCCCAAGGTGTGGCACTATTAGGAGGTGTGGCCTTGTTGGAGTGGGTGTGGCCTTATTGCAGGAAGTGTGTCACTGTCGGGGGTGGGCATGAGATCCTCCTCTTAGCTGCCTGGGAGACAGTCTTCTCCTATTTGCCTTCAGAACAAGATAGAGACCTCTCAGCTCCTCCAGTGCCTTGCCTGCCCAGATGCTCCCATGCTCCTGCCTTGATGAAAATAGACTGAACCTCTGAACCTGTAAGCCAACTCTAAATAAACGATGTCTCTTAGAAGAGTTGCCTTGGTCATGGTGTCTCTTCACAGCAGTGGAAATCCTAATACTAAGTTGCCTAGGGAAGTCATTCTGTAGCCCAGACTGACCTGAACTTTTCATTCTCCTGCCTCAGCCTTCTTAGTGTTTGTTTGTTTATATTAGAGACAGGGTTTCACTATGTAGACCAGGCTGACCTGGAACCCACAGAAATTCACTTGCTTCTGCCTCCCAAGTGCCGGAATTAAAGGTGTGTGCCATTATACCTGTCTCCTTAATCTCCTTAGTACATGGAATTACACTCCTATACCACCAAACATGGGTTTAATCACCAAACAAATATTTAAATCAACCTTTGAGGGTTTAGGTAGAACTCAGTGACAGAGCATTTATTTAGTATGTGTGGGGCCATTTTTACTCCCTAGCATTACTTTAAAAGAGAAACATTTGCTCAGATGGTATGTGAGCAGAGATAAGAGAAAAGCAAGACACCATCTGTGCAGATACCTGAAGAAAAGGAGCAAGAGATACAGGAAGAGAGGCAAATGTATGCAAAGGCTCTGAAGACCTAAGGCAGGAGCTTGCCTGGGTGCTTGGCTCATGCAAGCAGCAGAAAAGAGCCAGGGTGTCTGGGGTCCAGTTTGAGTAAAGGATGTGGTCAAAGAGGTAAGGGGACCCAAATTCAAGGTTGTGCAAACCTGACTGGCTTGGCTTTTTTCCTTCCTTTTCTTAAGACAGGGTCTCACTTTATACCCTAGTCAGGCCTTAAGCTAATTCTCCTGCCTTAGCTTCTTCAGTGCTAGGGTTACAAGGAGGTGAGCCACCATGCCTGTCTAGCTCTGTGTTCCTACTGCCCTCTAATAAACCATCTCACAACCCATTAGTTGGAGACAAACCCATTTTATTCTCTGCCAAGATTCTGTGGGTTTTCGGGATTTGGTTAGATGGTCCTTGTAGTCATGTGGTATCATGTGACAGCTGGGATATCTAAGAAGAAGAAGTCATGTGATGACTTCTTCACATGATCCCACCCAGTGCAGTAGTGTAGAGACTAGGGACAAAGAGGGATCTGGAAGATTCTCACACATGAGTGGTTCAAAAAGGGGCAGGAGGGAAACTGCCAAGTTCAGAGTTGGCACAAATGACTTTGGCCATATTATGCTAGCTGAAGCTTTCATGGGGCCAAGTCAGGGTCACATGAAAAGGAAAAAGCTCTCCCCATGGAAAGGAAGAGGAACAAAGGGCCGGTGGCATCCTCACTCCTACACAGCCTTCTCTGTTTACCTTGAGGACATGAGATGTCATCAGAGGGCTTGCTTTGAGACAGGGCATCAGAGACTATGACGTGTGCTTTTGTGGTCAGTATAACTCAGCTGCATTTTATTTATTCAGTGTGTGTGTCTGTGTGTGTGTGCATGTGTGTGTACATGTGCCATAACATTCATGTAGAAGTCAGAGGACAACTTGCAGTAGTCTTCTTTATTTCCACCATGTGAATTTCAAGGATTAAACTCAGGTCGTCAGGTCATTTCTCTGGCTCAATAATCACATTTTGTTTTCTGGACAAATTATTATTGTTATTGTTAGTGTGTGTGTGTGTGTGTATGTGTGTGTGTGTTCTACCTTGTTTAAGAGCAGATTTCTGTGTTGTTTGCCACTGCAAACTCCAAGCTAACTGAAGGCCCATGAGCTTTCCTGAGTTCTCCTGTTTCCACCTCTCCTCCTGGCAGGAGTGCCTGGATTCTAGATGCTCTTCCTGTCTCCCACTCTCCATGGGTTCTGGGGATCTGAACTCAGGCCCTCATGCTTGTGTGGTGAGTGTTTATCCACTAAGTCGTCTCCCTAGGCCCCATTCTCTGTATTGTTTTGTTTTGAGTTCTTATCCAGGCTATCCTCAAACTTGGAGTGTAATGGAAGGAACCTGGCCTTGAACTCCTGATCCCCGGCCTCATCCTCTCACATGTTGGGATTAGAGGCCTGAGTTACCACATCTCGCTCATTTTAGCTGTTTTCACCACACTGCAAACATCATAACCATTTTCAAGTTCGTATCTTACAGGTTATACATATACACCTTATTAACTAGCTGGAAAGTAGAGACAGGAAAAGCAGCAGTCCTTGGTTCAAGCTGACTCAAGCTGGGGCTGAGTCTGACAAAAACCTAAGAAAAGAAAAAGAAAATCAAAATCCTTTACCAATAAGTGATGTCCATCACCCGTCACCCTTGTCGTGACTGATTGTCTCGTTCACGATCATTCACTTCCCCCTTTAAGATATTTGTTTTTAAATTTTTTTTTTAAAGATTTTCTTTCTTTCTTTTTTTTTTTGTTTTTTTTTTTGTTTGTTTGTTTGTTTGTTTGTTTTTGTTTTTCGAGACAGGGTTTCTCTGTGTAGCCCTGGTTGTCCTGGAACTCACTCTGTAGACCAGGCTGGTCTTGAACTCAGAAATCCGCCTGCCTCTGCCTCCCAAGTGCTGGGATTAAAGATGTGTTCCACCACTGCCCGGCTTATTTTTAAATTTTAAGTTATTTATTTTATGTGTATGATATTTTGCCTGCAGGTATATATATGTACATCACCTGGTGTCCTTAGAAGTCAGAAGAAGGTGTCAGATCACCCAAAACTGGAGTTATCAATGGTTGCCAGTCACCAG
Source organism: Rhabdomys pumilio (assembly GCA_030674055.1). Classification (NCBI taxonomy): domain Eukaryota; kingdom Metazoa; phylum Chordata; class Mammalia; order Rodentia; family Muridae; genus Rhabdomys; species Rhabdomys pumilio. Next base: position 213,247,327 of record JANHMN010000002.1, on the reverse strand, counting down.
CTGAGTCCTGGGAACTGAACCTGGGTCCTCTGCAAACGAGAGCCTACAGTGTTTAACCACTGAGCCATCTCTCCAGCCCCTGCTTTTTAAATTTTTTTTTTAATTAGTGTGTTTGTACACATGTATGGGGAACCCAAGGAGGCCAGAAGAGGGCACAGGAGCTGGAGTTACAGGTAGGTGTAAGCGATTAGACATGATCACTGGGAACCAAACCCACGTCCACTTCAAGAGCAGTTGGGCACACAGACCTACATGCAGGCGAAATACCCATAAAATAAAATAATAAAAGGTCATACAAACATACAAAGGGACAGCTAGGTGAGGTGGCACACGCCTTTAATCCCAGCACTTGGGAGACAGAGGCAGTCAGATCTCTGTGAGCTGGAGGCCAGCCTGGTCTACATAGGGAGTTTCAGGGCTACAGGGTGAGACTGCCTCTAGAAATAAGCAGAGTTATACCTCCAGGGACAACAACAGAAACAACAATGGACCGGCTATACTTTTACTCTGCCCCAGGAGCATTGAACACCTTGCTTTAAGCATGTCTCATTTACTCTCAAACTCTCCAAGGGGCAAATACCTCCATTTTATGGACCAAGAATGACACTCAGAGTTGGTAATGCCGCGTGAGCTACAAGGGCCTCCTCGCCTGACTTCTGGCTCCCAGCCTCCTGTCTGTCTCTCACCCAGGGCCCCCTTCCTCCCATGGCAGGCAGAGGATACAAGACAATGGAGCACAGCTTCTGTGTTACTGACTTTACATGTTGGATCGATAGAATACCTGACAGGGAGGGGTAGGTTGAGCGTGAGGGTTGGGGAGGGTGGGGAGGGAAGCAACTTATATAAGGAAGGGTTTATTCAGCTCATGATCTTAGAGCATGGTCCTCAGTCACAGGTTAATCAGGGTGGCCGAAGCCTGAGGCAAGGCAGGTGACATGGGTCCACAATTGGAAAGTAGAGTGCAATGAACTGTGGTGTTGAGCAAACTTTTTCCTTTTACAGTCCAGGACCCCAGGCCTTGGAATAGTGCTGTGCGCACTGAAGATAAGTTTCCCCATTTCAGTTAACTGTAACTAGATAATCCCTCACAGACATGCCCAGAGACTTGTCAGATACAAAAGTGATACAAGATCCTGTCAGGTTGACATTTAGTATAACCCATCATGTACTTCCTGGCTTGAGGTTAGCCCAACCTTACCATCCATCACCTCCAGAAACTCACCCATCCCACTATGATAACATCAGCCATTGTCAAATTCCCTTCCTCCTGTTCCCAATGATGTTGCTCCCCGAACATACACGCATGCATAGAGAGACTTGTGCACACACACACACACACACACATGCACATGCATGCACAGAGAGACTTGTGCACACACACACATGCACGTGCACACACATGCACAGAGAGACTTGTGCGCACACACATGTGCACACACAGATGGTAAGGTAAGTACTGTAGTGCATACAAAGCCCTTCACGCAAAATGAGCATTCATTTGTGGCTACTATTAGCCTGTGCTCAGTAAATAATAACACAGTAAAGCACCTACGGGGAACTTGGGATACGGTATGGAAGAAGAAGTGTATTGTACAATCATGCATGTCACATTTATCTCTGTATCCCTAGCCCCCAGCCCAGGGAGCAACCAACTCGAGGCTTTCTTAGTCACTGTTCTATTGCTGTGAAGAGACCTCATGACCATGACAAATCTTATAAAAAGAATACATTTAACTGAAAGCTTGTTTACAGTTTCAGAGGTTAGTCTATTACCATGGTGGGGAGCATGACAGAACACATGGTGCTGTAGCAATATCTGAGAACTTTAGATCCTGACCGACAGGCAGGCAGAGAGACTGGGCTTCATATGGGCTTTTGAAACCTCAACGCCCAGCCCCCCAGTGACATGCTTACTCCAAGGCCACGCCTACTCCATCAAGGCCACGCCTACTCCATCAAGGCCACGCCCCTAGTCCTTCTAATCCTTTTCAAATAGCACTATTCTCTAATGACTAAGCATCCAAATACATATGAGCCCACGGGAGACATTCTTATTCAAACCACTGCAGATGCTCAAGACACAAAGGCATTTTTGAGCAGTGGCCTCTGAAAAGGCTAAGAGAGGTACCATGATTCCCTTGAGTCCACCCGATGGGAGGACATGACAAGCTATGAAGCTGATGGCCTAACAAAGGCTATCATGGATCCCTAATGGATGTCACTGACAGGCACCGCCCACCTCAGGATTGGAGCTAAACAGGCATGGAGCATAACAGAGGCTGTGTCATGGACTTCTGAGGGAAAGAGGGCATTCTCCAGGGACCTACTCCTTCCCCTCCCGATTCCCATCTCGAGGTAAGGGCAGCTAATGCTTGGTCTGGGGTGGAGACTCAAAGAAGAAAGGACATGAAGAAAGAATAGGGTGATGTACTCTGAGATGGAGAGGGAGTCAGAGAGATTAAGGATCTCATGGCAATGGGAAGGTCTCTAAGAGTCATCTTCGAGAGACGGGACTTAATGATGGCAGTTGCTGAGGCCAAGGCCGTGCAGAGAGTAGAGGCCCCGAGAGGATCCCAGGATCTGTAGATTTTCTTATTTTGAGACAGGGTCTTGCTATGTAGTCCAGATTGGAGATTCTCCTGCCTCAGCCTTCCTTGATGATATGCACCTCTAGGCTGCCTTAAGATGTAGGGTTTGTTGTTATTGTTTTTTGAGATAGGGTCTCATGTAGCCCAAGCTAGCCTACAACTAGGTATATAAAACTAAGAACGACCTTAAACTTTTGACCCTGCTGCCTCTACCTCTGGAATGCTGAAATTACAGGCAGGTGCTACCGTGCTGGGTTTATAAGGTCCTGAGATAGAACACGCGGTTTCTGTATGTTTCATGTAAGTACTCTACCCACTGAAAGCTACATCATCCGGTCCAGGTGTCTGTTTTCTGTATGTGTTGGGGCACCCAGAGGGATGGAGACCCAGAGGAAGATCTGAAGACATAGGTGAGAAGACAGAGAGGCTCATGGTCTGTGAACCTCAGATCTGAGTGTGCCTGAGAAGTCTGAGCGCTTGAAAGATGCCCAAGTTGATGCGCGTAAAGAGCCTCTCAGAAAGAAGAGATGGGAACTCAATAAGGGACAAAGGTGAGGAGCTGCATAGGACTACAGTCTGCAAAGCCAGCCTCCGGGGCCGGAGGGGACCCCCCCACTTCCCCTCTCCCCCCCCCACCTCCTCCCATCCCACTCCACCCCCGCCCGGGATTGTAGCGCAGGCGCGAAGCAAACTGGCTTTGCGCTGCTCCAGCTCCGACAGACAGCTTCTGTTGGCTCCGGAGACGCAAGTCCAGAGGTGAGCTCAGACCCCTGCGGCCCGACCCCCGCCCGGCTGGCTCCCCTGCCCCAGCCCCCCCGCCCACCTCTGGCATCCCCAGTATGGTTGTGTCGGGTCAGATGTGGGACATCTGCTCCCTATGCTCTGACTTAGGGAAGTGGAAGTGATACAGAACCCCTTGGGACTGTGGGCCTCGACACTCCAGGCCTTATTGACTAGGCAGAGGCTTCAAAGAATGAGTTCACCTGCCCCTCTCTAACAACCCATTCCCATTCCTCTGTGCCTCAGTTTCCCTTCTGGGAAACTACGCAGTTTATTTCGTGAGAGATGATCAGGTCTGAGAGTGTGGCTGATGTTTTTGCCACCGCACAAGGAGGGCTTTCCTTCCTGCTGCGCTGGAGTAGGCGGACCTAAGGACAGATTCTGTGCGTCCTGTGGCCCACAGGTTTGTCTCCTTCGAGACAAGTCCCTGGCATTAAAGTCTCCTTTCCCGAGCCACGCAGCCTAGTCCTCTTCCAGCTCTCTTCCCATTAAATGTCTCCTTTTGCAGGTTAGGAACACACTCCTGGATGTTTCCATGGCAACCCTGCGGGCTCCTCAGCATCCTGTCGCTCCCTGCCCGTTTCCCATCCCCCCAACCCCAGACCTGCTTCAGACCACCCTAAGATGGGAGAAGGAGGGGCCAGGCAGAGGGGAGGCACAGTCAAGGTCACCTTCCTTCTTCATTATCAGCAGGATGAACAGCCCCTTTGCGTTTGGAGGCAGGGCGAGCAAGAATTACAGGGGAGGGGCTGACTCTGGCCCTTTGTCCCTGTGTCCCTCCCCGCCTCTTCTGGGCCTCTACTTGACGCTCTGGTTGTGGCATCTCCAGGCCGCTTTCATTTTCCTCACTAGTACATCCCCAGCCAGGGTCTCTGTGGTCTGTGCTCTGGTCACATTTCTGCCCCCTCCTTCTCTTGCAATCCTGTTATCTAGCCCTCAGTCTTAGGTCACTCAGCCTTGGTCTCTACCATTTATCATTCTCTAGGTTGGTGGTGGTTGTTTTTTTTTTTATTTTTCTTTTTTCCCTTGAATTGTGGGGCGAGTAGACAGTCACGATCCTGTCAGCACTGCTATGCACATGTGTGCCTCTTTGATGTGTGTATGTGTGTGTGTGTGTGTGTGTGTGTGTGTGTGTGTGTGTGTGTGTACACGTAGAGATTCTAGGGTCACATTGATTGAAGGCGAGAAGGATCCTAGATCAACATCACCCTTCAGAAAAAGTCCACTCGTTTTATTTTG
>JANHMN010000002.1:213229730-213242710 GCA_030674055.1 Rhabdomys pumilio | reverse complement strand
TTGTTTCTGGTTTTTTTTTCCCAGTACTTTGATGGACACAGGTCCCTTCCATCCCCAAGATCTCAGAGTCTCCCTTTGTGGGTTCCTAAATGGTCTTTCCAGAAACCTAGTAGTCAAAAGAACAGAGAGCTCTTAATCTTTTCTATGAACTCACAGTTCCTCCGGATTTGCATGTAGCAAACCAGCCTCTGGCTTTTAGGACCACACCGCTTGAGGACTCCCACCCAACTGGACGAGTATCACCTATGAAAATTTCCCCCAGTAAGGGCCCTGAAAGGGACAGAAGTTTTGAGGGGGGACATGAAGATCTCTCACTCTAAATATGGGAGCCACAAAAGTTGAGGAGGGAAATAAAAACAAACAAAATACAGTAATTGGGGTTGTCAAGATGGCTCAGGGGGTAAAGACACGTGCTGCTGCCAAACCGACAGCCAGAGTTCAATCCCCAGGAGGATTCACTTAGTAAAAGGAGAGAACTGACTTCCTTTAACTTCCACCTGGGTTTGCACACACGTGTGTACATCACACAAGTAATAAGTAAATTGGAAGAAGACTGTTGAATGAACCAGTTGTCATCGTTAGTCCTATTTCCCAAACGAGGTCATTAGTAGTTCTGTTTCACGGACAAGGTAAGCCTGAGGGGTCAGTACACAACCTAAAGTCACATCAAAGAAGCTGTGGGCCTGGGACGCAGTCCAACATAGGGGTTCCAGAGCCGCATTCCAGCTGCCAGATGGGCTACAGAGAAAACACGCAGATGGACAGACAGCTGCCAGGTATAAAGCCGAACACTACTGGCTCATGCATGAACTTAGGTAAGGACAGGATGCTGAAAGGGTAGGTGGCCTGTGAAGGCAAGGTATTCAGTGACAGGAAAGTGGTGAGGGGACCTCCTGCTGTGGACGAAAGGGTTACCATGGCAACTCTGCTGATCTCCCTCTGTCACTGTGCCCACAGGGATCCATGTCGAGCTGCAGCCGCCCCTGTGTTTGTAGCCATGGCACCAATGTGGAAGAAAGTACATGGTATGGGGTTGACTTCTATCCTAATCTCTTCTACAATGACTGGCTGGGTACCACCACTCTCCCCTATCACCCAGAGAGAATCCCCATCCGGTATATCAACCGACCCTGGCCCTCATTGTGTTGGAAGGTAAGATCAGAGGAATGTCTCCTGTGGCTTTGGGGAGAAGGTGGGATTGGACTGAGGCCAGATCATGGCTACAGGAGAGATGTTAGGGTGGTCAGGAGACTTCATGTTCAAGGGCCAAAAGTACAGTGAAAATAGGTTTCAACAACAAAGTTCATTTTCTAGAAGAGACCAAAGGCTGGATGCCTTCTGACAAAGGTGGATCCAGTCAAGGGCTGAGGTGTTTACCAGCTTTTTCTGGAATCTTGAAGCTCCCGTGTTATCAATGCATACAGCCCATCAGCTTCTCGCTACTGTGCTGACTCATGGCCCTTCAAAAAAAATAATTAAAACATCATTATTTATCCAACTCCCAGCATGCACATGGTGGCTCACAACCAATGCAGGGAATACAATGCCCTCTTAGATCTCCACAGGCACTAGGCATGTGACACAGTCGTAACTGCGAGCAAAACACCCATCCATGTGAAATAAATACATCCAAAACTGTTTTAGAAGCATTATCATGTGAGTGTGTTTATGAGTATGCGAATGGTTTTTAAATGTTATTTAATAACTATACAGTTATTAATATGACCTGGCCAACACTCCCTGCTCTCCCCACCCCCCACCCCACCACCACCCCCAGTAATTGAGGCAAAGTCCTAAGGATTTAATTTAATTTAATCAGTTGTAGCACAATAACTGAGCAAATTACCCCTAGTCTATTCTTCTGTATGCTAGACTGGTTAATTCTCCAGCTGTGCTCCCCAGGTACTTGCTGTTTGAGTCTTGCCGGAGTTGTTTCTGCTCCAGCAGTCTGTCCTCAGGGAGTGTTTCACTTGGGCACATGCTCCTGGTTCCTTTCTCCTTCTTCCTCCTCTTTCTCTCCTCATGGTCCCTGAAATCCCACCCACCTCTATCCTCCCCGGTAATGGGCCCCACTTTTTTTTTTTTTTTTTTTTTTTTTTGGTTTTTTGAGACAGGGTTTCTCTGTGTAGCCCTGGGCTGTCCTGAACTCACTCTGTAGACCAGGCTGGCCTCGAACTCAGAAATCCGCCTGCCTCTGCCTCCCAAGTGCTGGGATTAAAGGCGTGCGCCACCACCACCACCAACACCACCACCACCATCACCACCACACCCCCCACACCCCCACCCCCGATAATGGGCCCCACTTTTATTTAACCAATGGCTTTAAATTGGGGAGCAAGGTTTGCATAACAAAGGTGGTATGCTGGGCAGTGGCAAGACTTTCTTCTCAGCACTTGGGAGGCAGAGGCAGGCAGATTTCTGAGTTCCAGGCCAGCCTGATTTACAGAGTAAGTTCCAGGACAGCCAGGGCTAAAGAGAGAAACCCTGTCTCGAAAAACAAAACAAAAAAACGATGGTGTATGTGAGAATTCTGTCATCTAGAAACAACCAGATCTCAGGGTACAAAATTTAGCATTTGAATACATAGTAGCACCCAGACCAACCTCCAACATGTGTATGCATTTGTGTATACATGCAGGTGTATATATACAGGTATAGTGTGTGTGTGTGTGTGTGTGTGTGTGTGTGTGAACACACACAGTTCTGCCTAAAATACTCTGACCAGGAAGTCTTCTCGGATAATCCCAGGTACAGGGTCATTTCACTCTCTACTGCCTAAAAATGCCAGAAATTAACTGATTTCTGGGATGCATAATAAAACTGTGGTCATAATAAAACTTTGGAAAGCTGAGAAAGAAGGATCATGAGTTCAAAACCAGACTGAAATAGAAATAGTGTGTTGTAGGCCAGCCTGGGCAACCAAGTGAGACCCTGTCTTGAAATACATCAATTAATTAATACGTTAATAAATGGATGAATGAAATAGAGAAGGCATGAAAGTAGTTTGTTCCTAGATGTCTGACTCTTTGGGCCGTTTGCCAGCTCTGTGCTAATCACTATGGCTTTGGAGGGGAAACACAGCTGCAGGATGTGAAGTTCATCTCACCTACATCTTACTGTGGTTTCCCACTGTGGGTACCACTGGCAGGCAGAAGAGATGTGAGAGACAGACAACTGATGCTCATAACAGCCCAAGGTGTCAGCCAGTAGTCCCTTTGTACAGCTCTTCACTAATACTGTAGAAGCCAAGGGTCCCTCGGTCTGCTTTCAGAGGGCTCCCCTCTAATGGTGAGGCAAGGTGCTAACGTGTGTGTGTGTGTGTGTGTGTGTGTGTGTGTGTGAGAGAGAGAGAGAGAGAGAGAGAGAGAGAGAGAGAGAGAGAGAGGGAATGTGTGTATGTTATGAGGGATTGCACTTAAACATCCTGAACAAACTTCCAGCGTTTTACCACTGAGCTACATTACAAGCTTTCTTTTTACTTCTTATCTTCAGACAGGGTCCCACTAATTTGCCTGGGATAGCCTTAAACTCACTATGTAGCCCAGGCTTGCCTTACACTAGTCATTGTCCTGTCTCAGTATCCTGATAGCTGGGATTACAAGCATCACCAGACCCAGCTAACATCTTTTTTTTTTTCTTTTTGAGACAGGGTTTCTCTGTGTAGCCCTGGCTGTCCTGGAACTCACTCTGTAGACCAGACTGGTCTTGAACTCATAAAGATCCACCAGCCTCTGCCTCCCAAGTGCTGGGACTAAAGGCATGTGTCACCATGCCCAGCCTCTTTTAAAATTTTTATTTATTCATTATTGTATGTGTGTGAATGATGTGTGTATGTGGGCATGTGTGCCAGGGTCAGAGGGCAACTCTGTGGCGTTGCTTCTCTCTGTCTACCTTTACATGGCCTACTGGGCTTGAACTCAGCCTGTCGAGCTTGCTCAACAAGTGCTTTGACCTACTGAGACATCTTGTTAGTCCTCTTTTTAAAAAAACAAAAACCAAAAACACGTGTACATGTTTGACTATACATGTATGTGCACACATGGGAAGGTAGGTTTTGTGTGTGCCGTGTGTGCACACACGGGAAGGTAGGTGTGATGTCTTCCACTATTTTTCTCCACATTACCTTTTGAGACCGTCTCTCACTGAATTCAGCCAGTCAGTGAGCTCTGCGAATCTGCCAATCTCCACCCTTGTCACACTAGAGTTATAGACATATGCCACCTGGCTTTTTAAGACAAGATTTCACTGTATAAAATAACCCCGGCTGGCCTAGAATTCACAGAAGTCAGCCAGCTTCTGCGATTACAGGCATGCTCTACCATGCCCTGCCTCAAGCCTGGCTTATTTATATGGATGCTGGGAATCCAAACTCAGGTACCTGTGTTAACACGAAAGGCACTTAACCCCTGAGCCATCTCCTAACCTCCCACTTTAAACAATCTCATGTACGGTTCAGTTGTTCAGCCAGTACTCAGTACTGCACTGAGCAAAAGACATCCAGCGAGTCAAAACATGGCCAGTCTGTTCTGATACAGTTCAGTAAAACAGGCAAACATCACTCACTTAAAAACTAAAATCCATGCCCAAATCTGTACAGAGTTGGGTGCGCTGGAGGACTAGTTGGCACTGGGCTGTGTAAAGAGAAAGAAGGACACCTGCCCAAGCTGGCAGTCTCCAGGAAGGTATCTGAGAGGAGGAACGGTTTGAAATGAGACTTGAGGATATATGAGCATCAACCTAGCAAAGAGACAGAGGGTGAGAAGGATCACGGGGTAAGATGGTACCCAAATAGGAGTGCCAAATAGAGCTGGGATATAGCTCAGTCAGTAAAGTGCTTGCCCTGCATTCAATCCCCAGTACCCACATAAAAATGCCAGGTGAAGTTGGGTATGGTAATGCATGCCTTTAATCCCAGCACTTCAGAGACAGGTGGTACTTGGTGGGTTTGAGGGAAGCCTGGACTGTATAGCAGCTCCAGGACAGCCAGAGCTATGTAGAAAGGTCATGTCTCAAAATAAATAAGTACAATTTTGTAAAGAGAGACAGACAGGAAGCTCTCTAGGGCTCACTGGCCAGTTAGTTCCAGTTCTGGGTCCTGGTGAGAGATCCTATGTCTGAGAAACACCAGAGGTTGACCCTTTACAACTATAGGTACCACATACACTCCCCTTCATACAATACACACATACACACTCAGTAACAACAGTAATAATAACAATAACAGTAATAATAATAATAAAAAATGGGACCTGGATAACAATGGGCAGAACTCAAGGTTAGCTTTGGAATCCATTGCTAGGGTGGGTATGGTGATACACACTTGTAATTCCTGGGAGGCAAGCTCAAGGTCCCCTAGGACTACCTAGAAAGTTCCAGAATATCCTGGGTAACTGAGCACGACCTGCCCTCAAACTAAAATTCAAAAAGGGCTGAAGGTGTATCTCAGTAGTAGAGGGCTTGCTCCTTCTACATGTAAAATCCTGGGGTCTGCTCTCATCTCTGGCAGTTACGTCCCAGAGGGATGTTCTGTGATGTGTATTTCAGGATCTTATGATCCGGACCACAGGTGAGCCTGAATCCTTGCTGTTCCGTCTGCCTCTCCTCAGGTCACCGTGGCCGTGGCCTCTCTGTTTCTCCTGCTGGGTGTGGCAGCCCTGACCACTGGCTATGCAGTGCCCCCCAAACTAGAGCTTGTTACCGAAAGTAAGTTCTCGTCGCTGGACGATCCAGTATCTGATTACAACCAAGCCCTGATGACCTGCCGCGTGGTAGGAGCGACGCTGTGCGGGGTAGCCGGGATCATGTTGGCTGTCTGCCTCTTCTTGATCGCCTCTGGTTGGATGATCCAGGACATCAAGGCAGAGCCCCTAGTCACTGAAGCTGACAGCCCCGTGGAAGTATTCAGGGATGAGCCTGAGAAGCTGTCCCCTGCCTTCCATGAGTCCAGTAGTCAGTCTCCGTTCTTGACTCCGCCCAGCTCTTTCGGGCAGCAGTCTGTGCAGACCAGCCAGCCCCAGCGGGACTTGTAAGTCTGCAGGTCGGAGAAGTCAGACACTTCCCGCCTGGCACTCTTTGCTTTCATCACCCTGACTTCTTCCTCTCAGTAGTGCCAGTCTCTCTAGGACCCTCAGCTCAGCCCTCTCCCCAAATCAAGTCCCGTGCTTCAGTCTCACCTCTGCCCAGGATAAGAGTAAACTCAACAAAGCACTGCTCTTTCAGACTAGTAAAACGGTCCAGAGAGGGCCCAGAGAGGCCCCAGAAGTGGCCCAGGAAAGCCCACGGCCTTCCTGGCATGACTGAAGATCTGAGTTCTATCTCTCAGACTTGCAAGGTGGAAGAGGAGAATTGGCTCCCTCCAGTTGTCCTCTGACCCTCACCCTCACCCCCCCACACACACACACTCGCAAAGAAAGGTAATAAAAATATAAATTTCAAGGATGAGGGAAATTGAAATGTTTTTGCTTCTCAAAGTCCACCCCCTAGACAGCAGTGCCCACTGGGTTTAATCCTAACCCTACTAATAAACCTGTGTGCACTCCTATAGGCCCTAGCACCTTCTTCCTATGGGTGGCCCAGTCAAACGCATGTCCTCCTGTAGGACGCTAGAGGGCGCTCTAGGATAGCGTCGGATCCTGTCTCTGGCAACCCCTGCAAGCCTATGGGGTTTCCTGGGTGGGAGGAAGAGGGTTGGCGCACTCCCCACCACCTTTGTGCCCCACTGGTTGTTGTTTTCCAGGTCCTTGTTTCTCACCCCCTCCATCTAGCTTTGCCTTTCAATAAACAGTTGATGCATACCATCTTTGTTTCCTTTTTAATGCCTACATAGTCAGTTCTCAACCTGTGGGTCGCAACTCCCAAGGGTCCCCTAAGACCATCAGAAAACGCAGATATTTACATTACGCTTCATAACAATAGAAACATTACAGTTATGAAGTAGTAACAAAAATAATTTTATGATGGGGCTCACCACAGATGAGGAGCTGTATTAAAAGGGTCACTGCAGCGTAGGGAAGTTGAGAACCACACACACACACTCTCACAGACACGCATGCGGGCACACACATGCACATGCAGACACACATAAGCACATTAGAACGTGGAAACTGGGAGAAAGAAATGGTTCCTAGCTGAGACCTACTGTGTGCTTCAGTCCTTTATTCTCATTTGCTCCTTAGGACAATCATTTAAGAAAAAAGATTATTAAACAAGGAGTAGTGATTCAAGCCTTTAATCCCAGCTCTCAGGGGAAAGAGGCAGGTGGCTCTCTGTGAGTTTGAGGCCAGCCTGGTCTACATAGAGTTCAAAGACAGCCAGAGCTACATAGAGAAACTCTGTAGCAAACGGGTGTGTGTTGGGGGGGGGGGCGTATTTTATCCACAGGGAGATCACTAATGGTCAGAGATGGGAAGTCAGGTGTCTAAGGTTTCTTCTGACAGCTTTATTGGCTCATTGCTCTAGGATAGCTCTCCCTCCTGTCCTTGGGTAGGAAGGACATCAATGACTCATCCCTGAGAGGAGTGTGGGGAGGAGGGGTTAAAGCCAGTGGAGACTCTTTTGCAGGACTCTAAGAACCAGGCATGGAAGCAAGCACACGCTGGGAAACAGCACTGAAGAGTTGGGGTAGGAAAGCTGTACAAGTTCAAGGCCAGTGTGGGCTATCTAGCAAGAAACACATGCACGTGCACGCGCACACATACATGCACATACACACTCACAGACACACACTCACAGACACATGCAGACACACACAAGCACGCACACGAACACTCGCAGACGCACGCACGCACGTGCACATGCAGACACACACAAGCACACACACACTCTCTCTCACAGACACACGCACGTGGGCACACATGTGCACATGCAGACACACATACATACACACATACGCACATACACGCACACACACATGCACACACACGCACACACACTCACAGACACACATGTGCACATGCAGACACACACAAGCACACATGCACACACGCACATGCAGACACACACACACGCACAAGCACACATGGGATAGAGGGACCACCCACTCTGCAGGACATGAGTCAGGCCAAGCCCTGTTCTCCATCCTTTACAGACATGAGTTTCATGTCTCCAGTACAAACCAGTGTGAAAGAAAAGCTGTCATTCCCAAACCTGCCTCTTGACCCCTAGGCCAGTTTTTCCAACTGCATTACTCATAGGGTGAATTTCCTGTCAACCACCCCTGGCTGTCCCACTGTTCCACCCCACCCAGAGTGGCCCCTCTGCTGCCTCCGTAATGGCGAACAGCTTCCATTGCTCCATCAAGGCTTGGTCCCTTGCTTTGCTTTTTCCTCAAACCTAGCACAACTCAACCTTGAACAGAGATCCTGTCCCCAGCCATGTCCTGGCCAAGTTAGCTCTCAGATCCGGGCTCTCACCATCTCTCTCCCACCTGGGTAGAGCACCAGCATCTCCCTGGTATCTGGTCCCCACATTCACATGTACATCATACTCCTAAATCTAATGTCTACACTACAGCTGGTCAGGTACTTACGTCAAGCTCCACCAAGCTCAGAGTCTGTCCCTAAGTAGCTTGATGAAGCCCAGAGTTTCCCTATAGCTTGCAAGGCTTCGTTCCACTCTACCCTTGCCTGCCTTTGCTACTCTTTGCTACAGGTCTCTAACCTGTCAAACCCGTCAGTCCTCTGTGCCTCCAAACTAGTCCAGGCTCCAGCCTCCCAGTTTTTGCCCATTTGTTCTAGCTGCAGCCTGTCCCTCCTCAGTTAGCCAGTGGTCAGTTCCCTGACCTCCTTCAAGACTGCTCAAAAATGACCAAAGTGTGGTGGTGTGTAGTGAGACTCTGTCTCAAAAAATAGAAAAGACTGATCAAAAGTCAGTGTACAGTCTATTAAAAACCGTGTACCCCGTTTCTCTGTTCTCTGTACGCCTTGGGTTTTAGTTTTGCTTTTTCATAGCACCGGTCTTCCTTTCTTTCTTTCTTCCTTTCTTTCTTTCTTTCTTTCTTTCTTTCTTTCTTTCTTTCTTTCTTCCTGTGAAACAAGCTGGCCACAAACACAGAGATCCACCTGCCTCTGTGGAGTGCTGGGATTAAAGGTAAGTGCCATCGTGCCTGGATAGTGATCACCTTTCAACACACTGCTTCTTATGTCATTGTTTACAGCCTGTCTACTTTGTTGACATAAGCTCCATAGGCTCAGAGACCTGTGCATACAAATGCCTCCCACAGCGCCTGACCCAGGCGCTCAATAATCAACAGTGCAGTTCACAGCACCCGAGAGGCTGAGGCAGGCAGAGGGTGTCTGAAGCCAGGCTAGACGTCTCACACTCACCACTCTGAAAACCCATCAGTCTGAGTTTTATAGTAGTAGGTTTTCTCTGCTGATGAAATAAGTCAATTCAAATAAAATTAAAAATATAAAAGCAGGTTTATTTGGGGGCAGTTCTCAGGCAGGTTCACTGGTCTCAGAGAACAGGCCCAGTGAAATCACCAGGCAGACAGGAAGACAGAGGTGAGGGCAGAGAGGAAGGACCCACTCATTCAGAGACAAGAAACGCAGGGAACAAGAGTGTGTGTGAGAGAGCTAGTGACTAAAATATCTGGATTATATAGGGAAAAGCCTTTGGGTGAGGGGAAGCCCATGCCCTACACTGAAAAGCTCAGGGTAGAGCGTATGCTGTAAGGGTCCATGATTCTCTGAAGAATGATACCCAGAACTCACATGGTATGTAAACGCAAAGAGTGTTTTATTCTGCAGAAGTTCAGCATGCTTGGGGCTCCGATTACCAAGATAGAGGGACAACCAAGTGAGCTCACAGGCCAGATTTAAAGCACATTAGGGGATTCCCGGGTAGGTGACCTTTATCTTACTCCATCTCTAGGGACATTCCATTACCAAGGTGTGGGGGCTGAAAACTTGCTGGGGAGGTCTGGAAACTTTGGCTGAGGAAATAGCTGAGGAAGTCTGGAAAATGCTGCTAACCCATTGTCCCTTTCCTCAGGCCAGGTGGTGGGCCAGCTTCTGAGGCTTGGACTTGCCCAGTCCTGAACTGCCTATTTGAAGCCTGTCCTGGAGTCAGCCTAGCTTTCCCAATGCCAGCCATACTAGGTAACAGGTAGGAACTAAGGGATGCTGGGAGAACCTGGGGGCCAGGTCTGCTTTGATGTTTAAAAGGCACCTCAGATGCTTGTACCAGTCTGAAATCCAACATATAGATTTGGTCACTGAAGCTTAAAGACCTTCAAGCTACTGGTTCAAAGACACTCAGCTAGTGAGTGGCAGACAGGGCATTCAGAGCCACAGGCCAGGCCACTATCCAATGTCTCTCAGCTTGAAGGTCCCTAGCTGGGAACACACCTGAAGAACCAAGCAAGCAGTGTGCCCAACTGTTTGCCGCTAGACGGAAAGGTGAGCATATGTTTAACGAGAGACCAAATCTCTTAAGCTCAGACTTTGTTTTAGAAAACCTTAACTCAGGTAAACTAACAGCCTGGTACCTGGCATGAGTTTCCAAGTTACTCCCGCAACAAAACCCGAACCTAGCTCCAGTTTCTAGACTAATCCCAACAAATCCAGCATTTCCAAGTTAATTCCCAACAAGCCTGCCCGGTGCCTGATGGCCACCACTGCAGAGGGAAACGGAAATTAAGCTTATGGCTTGACTCGCAGCACCAGCCAGTTATGCTAAAGGTCACAGTAGCTTTCCAATTAGATGCTCGCCAGGCTAGAAACAGCCCTCTCTTGATGCTTTCTATAAAGCCTTACCACACAGATGTTCAGGGTTCCTCTCCTCCAAAACCATTCTGTTGGCGATGGGTCAAATAAAGACCCTGTTGTGATTTGCATTGGACAGCTCCTGTCCATTTTGGGGCGTGGGGTCACTAACACTTCCCCAGCACCACGTTAACAGAGTGTTTCCCCAGAGAAGTTAGGAATCCAATGTATTTTCTGGAATTCAAATTTTTATTAAAAATGTATTAAATAAGAATTGGGGTCAGTGGTGGTGCATGCCTTTAATACCAGCATTTGGGAGGCAAAGACTCAAGGATCTCTGTGAGTTTAATGCCGGCCTGGTCTACAGAGAAAGTTCCAGGACAGTCATGGCTACACAGAGAAACCCTGTCTGGAAAACAAAACAAAACAAAACAAACAGCCGGGCAGTGGTGGCGCACACCTTTAATCCCAGCACTTGGGAGGCAGAGGCAGGCAGATTTCTGAGTTCGAGGTCAGCCTGGTCTACAGAGTGAGTTCCAGGACAGTCAGGGCTACACAGAGAAACCCTGTCTTGAAAAAAACAAAACAAGCAAATAATCAGGTCAGTCTGTTTCTGGGGCTGGGAATAGTGGGGCACACCTTTAATTTCAGCACTCTAGAGAGTAAGAGGCAGGATCTTTGTTTGAGGCCAGCCCGGTCTACAAGGTGAGTTCCTGTCCAGCCAAGGCTACATACAAGATCTTGTCTGCAAAGCGGGGGAAAAAGTCTGGGAAGAAGATCAGTTGGTGAATTGTGGACTCTAGTGTAATCCCCAGAACCCCTAGCACCCCCATGAAAAGCCAGGCATGATGATTTTCTGCGTGTCTGTCTGGGCACCACGTGCATGCAGTACCTGTGAAGGCCAGAAGAGGGTGCCAAACACCCATTCCCCTGCCCTCACCTCTGCCACTCACTCTCAGCCTATAGCCCAGTCTGTCCTGGAACTCTATATACAGCCAAGAATGATCTTGAACCTCTGATCTTCCTAAGCCCCAGGTGCTAGAATTCCAGTACTGCACTATAACTGTTCCTTCCCTCCTTCTCCCCCTTCCCCTTCCTTCCTTGGGCAGAATTTCATGCATCCAGGCTGGCTTCTAAGTTGATATACAGCTCCTCACTTGCCTGCCTTAGGCTGCTGAGTGCTGAGGTTACAGGCATGTGCCACTATGCTCAGCTTGTGAAACGTAGAAGCTCTGACCTTGAACTTAACTGCTGTTTGTAGATCATTCCTCACAACCGACAACACAAGGCTTTGTGCCAGGAGCTCCTGGAGAGGTGCATCTAACCGACAGGAGGCAGAGCTGATGCAGGTCGCCCCCTGGTGTTCCTCTGGTGGAATCGCAGCTGCTCTGTAGGCTTTCCTACCTGGGAGGGAAGCTCTTTGTTCCTCAGGGAAGTCCTTCCCTCCCAGAAAAGCCAGCCAGAACAGAGAAGTGGGCTTTGTTTTATATTTTCCTTCTCTTTCTTTCTTTCTTTCTTTTTTTTTTTTTTTTAAATTTAACCCTAGTACTGGGGAATGAATATAGACCTCAGGTATGCTGGGCAAACGCTGTACCAGAGTCACTTGAGCTTTGCTTTGCTTTTTAAATCAGTAGCCAGAGCTCTGAACCAACACACCACCTGCGAGCTGCCCCCTCCCAACAACGCCGTAAATCCAGGGGACTAAATTATTTTAGAGAAACACCTCTAACTCATTCCCAGTCCAAATAGAAAGGTTCATTTCTGTGAACGTGACTGGGGCAGGGAGCCAAGGAGCAACAAAGCCAAGCTGACTGAGGTGGGGAAGATGTTGCAGGAAAGGGAGGGGCTGGGGTGAGGGGAATCCAACAGTGAGAGAGACAGAAATGAGCAACAGACTTTTCTCCCAAATCTTCTGTCTAGGACCTGTGACGGAAGGCCCTAGGGTTAGATGCTGTGTGAGCCTAGGGCATGTCTCAACCTCTCCGAACCCCATTTTCATTTTTTTATTAAAATTTTATTTTATTTTATGTGTGTGTGCGTGGGTTCCCACAGAAGCCAGAGAGAATGTTGAATCCCTGGGAGCTGGAGTTGTTCCGTACCTGACACTGTCTGCACTCAGGCCCTCTGGAAGAGCTCGGCAGTCAGTCTTCACCCCTGAGCCATCTCTCCATCCTCCTAACCTTATTTATTTTCTGACAATGGCCTTGTTAAGTAGCTCGGGCTGGCTTGGTCTCCACCCACCTACCCCTGAGTGCTGAGATTAAAGGCGTGTGC
>JANHMN010000002.1:213214933-213229330 GCA_030674055.1 Rhabdomys pumilio | reverse complement strand
CCCCGTTCCTGGCTAGGTGCACAACATTTTGCTGTTGATTTTGTTTTAGTTTTGCCTCTAAAAGATGGACAAGGACCCTGGATCCTCGGGATTGTTTGGAAACCGGTTGAGTCTGGCACCTGAACCAATAAATGTAAGCTATTATGGAACCAAGCCACACGGACTAGAACTAGATGTGACACAGACAGAAGCCTGCCCTCCAGTCTAGAGGATGCCCTGTCCTGCCAACAAGGCAGCGGACTAGGCAATAGACCAGGGTAAACATTGTAAGGGATGATATAGTGACATATCACAAGGGACAAACAGGGAGACTCAGAAAGCACGTGGACTTACTTGGTAGAATGCTTACCCAGCGAATGCAGAGTCTTGGGTTGAACCCCAGTACTACAAAGGCGAAGTGAGTTCTGAGCCAGTCATGGCTACATAGTGACACTTTGTCTTAGAAATAACCAATGATAGTGACATATACAGCACCTGACTGGGTTAGGTCTTGTTCTCAAGAGATTCTAGAGGTTTTTGTACATCTGTAGATCTGAAGGTGGTTACCACTGTCTCCAGCTCACGGAAAATGGAGCATAGTATATGTGCATCTAAGCAGCCTGCCTGAGACTGACCAGCTGCTAGTGGGCTTGAAACTTGAATAAAACCCATGCAAGTCCAGAATGTTCCAGGCCTCCAGCACCTGCAGTACAGAAACTTACCAACCTGCCAGGGGTGGGAATCTTCCTCCTGAACACCACTCTGCCCAGGCCCACAGATAGAGGCAGCATACCTGTCTACTTCGTGAACAGCATCTCCTGCCCCTGATGCTCAGAGGACCTCTGCGTGTCGCCGTGGAATGGTGTGCATCGTTGGAGGTGAACAGTAGCTCCATTCAAACTCCCAAACACACATGGGCGGATGTAAATCAGATATAAGTTCAGTCCGCATGTTACATCCCAGGATGCTCTTTGGTGTGCACTCACATGTATGTCAGGTATTAGGATGAGGTCTGAGATACACTGACAGACTCCCTGTGCATTTAGTCTTTCTCTGCTACTGCTTTATTTTTTGTTTGTTTGTTTCCTAGTAGCTATACTGATTGAGCACTTACTGTATGAAAGCGAAGTGGCTTGTCCGATGCCACCCAGTAGGCTAGGGACTGGAGCCCGGGTCCTATCCGCAGTCTCTCCTGCTTTGCCTTTGTACCTGAGTGAACAGGTGTGTCGAGGTTGGGTTTCCATACTGACATTCCTTGTGGCCTTGGATGTCACATGTTCCTGTGGGCTCATGTACAGGTGCACTCCACGGTCACTCATGGTGATAGGACCAGCGCCTCTACTTCCTCTCATGTGTCAGGCGGGGTTGTTGTCAGCACAGTTGGGAGTTTCCTGTCCCAGCATCGCCAAAGCCAAGCTCTGGGCAGCAGGCCACCAGGGACCTGTGAGGGAAGAACACAGGATTTCATAAGCATCCGATCTGGGACACGTGCTTGGGGCTGAGAGAGGCAAAAGAGAAAAACAGGATGTCCTTTGGGGCAAACACCTGGGCAGGGGCCAGACCTGATCTGGTTTGGCAGGGGAGGAGCTGCCAGACATGGCATCTGATTGTGTATGCACTAAGTGGATGTGTGAGTGCGGGTGGAGGAGGGGGTTACAGAGAGGGAGCACTTTACTGACCCCAGGAGGCCAGCTAACGAAGGCAGGCCAGTGGGAAAGGCCAGAGGAAAGAACATGGGAGGCATGGATTCATTTCTTTTCACAAGTCTTTTGTTGTTGCTGATGTTGTTTTAAGAGATGAGGTCATCCTTACGTTGCCCAGGCTGATCTGGAGCCTGGCAATCCTGCCTCACCTTCTCAGAGGCTGGAAATATAGGTGTGAGAGTCACCACACTAGGCAGCTTTTTTAGAGATCATAAGTGATCAATTATGATCACTCCCGGAGCACTCCAGGAGATGGAGGCAAATAGATCTCTATAAGTTCAAAGCCAGTCTGGTTTACACAGTGATCCAGGACAGTCAGGGCTATAATAGTGAAACTCTCTCAAAACATACACACACACACACACACACACACACACACACTTGGCTGTCTGAAGTGGCTCTAGTTGGGTGCTGGGTGTACAATATCCACATGACCCTGCCCACTGCCTGGTGACTAAGAGGACTCCTGAAACATGGAATGACCTAAGCCCTTTGACCTTACTGTGACTCGTCTGGAGGAGCAGGTGGTATGTATGTGTGCACGTGTGCCTGCACAGCCAGCTGTCTGCCACTGCATGTGCCCCGAGAAGACAGCCTGGGCATCTCCCTCCCAGGATTCCACTTCTGCCCGGCCCAGCAGCAATGAGGTCTGACCCATGTGAGGCCCAGCACCCATGCAAAGCTTCCTCCAACTACTGGGCAAAGGTCTCCTCAGCATAGACTCCAGGACTCCTCCCAGCTCAGAGATCCCTGACCCTGTCTGCATGGACTTTTCCACTAGGAGACATGGGAGAAACACATATAGCCAGAGGCTACTCTTCTGGCCTGTGTACATGGATTGTTCTAGGTATATTCCCAAATTTCTAAGCACTGACAAAGCCCTCAATGGTTCAGACAGAGGTACACATGAAACACTGGTCCCTCAGTCCACAGGTACTATGCTAAGTACTTTCATTTCTGTACACAGAACTCTAATGTAACCCAGGCTGGCCTCACTGTGTAGCCAAGGATAACCTAACATTTCTGACCCTTCTCCTTCTACCTCCTGAATACTGGGATTACAGCTCTATCATATCACACATGGTGTGTGTTAGTAGCTTTCTGCTTTGGAAACGCAATGATCAACATGGCAGTCTTAACTTTGTCGTTCTCTGAGCCCCAGTTGCTTTTGCTTTTGTTGTTTTTATTTGAGACAGAGTTTCTTTGTGTAGCCCTGGCTATCTTGGAACTAGGTCTGTAGACCAGGCTGGCCTTGAACTCAGATATTTGCCTGCTTCTGCCTCCCGAGTATTGGAATTAAAGGCATGCGCCACCACTGCCAGGTGAGTCCCAGTTTTTGTTTTTTGTTTGTTGTTTTAAAGATTTATTTGTTTATTTTATATATGTAGGCACACTGTTGCTGTCTTCAGACATACCAGAAGAGGGCATCAGATTCCATTACAGATGGTTGTGAGCCACCATGTGATTGCTGGGAATTGAACTCACGACCTCTGAAAGAACACTCAGTGCTCTTAACTGCTGAGCCACCTCTCTAGCCCTGAGCCCCAGTTTTTAATCTAAATTTTTTTTGTTTTATTCTTATTTGTGTGTGTGTGTGTGTGTGTGTGCACGCGCACAGGCCTTTGTGTATATGTATGAGCATCCATACCCGTGTATGTGCTTCTGTGTGTATGTATGAGCATGTGGGTACCCACCCACCCATGGATGAGCATTGGAACCCCCAGAGCTGGAGTTATAAGCAACTGTGGGTTACTTGATGTGGACACTGGGGTTCAAAGTCTGGTCCTCTGGAAGAGCAACAGATGGTTATTACCACTGAGTCATCTCTCCTGTCCCTTTTCCTCAAAACTTGAGGTATAGCAGCTCTTCCAGGGTTATGATCACTTCATGTGTTGGAACCTTAACCCGCTCCCAACACACGTGTTAATAGTATCTGAAGATGAGAGCTTGGTTGTAAGTCTCTGTTCCCTTATGAGGATTCTGCCCTCTTAAATAAATTCATCCTGGTGTGAGGATAGGTTTGTGGCTTACAGCAGAGTGTCTTGGTTGTAAAAGGTGTCTTGAGTTGCTGCAATGCCCTCTTTAAGTTATGCTGAAACAAAAGGTTAGGTTCCAAACCCCAAGCCACAGAGCACAGTGAAGCACCGTGCCCTTGGACCTCACAGGCTCCAAACTTGAACTACACAAAGAGCTACTTTGTTGTAAAGCCCAACCAACCCTCTTTTGGAAGAAACTCCATTTTGTGAGAGACCAGGGGCTAAACTACTTCCAGGAAGAAAAATCAGAGTCCTCCTGAGCAAGCATTCTATGGCAACCCCTAATCCCCTTAGCAACAGCCAGTCAGGCTACAATACCAGGGTCAAGGTACGCATTGATAACTTAAGACATCCTGCAGAGAGTGGATAACTTAGCCGTCCTGTTCATCAGGTGATTTTGTCCCCATGTTCTGTTCCTGCAGATTTCACCGGTAATACAGTTCTTAAAATATTAACTTGCTGACCTGTATGGAAATTCCCCAAGCTTGCTGTACCTACAATAAATACTCTGCACCCCTAGACTCGGGGCTCTCACTCTGACCCGTTGCAGGACGGTGAGAGTCCTTGCCTTTATTAAGGGTCTTAATAAAGACCCTTATGTATTTACTTTGGAATCAGCTCCTTGGTTATCTTTGGGATACCTGCAATTTGGGCATAACAGTAGCCATCAAAACAGCCTGAGGCCTCTTCCCTGCTGCAGCAGCCTGCTCCATTCAGTTCTTTGCTTTTCCACATTCCTGCATAGCACAACACAGAAATACTTCCCCAGGAACTAACTGCCAGGTGATGCTGTCTCCAGACAGATAAAAGACAGATAACAGGGCTTATTTAGTGACAAGCAACAATGGGGAGTTATGGGATTCTCAGAATTCACCAGGCACTGCATTCAGCAGTCCCTAGCCTAAACCTTCACTGGATGGACACCTGCAGGTCCCAGGCCCGTGTGAGGCTTGAGAGAATCTTTGAGGGCAGGAGGGACGGACGATATTGCATGTAACACCTAAGAGACAGCAGGTCAGACCATGACAAGTCCTCTGAGTGGGAGACAGAGGGGATGGGGAAAGTGTATACTTTGGGTGTGGGTCCTGGGAGCAGGAAACGACTGGAAAGACTGGACCATGGGGCAAAAGCTCAGAGGCAGGGAGAGCTGGGCAGGTGCAAGGGTGAGAACAAGGCTTTGTAGCAGAGTCTCGAGAGTAGGCTAGGCATGGAAGATGACTTAGCAGGAGTCAGCTCCTTTATCGCTCACCCAACTTAACAGGCAGGGGTCTTGATACTCAGAGGCTAAGGGGCTGGTCCAGTGTCACATAGATAACTTTAGAGGCTAGAGTTACCATGGAGACACCCATTCCTGCCAGGCACACATATTGATACTGCTCCACAACTAGAAGCTAGAAAAACCGCCTCAGAGTCTGTTCTATTCCCTGGCATCTTGTGATTTTGTGATTTGGACAGAAAGGCAGAGTATCTACTCAGCCCAGACTTCTGGAACCCCAGGGCCAAAGAAAATTACAGGAAGAGCGTGGTTTTCTATGGAGGAGAGGGATCAGTGTGTGTGTGTGGGGGGGTGGAGTGCAGGGGGTGGTGACAATGTGGAGGTGTGAGAGGCCATGGACATGTGTGCAAAAAGAGGGAGACCTGGCAGAAGAAACAGCAGGCCATGGCCCCTTCCTCACTACACAGTGTCTCCTCCCAACAAGTCACCAACATGGGTCCCTGCACATCTGCCTTCAGGGTGGTGGAATACAAAAGCTTCACTCACCCACCAGAACCAGAGAAAGCTCCAGAAAAGCCACACAAAGACACTCTCATTTTTCCAAGTTGGCAGAGATCAGAAGTTTTGAGAACTGCCTCGGCTGCGGAAATTGTGGGTGAATAGGCAGAGGTGGTTGGGGACAAACCCCATGGAGGGGTCCCTGTGGGAGCACAAGCACATGTTAACTTAGAGATGCTGTGTGGGTAATCGGCTCCAAGTATCTTAGCACCTGCTTGACACCAGCCTTGCTTGTACAAGCCTGGACATCCTGTCACATGGGGAGGGCACATATCCACATCCCTGCTGGGGCATCTATAACTTGTAAGGACTCACAGGAGGGTCTTTCTGAACAATAGCCAATCCTCCTCAAGACATCTGGTTAAACCAGAAGGAATCTGGTGTGGTGTGCACACCTGGAATCCAAACACTGAGAGGCTGCTCAAGGACCTCCTCAACTACATCCTGAATTCAAGAACAACCTGGGCTACATGTCTCAAAACCCCAAAAGAGGCTGGAGAGATGGCTTAGCGGTTAAGAGCCCTGGGTTCCTAAGGGCCCGGGTTCAATTCCCAGCACCCACATGGCAGCTCATAATGTTGGGAGCCGACTTTTAGGAGAAAGCAGCTATCATCTTTGCAGCCATCTGGAGCCATTTACTCTGATGAGAGACTTGTTTTTCAGCAGCCTACAACAGTTGAACACACTCTGATAAATATCTTGTTTATCCCACATAGCTTGTTTTGCTGTTTAGTGCCCCCAGCTGCATGGTGCATGGGGTAAAATGTCTTCACCTGTTTTCCCCTGCATGTGCTTATAAATACCCAGGATTTCCTTGTCAATACAGTCAATAGGATGCAATAGGAGACAATATGTGTCAATAGGAGTCAAGAGGAGTCAAAGAGGGGAATAAAGGAGTAACTGGACTTGACTACGGACCCTCTGTCTTGTCTCCATTCCTCGCGTCTCTTCCCCTTCTTCTCCCTACTCTCTCTCTCTTGCTAAACCCTGACCCGTGGACCCGAGCAGCAGCGCAGACCGGGACATTTTGGCCCCCAAGCCAGGCAGAGTACAGGTCTCAACATTTTGGCACCAAGTGTGGGGCAGATACGGTTCTCAACATCATAACTGTTTATAACTCCAGTTCCAGGGGATCTGATGTCCTTCTCTGGCCTCCATGCACACCAGCCATACAAATGGCCAACAAAGAGACCCTGCTGCTTTCTCTGCACAGGTTTCACACATCCATGGATGCTCACACCTCCACACTGTCACAACCCCACTGCTCCAGCCTACAAACACACCTTCCTGTCCTCCATAGAGAGCCACTCTCTCTGACATATATGTAATCAAAACAGCGCGCGCGCGCGCACACACACACACACACACACACACACACAAATTAACCCTAAAAAAGAGAAAGAAGCCACCTAAAGGGCAATCTGTATGTGCCCATATGTGTAAAGACAGGAAAACAAAACAAACAAGATTTATGCCAGGCATAGTGGTGCACACGTTTAATCCCAGAACTCAGGAGGCAAAAGCAGGTGGAGCACTGTGAGTTCAAAGCCAGCCTGGTCTACAGAGTGGGATGCTGCCTCAGAAACCCCAACCAAACTAAACCAAGCCAAACCAGTATTTGTGTCATGAAGGAAACACAAGAAGATGGTTTTTTTCCAAAGTGAAAAGTAGTGAAGCTGAGGACAGGAATGAGTGGGGAGATTTTACTTAACCTTAGAATCTTAACCAAACTACAAAATTAAAGTACTAATTAATGACTAATACAATGTTACTACCAATATAATAAACTGTTTTGAAATATGTACTCTTGAAAGTGCCGTAGCCCCACAGGTTTCTTGTCCCCAGCCAAGCTCTGTTTCCGTAGGCAGAAATATCCAGGAAAAGAAAAATTCAGATGGAAGTCCAGGTGTGGGTCCTGACTCCATCACGGATCTACAGTGGCATCACAAGACATCTCCCTCTTTCACAAGTTAGAGGACAGCCCCTCCTTCTAGACCTCAGCTCTACTAAGCTTCCATATGGTAGGCACTTGTCTTCTTGTCCCCTCCCCCCCATCTTAAACACACATATATATGAGTTTGTGTGTGTGTGTGTGTGTGTGTGTGTGTGTGTGTGTGTGTGTTCATTAGTGTGTGAGTGCAGGCGTGCTTGCACATACACATAACTAAGGACAACCTCAGCAGATTTCACACTCAAGAACACCATTTACCTTCTTTGAAGCAGAGTCCCTCATTGGCCTGGGGCTCACTAATTAGGTTACAGTGGCTGGCCAGTGAGCCTCAGGGGTCCTCTTGTCTCCCCGTCCCCAGCCTGGGGGTTACAAACACATGCCATCACAACCACCATTTTTATGTATGTTCTGGGGATTGAGCTGAGTTCATCTCCTACCTTCTCTTCTCGGCATTAAGAAAGACTATTTATAGCCAGGCAGTGGTGGCGCACGCCTTTAATCCCAGCACTTGGGAGGCAGAGGCAGGCGCATTTCTGAGTTCCAGGCCAGCCTGGTCTACAGAGTGAGTTCCAGGACAGCCAGGACTACACAGAGAAAGCCTGTCTCGAACCCCCCCCCCCCCAAAAAAAAGAAAAGAAAGACTATTTATTGGTTTAAGTCCTGTGTGTGTAGGTGTGGGGGTGCAGGTTGCGCATGTGAGTGTGGGTGCCTGTAGATGCCAGAAGCATCAGATCTGGAGCTGGCGCTATAGGCAGTTATGAGTTGCCACATGATATGGGTTCTGGAAACTCCTCTGCTAGAGCATGAAACACTCTCAACTGCTGGGCCATGTCTCCAGCCCCCTTCTTGTCCCTTAATTCACTCCCAACTAGACTGAGCTCCGACTGCACATGAGTCTTAGTTCCCCTACTTCTTGCTGTCACATCTACTCCTGTTTCCTAAGTGCTGGGACTAAAGACCTGCTTTAAAGATTATAGTCTTTATAGTCTGTCAACAATTCCCTCACAAATCTATTCAGCTACCACCTCCTATCCGTCTACCTACTGTTCACTGTGAACCTACCCAGCCATCTTTTCTTCCTCTGTAAACTAAAAAGTCTGTCATAAAGTCCAGTGGCTCTACTTCCTGTGCCACGGACAGCAAGATAGAAATTAGTACCAGAAGTGGGGTTGCTGCTATGATAAATCTGGCCATGTGGTTCTTAGGCCTTTGGAACTAGTTTGTGGAAGGAATGTGGAAGAGTCTGGAACTTCATCACAGGCCGCAGGTGCTAGTCATGGAGCTGCAGGGCTCCATGGTTTCCCTACTGTACTGTGGTCTGATTATTCCTTGCTGTGCCTCGATTTTCATTTTACAGTAAGAATGCTTACTTTGTAGCATCGTATGTATTGGAAGTATTGAATGTGATTTTTATGTTTTAGGAGTTCATGGTTGAAAGACTTTAGACTTTGAAAGTATTAGAGTTATTAAAGACTTTAGGAATGTTTGAAGTTGGACTGAGAGCATCTTGCGTTATAATACGGTTGTGAACCTTTGAGAACAGAGAGGAAAGTTGTAGCTCTAAAGTGATGGTGTTGGGTGTCAGGTTGACAAGGAATGGACTTGCGATGATTAATCTTGGTTGTCACTTGGCTTTATCTAAAATCAAGTATTATATATAAACCTCTGGGCATATCTGTGGAAGGATTGTCTTGCTCAGGTTATTTGAAGTGGGGAGAGCTACCCTAAGTGGGAACAGTACATTCTGGTGGGAGACCTTAAGGGAAATCTGCTTTTCCCCTCATCGCCTTCATGACTTGCTGGTGAGTTCACTTACCCTATTGTTGCTGTTACTGCTGCCACCACTGCTGCTACATTCCTTTGCTGATATCACAAGCCAGCCTTTTCCGGCTTCCAATATAGACTGAAAACTAGTGACTCTCCAGGAGTTCTTCAGGTGTTCGTCTTCAGGTTGGGATCACAGAAGCATCCAGACTCATGGACTGAGGTGCTCTAGGGTTCTCAGCTTCTCCAGTGTGAAGATGGCCATTCTTGGACTACCCAGACCATATTTGTAAGCCTATCTAATACATCAAATTTAAAATATATATTCAGATATATTTTCAGTCCATTGGTTCTCTTCTCACCAAAGAGACTAATACTGTTACTTTCAACACTGTTAAAAAGTAACACTCCCTGATCCTTTTCTCTCTCCTTTGGTGGCCACGCTACCCACTCTCCTGGTTTCCTCCTTCCCAGCTCACTTTGTTACTCTTTAGTCCTTCCAGTCAAGGCAACTCGTCCCATAGCCCAAGTTTCTCCAGGTCTCAATCTGTGACTTTCATCTCTGGGCCTTCACCAATGACATCCTGAACTTCAGGCCATTTATCCAACCAGTCAGGCTCTGGCTTTCCCCAGACAGCTTGAGCCATCTCATCGAATGGCAAAGCTCTTGACTTGCCTTCATTCAGGCCAAGAAGCTGAGGAGTGTTCTTGGTGCCTCTTTTTTTTTTTCTCTTATCCCACATTTAAAACCTCAGTAGGACCTGTAATTCCATTGTTCAGAGGCTCAATGGCAGAGCTCATACTTACATGCAAAAGATCATGTAGTCACTTCCTAGCTCCAGAAATATAAATAAATAAACAAACAAACAAACAAATAAATAAATGGAAATAAAGCTGCAATCCTCTTGGTGTCCACTGTAAAATACAATTGAATCTCATACCTCATACCCAGTACTCTGAAAAAAGCTCTCTGTGAGTTCCAGGTCAGGCTGGTTTACATAGTGAGTTCTCCATAATGAACTCTGTCTCAAACAAACAAACAAACAAACAAAACATATGACTAACATACGCCTACCTTATGATGACTTGACTTGTACAGTGGACAAGAAAGGGATACGCATCAAAAGGATCATGAATTCAGTGGAAACTGTTCTCACAATTTGGGATTTTGATTTTTTTTTCCCCCCTGAGGTAGTAAAATGTTGGTCGGCAGCAAAAAACCACAGCTCCTGTAAATCATATGACCATGATGGTAAGTCAGTGACACAAGTCATGGTATGTGTGTGTATGAGAGAGAGAGAGAGAGAGAGAGAGAGAGAGAGAGAGAGAGAGTTATATTGAAGGAATTTAAATTCTTTGTGTGTGTGTGTCTGTTCTTTGTATGTGTTGTTGGCTCTGTGTGTATGTGTGTGTTGTTGTCTGTGTGCTTGTTGTTGTTGTCTGTGTGTGTGTGTCTGTGTGTGTTGTTGTCTCTGTGTGTGTGTACTGTCTGTGGAGGTGCATGTGTGTACCATGGAACATGCGGAGGTTAGAGGACAGCTTTGTGGAGTCGTTTCTCCCCTCTCACTTTATGTGGGTTCCAAGGATAAGACTCTGATCGTCGGGCTTGCATTGTTTGGCCAAGAAGCACTTTTACCTTCTGAGCCCTCACAGGACATAATAACAAGCTTATGGAGAGGTAACCCCATCTAAATGGAGGTGCACCAATGTTCCCAGAAGCCTTACCTCAGCACACACAGCTTGGCTTATCACACATTCTGCTTCATCTAAGACTGTCCTTACTTCCTGTGGTTCATTCCAAGCACAGCTCCCACCAGGAGTCCGATTCATTTATTCAGATTTAAATTTTTTGTAAAAACATGTATTCATTTTCTTTTGTCTGTGGGGGTACTTTTTGACTGCATCAATGGATATGCACCACAGGCATGACTGGTGCCCTCAGAGGCCAGAAAAGGGCTGTCAGATGCCCTGGAACTGGCATTACTGATGATCCTGAATCAGAAGCTGGTCCTCTGCAAGAGCGATAAGTGCTCGTGGCCACCTCTCTAACACCTAGGAGTCTACTTTCAAAGTCAGACCACTTTCTTCCTTTGCTTAAAGCCTTCCAAGACCTCACTGTTACCCAGTCCTTCAAGGGACTCCAAAGATGGTCTGAACTCTCTTCAGACCTCAAGTGCCACAGCCACCCTCTTGCCCTATGCCCACAGCTCTAGGAGTCTTTGCAGCATCTGTCCCAGCCTGGGTGGTTGCCCTCCAGTAGGTCTCCTTGCACTGGCCATTCACACCTCCCAGTCCCCATCCTCTCTTCACCATCTTCCATTTTCCCCACTAGCACCTGCCACGCATATAAACATTGTTTTTGTTTGTTTATTTTTAAAAGATTTAATTATTTTATGGATGTGAGTACACTGACCAGAAGAGGGCATCAGACCCCATTATAGACGGTTGTGAGCCACCATGTGGTTGCTGGGAATTGAACTCAGGACCTCTGGAAGAGCAGTCAGTGCTTTTAAGCTGAGCATTTCTCCAGTCCATGGAAGCATTGTTTTGTTTGTTTGTTTGTTTGTTTGTTTTTATTTGCTATTCTCTTTGCAGCATCACCTACTTTTAGAACAGAACCTGACAGGTGGCAGTCAATGAATATTTAACAAATGAGTAAGTGGATACATGGTATCATTGCTGTTGGAAAGATGGATGGACAGATGCTCGCTGGATGGAGCTTAAGCCAGAGGGGGAGAGCGACACTAAGCGAATGACAAAAGTATATATAATCCTGTTTATAAAAAGTCTCATCATAAAAGAACAGGAGACTCGGGCTCTAGGAGAGAACAACGTGGTGAGGGATGGGAAATGATCATAAGTGGGCAGGTCCACAGAGGTGAACAGGTCCACGGAGGTGAACAGGTCCACGGAGGTGAACAGGTCCACGGAGGTGAACAGGTCCAAAAGCAGATGGGAGTGCTTTACTCTTTAAAGATCAGGATAAGTACGGGGGCACAGTGGTGTATATCTAATCCCAGCACTCAGGAGGCAGAGGCAGGAGGATCTCTGTTAGTTCAAGGGCAGCCTAGTCTAAATCATGAGATCCTGACTCCAAACAACCAGAAACCCACAAAACAAAACACAAAACAAACAAACAACAACAACAAAAACAAAACAGAAAAACTCCAGATGGTTGCACAGGAAACTTCTAGACCAAGACTCCCCACAGCCTCCCCTAGCTTAGTGCTCCAGGGAGTACTTCCTGTACTGACTCAGCACCTGTCTAGCCATCCCAGAGCCTCTGCCTGACTGCGATCTTGCTTCACCCTGTCACTTAGTCAGGAGCAGCCAGTATATCCAATGCATGAGCTGGCCTGCACTCTGGGGAGGGGACCAGCACATGGCAGGGCAAGGAGCAAGTCCAGGCTCCTGGTACTCAACCCTGTGCCCTCTTGGGTGTGAGCATAATGCCTAGCACTAGAGTTGGTTTGTCTGAGGCTCAGTCTATAACCAGAGTCAAGAATTAGGGCTCAGTCAATGTCTAAGACACCGGCCTAGTCTCATTTCTCTAGAAAAAGGTTGCGGACTGGGCTCTGGCTTTCTTGGCGAGTGTCTTATAGTCACCAGGAAGCCTAGGTCGTCTTAACACCTGCCTCAAACCTTGCTATCCATCACTTCTGAAGAGCTGGACCTCCCTTGATCACTCTCTGAAGGCCACTTTGTCTTGGGGTCTTCCAAAGGAGCTTACAGTTCTTACTGGGGTCCAAGGGCAACAGGGTAGGGTAGGGACTGGAGGCAGGGCTGTCTATCCATAAGAGTGTCTTGTGCAAGGCTTTCTGACGCAACTGGCTGAATACTCGTTCCCCCTCCCCCAGCTTTTCTCAGAAATAGAAAGGCTGGGCAGTGGCCAGGACTCAACACACAGAATCCCTTTGCCTCTCTGGCCTCCAGACAGGAAGAAAGGTTGAAGAGGGGTCAGGTGACTCAGTATGTGTTCACTCCTAGGAGGGGCAGCTGGTAGATGTGGCTGGAAGGTAAGGGAATTAGGATTCCTGGAGATTTGGAGGTCCCAGCATGTCCCATCCACACCCACACCCACACCTACCCACCCTCAACACAAACCACAGAACCAGAATTATACGTAATTGTGTACATGAGCCTGGGGAGGAGTTGTTGGTAGCTCAAGGTCACCCCGAGTCAGACAAGATCAGAGTCAGGACCAGCTCTTTTCTTGCTGCCATCTAACTCCTTCTCCCACAGGGAAGGAGATCAAAGCCCTTCACTCTTGCAGAGAGCTGGAGACCCCCCTCCCCTGCCCCCTCAATCATTCCTCCACTTCACTAGGCTCCTGAAATGAAAGGTGCTTGTGGTTTGGGGACATACAACCCTGGATTCAAGTCTCAGCTGCTTCTTGTGTTTTCCTGGGCAGGTTCCTTCTGCTCTCTGCTCCCAGGCTCTCAGGATGGTTGGTGAGGATCACATGAGAATGCAGAGGAAGGGACCAGCAGAGGCCTGCTAGGATGTGGCCTGTGCCCCTTCGTCACTCCATGCTGCCATTGTGTCACTGCTGGTCTGATGTTCCTGCCTCTTCCTGGATGCAGGTTGTGTAGGTTGTGAGTAATGACAGATCCGTGGGAAGGTCACAGGAGACTGTAGGAGGTCACAGGAGAGAAAGGGAGAAGTCCAGTCCCTAAAAGAAGGCTCCCCAAGAGGAACACAGGCCAGCTGCAACTCCTGAATCACCCACACACCCGCATCTTCTCTAAGCTGTCTTCCCAACGTCCTGTCATGACCTCTCAAGTATTGGGATTATAGGCATGCACCACCCCACCCAGTTTATGTGGTGATTGGACTCAGGTTCACGTATGATTTGCAAGCATTATACTAATGTAGCTACATCTCCAGTCCTTCAATCTCTTTTTCAGGGCAAATAACAATTTTCCATCTGAAGTGATTTTTAAATGTCTACTTTAGGGCTGGAGAGATGACCCAGTGGTCAAGAGTGCTTCCTGGTCTTACAGAGTGCCTGCCTGAATCTGGTTCCCAGAGCTCACACTGAACTGTGCACAGCTGTCTATAACTCTAGCTTTCAGGGATTTGATGCCCTCTTCTAGCCTCTGAGGGTGCACATGCGTGGGCACACACACACACACACACACAGAGAGAGAGAGAGAGAGAGAGAGAGAGAGAGAGAGAGAGAGAGAGAGA
>JANHMN010000002.1:213146876-213214923 GCA_030674055.1 Rhabdomys pumilio | reverse complement strand
AGAGAGAGAGAGAGAGAGAGAGAGAGAGAGAGAGAGAGAGAGAGAGACAGAGAGAGAGAGAAAGAGAAAGAGAAAGAGAAAGAGAAAGAGAGGGAGAGAGAGAATATGTGCACACACACAAATAAAAAGATGATAAGGTGGATGTGACAAGAATACCGTTGGTCCCAACACTTAGGAGGCACAGCAGGCAGAGCAATGTGAGCCTAAAGCCAGCCTGGTCTACAGAGCCAGACCAGCCAGAATTGTAGTGAGATCCTATTTCAGAAAAGCCACTAATAAAATACAATGTCCAGTTTAGGGCCAGTGGAATGGCCTAGCAGCTAAGCGTGTTGCTGCTTTACCTGACACCATGAATCAAATCCCTGGGACCCACATGGTGGAAGAGACTGATTCCTGTGGGTTGTCACAGTCTGACCTCCACATGGGGTGCTGTGATACAAGTGTGTGAACACACACATGTAAACTAAAACAAAACAGTATGCACTTAAAAATAAATAAAACATCCATTTTAAACTAGACTTGGCACACATGTCTGTAATCCTATCTACTCAAGAGGTGGAGGCAAGAGAGTAGCACATTCAGTGTTTGGGTTTGCTTTGTCGATGCAGTTGAGTTAGAGGCCAGCCTGGAAAATTCAGTGAGATGGTGCCTCTAAATTTAAAGACAATTAGGAAGCCGGGTGTTGGTGGCATGCAAATTTAATCCCTGTACTTGGGAGGCAGAGGTAGGTGGATGTCTGAGTTCTAAGGTTAGCCTTCTTTACAAAATGAGTTTTAGGATAGCCAGGGCTACACAGAGAAACACTGTCTCAAGACAAACAACAAAAACAACAGAAAAATAGATCAAGAAGACTAGGCACCCAGCTCAGTGGCAGGGTGTTGCCTAGATTCAGCCTCCAGTGACTGGGAAGAACTCCTGGGCCAGGGTTCAGCGGTTGTGCACTTGACTAACAAGTGTAAGGCCCCAGTCTGGTCTCCAGCACGACAGGGGAAAAAAAGAAGAAGTAGAAAGAGGCCATTATAAAATTAAATACCAGAAGAGCAAAACAAGATTATGCAATGCCAGTTCAATCCAGTTCTGATTAAAGCCTCTGAGCTGAGCTCTGCTCTCCAGTTCTTAAGAGAGAAGTGTGAAACACACAGAAAGTCTGAAGCAAGACTTTCTCCCCAAGGTACTATTGGAGAAGCAGAGCCTCATGGGAGGACAACTCATGCCTCTGCTGGGGTTCAGTTTTCCCACTGCTATCCCAGAATCAGACAGAGATGCTTCCACTGACTTGTTCCGATGTTCTCTTCTGGTTTTTATTTTTTGGAAACAATTCACTTGTTTGTATGGTATAGACGTGTATATCTCTTCTCTGTGCTTATGTGTAGGAATGAGGAAGCTGGATGACTTTTCTTCCTTCCTCATGTGGGGTTCGAGCATCCAACTCACACTGCCAGCCTCGGTGACAGGAGTCCTTTACTGTCTTGTCAGCCCACATTTGTTTTGTTTCTTGAGATAAGGACTCTGTAGCCTAGGCTGAATTTATGTCAATTCCCCTGTCTCAGCCTCCTAAATGCTGGGATTACAGGCATGGCTACCACACCGGACTGAACCCGTTATCGCTTAGTTTCCTTGATCCTTTGGATTCAAAAGAAGTGTCACACACTGGAGAGCCAGGAGTGGAGCCTGGGGCCTGTAATCTCAGCCCTAAGAGAGTTAGATACTAGCCTAGGTTACATAGGAAGAAATGTGGGTCAGGCCAAGTGTGAGAGCATGTTCCTGTAATACGAGCATGTGAGAGTTAAAGGCAGGACGATCAAGAGTTAGAGGCCAGCCTTGGCAGCCTTGTGAGTTTGAAGCCAGCCTAGGCAACATAAGATCCTATCTCAAAAAGATAAAAAAGGAGAAAACGGGTTGGGGATATAATCAATTGGGAGTGTTTGCTAGGTATGCATGCACAGTCCCTAGCACCACATTAAACTGACAGTGTGGTACACACTTGCCGCAATCGCATCTGAGGTAGAGGCAGGAGGATCAGAAATCCAAGGTCAACTCTGGCTACATACAGTGTCTCAACCAAAGAACAACAACATTCAAATCATACAAGATATAAAACAAAAGAAAAAAAAAGATTCTGCGGTTATTAGTTTGAGAAAGTTTACTGTTATTGGCAATCGTTTGATTATCTGTTGAGACAGTGTGTTCAGTATGTACT
This sequence comes from Rhabdomys pumilio, assembly GCA_030674055.1. Taxonomy (NCBI): domain Eukaryota; kingdom Metazoa; phylum Chordata; class Mammalia; order Rodentia; family Muridae; genus Rhabdomys; species Rhabdomys pumilio. The sequence goes on along the minus strand of JANHMN010000002.1, from coordinate 213,212,723 downwards.
AAATATGATAGATTCATAAAGTGAATTTCATTTTCGTTTTCCTTCAACCACAACTAAAAATAATTTTTTTGGAACAAAAACTTTTTTTTGAGACAGGGTCTTACACTGCCCAGGCTGGCCTCAGACACGCAATGTAGCAGATGTCTTTGAATGGTTACCTCTACTTCCTGAGTAGCCAGACTAAGGGTGTACACCACCAGGCCTGGCGATTACCCATTTAAACATTATTTTTTTTTCCGAGACAGGGTTTCTCTGTGTAGTCCTGGCTGTCCTGGAACTCACTCTGTAGACCAGGCTGGCCTCGAACTCAGAAATCCGCCTGCCTCTGCCTCCCAAGTGCTGGGATTAAAGGCAGTACCACCATGACTCCAAGCTATGATCTACTTTAAATTACTGTAGTTCTTGGTTTTATTTTTCTGATTTATAAGATTTGTGCTGAGAGTGGTCAGGGTGGTTACCTTGAGTCCACAGCATTTGAGCAAGGCCTGGCATAGCTAGTAAACTTTGAGCACTGGCAAGCACACCTCACTCAGGCCTCGTGTCAGATGGGTTTCTCACATGGCTGAGGTTTCCATCTGTCCTGCTTTCAGAAAAGAAGCTCATTCATCCCTCCCCAGCTGCCAGGTGGGCCAGATAAGTTTAGATCCCAAAATCCTCTGGGGGGTGTGGGGTTGGGAGAGGGAGACACAAGAGAGTAGGTTCCCTGGTTTCTAGAACCAGAGAAACGAATGTGTCATGGCCTTGCCTGTCTCCCTGTAGCTCTTCCTGGAGGAAGTTTGCTTTTGACTTGAATAAACTTAAGTATCAAGATATAAATTAGAGTATGAGAAAAGGCACTGGGCCTTTGGGGCTTTGCCAGGGTGGAGGAAGGGGGGTAGCTGTGACCACCATGACTAGTCTCACGATGTCTAGCTTCAGCTGTGGCTGGAATCTTGTTCTATTCCTCCGCCTGCAGTGTCCAGCGGCTCATCCTATTTACTGAGGGCCTACAAGTCCCATGGACTACAATTTTTTTTTTTTTTTGGTTTTTCGAGACAGAGTTTCTCTGTGTAGTCCTGGCTGTCCTGGAACTCACTCTGTAGACCAAGCTGGCCTCGAACTCAGAAATCCTCCTGCCTCTGCCTCCCAAGTGCTGGGATTAAAGGCATGTGCAACCACTGGGCACACTTTCTTTGTTATTACTGGGGATTGGACTCACTGCCTACCATATATGCTAGGCAAATGTTCTGTGGCTGAGCTACAGCTCTCCCCCTTCCCCTGCTTCAGCACTTACAATTCTTTTAGATTGATAACAAGGCCTTTAGTCCCAGTACTGGGGGACAGAAGCAGGTACATCTCTGTGAGTTCTAGAGCAGCCGGCTCTACAGAGTTCCAGGCAAGCCAGAGCCGCCTTGTCAAACTCATCCTCCTGCCTTAGGATTCGAGTAACCGAGCTTCTGGGTGTGCTTCACACCCGGCTGCTCTAAGGCCTTTGCCCACAGGAACTTACTAATGCTCACAGCAATCACACAAAGAGACAGCATTTTATGGAGCAGGGAACTGAAGCCCTGCTTCCTTTGGTTGTTTTTGGTTTTGTCCTCTCACAGAGCCATATCAGCCAGACAGGGCTAAGTGGCTTTTCTGAGCTACAGCGGAGCTGGGTGCACACTCGAATGAGTTGCTTTAGGGCAGGTCCCCAGAATGCAGAGCATGGGGCTTCTAGCCCAGTCCTTAGTGGGGTGTGGAGGTGATATTTGTTTTGTTTGTTTTTCGAGCCAGGGTTTCTCTGTATAGCCCTGGATACCCTGGAACTCACTCTGTAGACTAGGCTGGCCTCTGCCTGACTACGGGGTAGTCCAAGGGATTGACGAGATTTTTAAACAGCCGTTCATTCTTTTTTACCACTATTCTCATTTCATATATGGGGAAATAGGTGTAAAGTACACAATAAGGAGAGTCAGTGGCTCCAGAGTGCTAGCTACTTCAGGAGCTGGGGGTTTGGGGGCGTGTGGCCCCGAAGGTGAGGGCGGAGCTCACTCCGCAACATGGGCGGGTCACGGATGGTGCAATCCAAGGCCGCTGGGCGTCAGCCGCAGATTAGCTCAGGTTTACATCAGCCGGGCGGGGATCGGAGCCCGGGTCCCGGTGCCGCAGCACTTTAGCAGCGGAAGCGGCTGCTGCCCAGTACGTAATGGCTAGAGTCTGGCACGGGCGTGCTGGGGACTCTGAGATACACTCAGTTAGGCTGGCGGCGACCCTCCGGCGCGCGGGCTCAGGCGGCTCTGAGACCCCAGGAGACAAGGTAGACAAGGTACCCAGTAGGGAGCTGCGAACAAAGGGGGTTTACCCGGGTCTGGCAAGAGGGCCACTGGTAGTCCAGGCGTATTCATGAATATTCATATTCTCTCTCTCTCTCTCTCTCTCTCTCTCTCTCTCTCTCTCTCTCCCTCTCCCCCCCCCATCCCCCACCCCCGCCTCTCACTCTCTTTTGCTCACTCTCACTCTTCTCACTCTCACTCTCTCGCCGTCTGGTGGCGCCCTGAGCCTGTGCCGTTGCCCCCAGTTTATTATGCAGCCTAGGCTGACCCGGGATTCGCCTCTGCCCCCAGGGTGCTGGCGATGCAGGGATGGGTCCCTATGCCCAGCTTTCCCTTTTGCGTTATTAAATCTTTCAGTCGTCACAGGTTTCTTCCTTCTTTAGCAGTCCTTGCATTTGAGAGCGCTATGTCTAGTGAGCTTCAGAAAACCCAGTGTGATGTTTCTCTATCCCGAGGGTCCTAGCAGGGAAGACAGGATACCATACAGCCTTTCTTCCCTTCTCTCTAGATGCAAGCCACACCTCTGGATGCTTCTGCCGATGTTCCCTGCAGGAAGAAGCCGTTGGAGTTTGACGACAACATCGATGCCGACTGTCCAGTCCTAAAACGAGTGAGAGATGAGCCCGAGCCTGGACCACCTCCCAACCTGCTGCCCCCCAGCCCACCTTCTGCCTCAGACTTGTCACCTTCTGGGGCCCCTGCAACCCGGCTTTGGCCCTATATCCTTTTGGAACGAGAGCAAGGCAAATGCACCTATCGGGCCCTGCATTGTCCCACAGGCACAGAGTACACCTGCAAGGTACTTTCTTCCGGCTCTCCCCTCTAGCATCCCAGGACCCTGCAAAAGGCCTGGAATCCAGAGGATTGCAGCTTTCTAGCATTGTGGAGTATTACTGGCTTCCTCAACTGACATGACTCCGTGGAGGACCATGCGTACAATGCACTTGCTGTGGCCAAAAAACAGACCCAAGCAGGGTGTGGTGGCACATGAATGTCATCCCAGCGCTGGAGAGGCTAAGGCAGGAGGGTTACTCCAAATTTCAGACAAGCCTAGAGTACATACTGAGAACCTGTCTGAAAATCAAAACAAATCTAGAGCCAGGGCTCTTGCTTGCACACTTGTAATTCTGCACTGGGAAAGTGGAGACAGGCAGATAGATCTCTGGAGCCAGAGAGTTGGTCAGCCAGCTAGCCTATTCATGAGTTTGTTCCGAGGTCAGTGAGAGACTCTATCTCAGGTAGAGAGAAGAGAGAAAGAATGAATAAAGGGTCTGGAGACATTGCTCAGTGATTAAGAGAGCTTGTAACTGTTGCAGAGACCCAAGTTCTGTTCCCAGCATCCACTTGAGGCAGCTAGCTCACCACTGCCTGTGACTCCAGGGCCTCTGACTCCTCCGTAAGAACACATGTGCACACACCAGAAGAGCATAGGCAATGATGCACAGCATGGAAATGAAGCTGGTGTCAGAGGGCAGGGAGAAGCAAAGAGAGGAGACATGTAGGGATGCAGGGGACCATAAGGAAGTCTGGGAGGGCCTCGCAGATGATAAAGAACAGTTCCTGTCAGAAGCTGAAGGAGGCCTGGGGAGGAGGGTCTGAAGGCAATGTGTCCTAGCTGCAGGTACAAGAGGCACCAAGGGCCAGCTGTAGTGACACTCACCTCTACTGGCAGCACTTGAGATGAGTATCTTTGTAAGTTTGAGGCCAGCCTGGTCTGCATAGTGAGTTTCAGGAAAGCCAGGGAGACACAAAGACACTTTGTCTCAGAAAGCTTACCCCTCTTCCCAGCCCCCAAAGGTGCTGGGACAGGACCAGGCTCTGGGGGAGAAAGAAAAAGTAGTCTGTATGTTTATTTCCTCTGTGTCGCCTCAGCTCTTCCAAGATCACATGGTTTACATTTCACAGCATGGCCGAGTTTAAAGTCAAAAGCAACAAAGTGCCACATCAAGTCTGTGACACAGCTCCTAGCAGGCCTCAGTGTAGCCCCTCACAGGCCACCTCCTTTTCCCGAATTTTAGTTTCTTCCTCCATAATACTGGACCCTCCTTTCAGGTGTTCATATCCACAAAATCTGAACACATTTTCCTCATGGCTCACCCATATGACTCCCTCCCTCCTCATTCTGACCACTGTGCGCTTTCTCTGCAATTTGAAAGTGGGTTGATGTCTTGATTACCTCAGGGCCTTTGCACTGCTTTTACCTCCAACGCAGGGGAGCTTTTCCTATAGTTACCTTTGGATCGTTCAGGGTTCAGGTCACTTTTCCTGAGTCAAGTGGGTTCACACTTTTTTTTTTTTTTTTTTTTTTTTTTTTGAGTCAGAGTCTCACGGTGTAGCTCTGGCTAGCTTGGAACTACTTTGAAGATCAGGCTGGCCTCAAACTCAGAGATCCACCTGGCTCTGCTTCCTGAATACTGGAATTAGACAAGTGCGCTACCATGACAGGCTTGCACTTTTTAAACTAGGTGCTCCCTTCTAAAATACCAGCCCACACTTGCCTAGCAAAGACTGGTCCTACATTTGGTCTCCGAGATGGCAATATAAAATATTCTGGATTCTAGAATCTTTCTTATTTCTTTGGAATATATGGTTTGGGGCTTGTTTGTGCTGCGCTGTGGACACCAAGAGAACAGGGGTAATGGCTGTGAGTCCAGTCAGCTGAGCAGGGGCTGCTGACAGGCCACTGTGCTGACTGTTCTTAGGCTGGATGTGTGGGAGAAGGGGGGCAATGGTGGTGGTCTGGCTCCAGGAGTGGTTTTCTATTTCAGTTACATCCTAGTTTCTGAGGCCTAAGGTCACACAGAGTGGCAGCTTAGAGCTGAGATGGGTGCATGGGTTCTAGTCACAAATGTGCTACTTGCTAGCCTTGTGACTCCGGGGTCTCCTGATCTGTGACTTTGCAGAGAATGGGCTGATATCTGGCTATCAGTGACTTGCTAAGCAAGGGCCTGTGTATGTGTAGTTCAAAGAGTTGGCTGTTGCTGGGACAGCCTGGCTTGCTAGGTCCCTTGTGCTTACTACTGACTCTGTCCCCAGGTGTACCCCGCCAGCGAGGCCCAGGCAGTGCTGGCACCTTATGCACGGCTGCCCACCCACCAGCATGTGGCCCGTCCCACAGACGTCCTGCTGGGTTCTCAGTTCCTTTACACCTTTTTCACGAAGACCCACGGGGACTTGCATAGCCTGGTGCGTAGCCGCTGTGGTATCCCTGAGCCCGAGGCTGTTGAGCTTTTCCGACAGATGGCTGGTGCAGTGGCACACTGCCACAAGCACGGTCTTGTCTTGCGGGACCTCAAGTTGCGTCGCTTTGTCTTCAGTAACTGTGAGAGGTGAGTGTGACCCCAGAGGCACACTTGAGAGGTGGGCCATGGTGGGGAAACTGAGGTCCCAGAGAGCAGAGTAATTTAGAAGAGCTAAGGTACAGCGCAGTGGTATAGCATGTGCTTAGCATGTACAAGACTCTGGATTCCATCCTCAGCAGCAAAAGAAAGGCAGGGAAAGAAATCCCCAACACAGAGTGATAGCTGCCTGTGCCGTGGAATCTGTAGCCCTACCAACTGAGCATGGGGAGAGGGGGAGAGACAGGTGGATCCCCAAAGATCACTGGCCAGCTAGTCTGTTCAATTGGTGAGCTACTGGTTTAGTGAAGGACCCTGTTTCAAATTAAATAAGGACTAAAGGAATAGCTGTGGGTGGTAGCATACACCTTTAAATCCTGGCTGAGGCAGAGATAAGTGGATCTCTGTGAGCTGGAGGTCAGCCTGGTCCACAGGGTGAGTTCCAGGCCAGTCAGGGCTATGTAGTAAGATCCTGTCTCAAAAAAAAAAAAAAAAAAAAAAAAAGTGGGGGATGGGAGAGTTGGAGAGATGACTCAGTGGTTAAAGTACTTACTGCTTTTGTAGAGGACCCATGTTCAGTTCCCAGCACCCACGTGGCAGCTAAAAGCCACCTGTAACTCCAAGTCCAAGGTATCTGACAGACTCCCTTCATGGGCACTGCATGCTTATGGTGCCCAAACTTACATACAGTCAAAACAACCATTTGCATAAAATATAATAAAAATTCATTTTAAAAAAAGAAAGAAGCCAAGTGGTGATGGCTCACTCCTTGGATCCCTGAACTCAGGAGGTAGAGGCAGGCAGCTCTCTGAGTTCAAGGCCAGCCTAGTCTACAGAGTGAGATTCAGGATAGCCAGGGCTATATAGTGAGACTCTGACCCATCAAAGCCAAAACCAAACCAAATAAAAAACTAATTGGGGCTCAGCATGATGGCCCACACATATAATCCCAGCACTCAGGAGACAGGCAGGAGGATAGTAATAAGCCCAGACTGGACAATGTGTAAGACAGTGACTGGAGAGATGGCTTAATGGCTTTTATTCCAGAAGGCCTGAGTGGGGGACCTGATCTTTCTGTCCGTTACCTAGAACGAAGCTGGTGCTGGAGAACCTGGAGGATGCCTGTGTGATGACTGGACCCGACGATTCTCTGTGGGACAAGCATGCATGCCCTGCCTACGTGGGACCAGAGATACTCAGCTCCCGGCCATCTTACTCCGGCAAAGCAGCTGATGTCTGGAGCCTGGGCGTGGCGCTCTTCACCATGCTGGCTGGCCGATACCCATTCCAGGACTCTGAGCCAGTCCTGCTCTTTGGCAAGATCCGTAGAGGGACCTTTGCCCTGCCCGAGGGCCTATCAGCCCCAGCTCGCTGCCTGATTCGCTGTCTCCTCCGCAAGGAGCCTTCAGAGCGACTTGTGGCCCTGGGAATCCTGCTGCATCCCTGGTTGAGGGAGGATCACAGCCGAGTCTCTCCTCCACAGTCTGACCAAAGGAAGATGGACCAAGTGGTCCCAGATGGGCCACAGTTGGAGGAGGCTGAGGAAGGGGAGGTAGGGCTGTATGGCTAGGGCCACTTTACTGGCCCCTCAGTCCAAGGTGTAAGTTGAGTACCTGTGTCTCAGCTTTCTCCTGCCTTTTGGGCCAAGCTAAACCTTAAGTGCCTTTCTGGAGGAAGAAACGGCCAGTGTGCCTCATGCATTCCTGTGCATAGTGGGGTGATGTTCCCTGGGTGCCAAACCCTGTTCTAGGTGCTTTGAACAGCAAAGAAAAAGAGGGAGAAATATACCTTGCTGGCCGAGTTGCCACAGTGCCACATGCTCCCAGGCATCTACCCCTGCCTTGGGCACATTTCATACCAGGGCTGGTCTTCTCTGGGCTGGTGCTAGGTTCATGGGACATTCCCTTTCATCAGTGCCCCAGCTGCCTTCTGTCTTGTGCCTTTAAACAAAGGGAACATCTCTGTGCCAAAGACCAAAGTCCTCATTCACCTTGTGCCTCAGGATCACAGGCCGGGCTGGGATTGTGGCCTCCAGGCAGGAGAACCTGCTTGAAAACCTGGCTGCGGGATTCAAGCCAAAAAGACAAGACTCCAATAAGGAAGCATCTGACTCAAGGAATGATCTGGAATGAGGATTCATGTCTGTTTACCCTGGTAGCCTCCTGCTGGAGCACCAAAGTTGGAGGGGAAGGACCAGGCAGGGACTGCCCAATGGCCATTCAGAGTCTCGGGCCTTGTTCTGGGGTCTCTTAGTACCCAGGCCTGCTGTCAGTTTGATGACTTTGGTTTGGTTGAGGATGTATTTTTACCACGTGCCCAATAAAAGAGAGCTGTGTGGTTCTATATGTGAGAGAGTTCCACCTCCTAACATCCTTGGTGACTTTCCCCGTCTTCAACAATGGCCCTACCATGAAAGCCAGATACAACTCAGCCTCTACCAAGTGGCTTGTGAGAAAATTCTCCCACTGATCTTCCTGTACATGCCATTTCTTCTAGAGACCTTGGGTCTTACGTGGGGAGCTTTCTAAGCTGAGGGCTGGGATGTACCTCGAGTGTAAGTACACACCTAACACACTCAGGGTTATGGGTTCCATCCTTGGAACTTTGCATAAAGACCGGTCAGTGAACAGGGTCGTTTCAGGGCAGGTCAGTCTGGTTCTCCAAGCTGTTGTCAGAATGCCTGCTTTCTTGACTCCCTCAGCCCTGGCTTTTCTCCATGGAGACAGCTGGCACTTATGTCACATTGCACAAAGAATGACATTGTAGCACTTATAAAGCCAGCACTTAAGAGTCAATCTTTCCCCAAGTGCAATCTTCCCAGAACACCTCAGTTGTTGGATGGACCCTCAGCAAGTTTCTTAACCATTCTATACCCCAGGCTTTTCATCTGGAAAAGCAGAGAATAGGACTCAACCTATGAGACACCTATAGGTTCCTTTTTCCTTTTCCATATCACATTTGTGTGTATGTGTGTGTGTCTGTCTTTAATTACTCTTCCCCCTCCACCTTTTTCCTTGAGGAGGGTCTCTTCCCTCTTTCTCCCCTTCCCTCCCTCCTTCCCTCTTGTTCCAAGACAGGATTTCTCCGTGTAGTCCTGGCTGTCCTGGAACTTGCTCTGTAAACCAGGCTGGCTTCAAACTTAAGAGATTTGCCTGCCTCTGTTACCTGAGTGCTGAGATTAAAGGCACATGCCACCACTGCCTGACTGAGAAGGGTCTCTCATTCAAACCCTGGTCTCCCTGATATGGCTAGTTTTGTCAGTCAGCCTGCTGCTCTGGGATCTCATCTCTCACTTCCAAGGCATTTGTGTAGGATCTGGGATCTGAATGTGGGTCCTCACATGTTTACACATGTTTTAAGCCCTGAGCCATCTTCCCAGCACCAATAAAGCACTCAGAACAAGTGGGACCTGCCATCATTACCTTGCAGAAAACGTTAGTTGCTGTTTCCAAGGCTCTTTCTTGAGAAGCTTCCAGAAAGTCTACCTAATCATTCCCCACACTCTCAGAATGGTCCTATGGCTTCTCCCCAGCAATAGCCCCAAGGAAGCATGTAGGCACTGAAGATTCTGAGGCTTAAACGTTATATAGGCTCTGTCCAGTTGCTGATTAGTCAGTCCTGCAGCATCCTTCAGAGGCTCAGCCATCATGCCATGTGGTGGTCTCTGGGTCCCAAAACACAACAAGAAAGGGCAAATCGGATACACGAGCTGTCGCACAGCTTAGTTTGGTAGGCAGGAAAGTAGATTTCTTCTTGGTGGGAGAAGCAGAAAATGTGTTGCTAATAATAAAAGTATATGTATATAAATACACCCGTGTATATATGTGTATATTGGAGTCACATGTGATGCTATATGCCTATGATTCCAATGGAGAGAGGCAGGAGGACTGCCATGAGTTTGAGGTTAACTGAACTACATAGTGTGGTTCCAGGCCAGGTGAGGCTGCATAGTAAAACTCTGTCTTTCTTTCTATCTTTTCTGATATACTTTATTTTTATTTATGTGTGTGTGAAGGTACCCATGGAGGCCAGAGAGGGAGTGGGATCCTTTGGAACTGGAGTCACAAGTAGTTAGGAGTCACCTAATGTGGGTGCTGGGAACAGAATTCTTTTTCTGTAAGTCCTCTTAACTTCTGAGCCATCGATCTAGCACAGATTCTGTCTTTTTAAAAAACACAATGTGGGGGTTAATAGGAAGAAAGAAGAAAGGAGGATGGGAGGAAAGAAATAGAGATTGTCCTGGGAATACAGCTTAGCAGTAGGTGCTTACCAACCCAGCATTCATAAGGATGGGTGTACCCCCCTCTCCCGGGTCACCTGCACTGGGCATAGCCTCTCAGAGGGAACTGTGTGCTGTGAACTGAGCCGGGTGGATTTCCTACAAATCAGCCTGTAGCCTCAGTCAAATTCATTCCCAGCATCAAGCCAGGACCACTAAGAAGCCTTTCTCTGTTCCTGACTCCCCAAAACGTTTGTTTTTAGGGTGTTTGAGACAGTGTCTGAGAAGTATCTCAAATTGGCTCTGAGTCTGTGTGATCTTCTTGCCTCTGCCTCCAGAGACCTGGGGGCACAAATGTGTGCCACCATGCCCTGTACTTCTAACTTTAGGGTTATAGAATGAGATATATGTCAGTAACCGGTCATTTATGTAGGTCCTTACAATAGCGCCTAAGAGGGAACTGTCATGACTGTCATTGTGCAGAGGAGGAAATTGAGACCCAGAGATAGTGACCTCTTTTTTAGAGTTACTCAGGCATGGAACTGTCACCTTGATTGAGAACTAGGGTTTCAATGAATATTGGAGTCCACCTACTTAGGTGAAAAGTGTCCAAAGAATATACCTGCTTGTCCCTTAAAGGGAGAAGGATAAGGCTAGGAAAAAAAAAAAAAAATGAAGATTGCATCTGCCCCTCCTCCCACAGCTAATTTTTGCAGATGTCAGGAATGATGGGAACACCACTATAGACATCTACATGGTCCACGGAAGAAAACAAGGCAGCAAGAATGTAAATCCTCAGACACACACACCCAGAGTTTATCTGTCATCTGGCACACAGAGACAAAGTGTTATTGCATGTAAACAGATAGGCTGAAGCTTGGAACTATTGCAAAAATAGAAGAAAATTTCATTAAGTGGCAATGATCTAGATAATCTATCAGATGGTTTAGAATAAAGACATACAACTATTACCAAAGGGCACACTTGTAATCCCAGCACTTGGAGGCAGAGTCAAGGGTTACTGCAAGTTTGAGGCCAGTCTAGTCTATATATTAAGTTTCAGTCCAACCAAAGTTGAATCTCAATATTAAAAAACAAAACAAACGAACAAACAAACAAGTCCAAGTCCAAATGATGTGTTAAACAGAAGATTAGACACAGGGAACTAGGAAGAAATCAAACATTACAGATTCAAGAAGCCCCATAGTTTTAGACAGACACTGCAGAGTGAAATGTTTAAAATAAAATGTTTTAAAACATTTTAAAAAGCACTTAGAGGAAAAGAAGCAGAGGTTGTTTTCAAAACAAAACAAAAAAGCTGTGGTAAACTCCTGTAATTCCAGTTCATAGTTGGCAGAGGTGGGAGGGTCATACAGGTTGGAGGCATGCCTGCTCTACAAAGCCTATGCAGACTTGGCTAGGTCTACGCAGTGAGACCCAATCTTAAGAACAAAACAATCTGGGTGTGATACTTGTGCCTATAATCTCAGAATTTAGGAAGTGTAAACAATGATCTTTTCTGTCAAAATCCAAGAATATTTGTTACCAGAAGATCCCAGGTGGAAATTCATTCATCCCTCCATCCCTCCCTCCATTCCTTCACAGCCTTCCACTCCCACTCCCGTTGTTCCTCCTCCCCTGTCTCTCCAGAGTCTCACTTAGCCACCAAGTGTCCTGCCTCCAATTTCCAAGTGCTGGGATTTACAGACATTCCCAGCTGGGGCTGGAAAATTATAAAACAGAAGCTCCTAAACTTAGCAGAGGAATTCATTCTAGGATTCAAGATTCTAGGATTCAATGTGTAGTGAGCCAAGGGGAGGGAGATAGTGAAGAATGCAGGCAAAGGTGGGAGCTTGTGGAAAGGTTTCAAGCAAGTTTTCTGTGTATATGTGTGTGCTCGAAGAAGTACTCCCAATGTTCCTTAGGGCACCACTCACCTTACTGAGACAGGGTCTCTGTCTGAGACCTTACTGGTTAGGCTATCCTGGTTGTCTAGGGAAATCCAGGGATCTTCCTATTTGTCTCCTCAGAGGTGGTTACAAGCTCCCACCACCCGGAGCCACTGAATATTGAACTCAGGTCCTCATGCATGCACAACAAGCAAGTACTTAACCCTTGAGCTGTCTCCCATGCCTCTTTTATTTTAACAGAATAATTCTCTAGGGCAGTTGAGGGGAAACAGAAGGACGGGCAGGATTAGATTTGTGCGCAGGAGAGGTTGTATTTCTGTTATCTATTCTGCAGGTGGGGCCCAGTGTATCTGCTAATCTGTGGGATGAAAGTGGGAGAAAATGAAAAATGAGTGGAGGCTGAAAAGAATTCCCAGCCTTTGCTAGGCGAAGAGAAGAGTAGTGAACATGTAAAGACAAGTCTTCAGGCTGCCAAGGTGGGTTCCGGAGACTGCTACGTTTGGATTCAAACTCTGGCAATGTAGCTTTAGATAAGTCATAAACATTCAAACCCTCTGTTTCCTCAAGTGCAAAAAGGTCAAGAACTGGGGCTACCTTCTGGTGTGTTGGCGACTCGGTGAGCCTGCAGCCTACGCACGTGTGGACGCGACGCAAGCAAGGACTGCTCCTAAGGAGTACAAGCCATGGAGAACAGAGGGCGCTGAGAAGCCAATCCTATACCTCGCCCTCTAGGCCCCGCCTCCAGGCACCGCCCTCTAGGCACCGCCCTCCCAGAGCTAGGAGCTGTTTGGAGTTAGTGGTCGGCTGAGGGCCGATCATGGGCACTTAGAACAAGTGTCTCTGGTCCGCCAGACCATGTGGTGGAGCGTGAGTTCAGTTCAGAGGCCTGCCCCAGCTGGTGACCCTGCACAGTCTCGGGTGAGGGCACAGTTTTCCGTTCGGTCTGCAGCACTTCCGGGACTGCCACTTTCACTTTCTCTTCCGGGGACGCTGCCCGCGCTGTCTTCCGGGTAGTGCGAGCCTCCGGGCTAGGGTTCCGGACGCTGGGGCGCCCGCGCCGACTGGCCGGCCTCCCTTCTTCCCTCGCTTTTGGGTCGTGGTTACCCATCGCCCTTTGCGAGCTTGGCCCGGGGCCTTCGTCGCTTTCTGTGTCCCTCGCGGAGGTTCCATTGGTTCCCAATGCCGGGCCTTGGGCCCTGGGCAGTGTGATGCTGTCCTAGTGTAGACCGGGACACACGCAAGAGGCCGGCTAAGGCTGAGTCGCTTCTAACCTCCCGCTCTCTCTCAAGTTACCCCAAAGTAACGTTTCCCGGAAGCAGCAGCCCTTTCTGAGGGGATGGGCGCAGCCAAGCCAAATGGACGAGAAGACCAAGAAAGGTGGGCACCGATTGGAGCTGGTGGAAGTGGTCCCTAGGCCTAGTCAGTGCAGAAATAGGGGTCGGAGACTCTGTGAACACAGAGCATAATAGAACCTATCTGGAGAGCTCCCGGTTGTTAGGAAAACAAATTTAAGTTGACCAGAGTGGGACTGAGAGGGAACATACATGCTTCTCTCCCTGACCCTTCCACCCAGATTTGGGGGAACTCCGAAAATGCTACTGCTCTGTTTGCTGGAAACCCTGTCCTCTTAATAAAACCAAGTCCAGAGCTCTGGATTACCTTTAATGACCTCTCTCTCTCTCTCTTTTTTTTTTTTTTTTTTTTCCACCCAATTCCCACCAGCCTCTTCTGTCTACTACTGGGGATTGAACCCTGGCCTTCATGCATGCTAGGCAAACGCAAACGCTCTATTACTGAGCTATGCCTCTAGTCCACAACTTTTCAGTTTTGATCCAACCACCAATCAAAGTTTTGATCTTGCCCAAGGCCTTTGCCCACTTTCTGGCCTCTTGGAACAATCTCCCTTATTGGATATTGGAATGTCCAGCAACTCCTCCTTCAGGCCTCTGTTTCCCTTACCTCCCTAGAGGGTCTCCCCTGACCTACTTACTCACTTATTGCTAGAATGGACCACAGTCTGATTTTCTTGTCAAGCTTTTAACTTTCTATTTTCTTGTTGAACTTAGAGGTTTATAAGGAGAAGGACACTCTTTGTCTTAACCACTGTTAAAGAGTCTACTTTCTGGAATAGTGGGTGGCATACAGGAGAGTTCAAGAAATGCTTGTCAGATAAATGAGTGGAAGTGTGGAGAACTCTGTGAGCATGAAGAGAAAAGGGTACTCCATGAGCCTGGGGTACAGAGGAGTGAGGACTGAAAAAGCACACACACACCCTTTAAAAAAAAAAAAAAAAAAAAAAAAAAAACAACCTTTTGAAATAGCCGTGTGCAGAAGATACAGTTATTCACCATGGAAGCCGGACAAAGCTGGCACCAAGGGTCACCTCTCCACCCTCCCCAAAGAAACTGGTGCTAACCTGCTTGCTCTCTGCTGACCTTCAGCAGAGGAGATGGCCCTGAGTCTTGCCCGGGCAGTGGCTGGCGGAGATGAACAGGCTGCTATCAAGTATGCCACCTGGCTGGCAGAGCAGAGGGTGCCCCTCAGGGTGCAAGTAAAACCCGAGGTCTCCCCAACACAGGACATCAGGTGAGTGTGTCTCGAATTAAAGGGGACTGGAGGCCTCTTGAACGTCTGTGGACAGGTTATCTATTTTTTTCCCCTGCAGTGCTGGGGATCAAACCCAGGGCCTCACTGCCAGGTTCTCTTGTAGGATATTGAGCTTCTAAGCCTTGTCGCTCACTAATCAGTTGTGAGCTATGGAGTAGGCTGTGCTGGGGTTCGTTTTTTTTTTTTTTAGGGGACCCTGAACAATAGGTGTCCTCTTGCGCACGGCCCATGCAGATCCTCCAGAGTTAGTGTCTGTGCGCAGCAGCAAGGATGGGGTTTATTCTGAAGTCAGAACAACTTTGAGGAGACAGTTCTCTCCTTCCCACCACAAGACCTGGAGCTCAGCTTGCACCGCGAGCATTTTCACCCACCAAGCCATTTCTTCAGCTGTTATTTTAATTTTTAGTTTACTTCTGGTTTTTAGAATCCAAGCCCAAATCTGTAAAATCCAAGTTGGCCTATACATCACTATGTAGCCATGGCTAGCCTTTCAACTCAAGACAGTTTTATATTGGGAGTATTGGAATTACAGGCAAAGTACCAAACTGTCAATATAGTAACTTACAGATTTTGCTTTGTTACTACAAGGCTTCCATAATTTGCTCCTCTTTGGTTCTGAACATGTGTAGCCTTTAAGGCAGTGGTTCTCTGCCTTCCCAATGCTACAACCCTTTAATACAGTTCCTCATGTTGTGGTGACCTCAACCCAGAAAATTATTTTTGTTGCTACTTCATAACTGTAACTTTGCTGCAGTTATGAATTGTAATGTAGATATCTGTTTTCTGATGGTCTCAGGCAGCCCCTGTGAAGGAGTTAGTCAGGACCCACAAGTTGAGAACCACTGCGCGGTGGGCTTCAGAGTATTGTTATTATGGAATTGCCCGCTGTGGTACGAGTAATACAGTGTAAAGCTTGTGTACTTTTATGTTTCCAAACTCCTAAGATAGTTTGAAGACTAAGAATCTGGTCTGGGCTGAGTGTGGTGGTGCACACTGTAATCCCAGTACTTGGGTGGTAGAGGCAGGAAGACCAGAAGTTTCAGAGCCAACCTGAATACAGGAAACCATATCTCACAAGAACCCTAAAACAACAAAAACACCTTTCTTATGAAAACGTAGACCAAGAACTTTGAATCTTTTGTTTGTTTGTTTGTTTGTTTGTTTGTTTTTCAAGACAGAGTTTCTCCTGGAACTCACTCTGTAGACCATGCTGGCCTCGAACTCAGAAATCCACCTGCCTCTGCCTAACTTTGAGTCTTTGTATGTCTGTTTATTTCTTTTTTTTTTTTTAACCAATGGTTGGGTATCAAAATCATTTTTCTGCCTCAGGCATGTGTTACATGTCTATAATCCCAGCATTCAAAAGTCAGAAACAGGTGAATGTCTGAGTTAGAGGCCAGCCTGTTCTATATGGTTCATTCCAGACCAGGCAGGGCTAAATAATGAGATCCAACTCTAAAAACGCAAATCATTTTCTGGAAGAGTTTCCTGGGTACTTCCTGGAGTGTTTTTCAGAATAGGGACTGCTGAAACAACATTTTTTTTATGTAGACCAGGCTGGCCCAGAACTTCGGGCTATCCTCCTACAGAAATCAGCTTCTTGAGTCTGGGATCACTGTGTACTGCCTGTCCTGGCTGCCTTTGCTCAGATGACGCACTGTTTCCCATGGCTCTCCCAGGTCTCAGAAGGCTGGACTCTGGTCTTGTGGCATAGGTTATCTGTTTTCCTTGGGGGTCAGCTCAGTTCTTTATTTGCATTCTCATTTTTCTTGCTTTTTGGTCTTTTAACAGTGTTTCAGGAGCTAGGCATGGTGGCACACTTCTATAATGCTAGATGGCACTTGGAAGGCTGAGGTAGGAGGAGGGTGACAGCTAGTCTAGGCTGCAGAGTGAGATCCTGTCTCAAACCAAAGAACAAAATAAGCTTGCAGATCCCTGAGAAAACTGATGCTTATATACTAGAAGAAGAACACGAGGCCTCGATGGTGGAGTGATTGCCTGACGTGTATGAGGCTCTTCATTCAGTGCCCAGCACCGAAAACAGAGTTAGACATCGTTTGGAGTGATACAGTTTAGACTTGAGGTGCTGTGGCAGTTAGTATCTGCTCCTGCAGCATGGCTACCGTAGTATGTTTATATCTGGAAAAGGATATGGCAGGGTCTGCCTCAGGCTGCTGGAAAGGATTAAGGGACTGGTGTCAGGTGTGTGTTCAACACCAGATGTTGCTTATTTGGCAGAAGAGAGGAACAGGTGCAGCCAGAGCAGACCATAATCCCAACACTTAGACACTGGAAGAGAGAAGCAGAAGTTCAAGGGTGTTTTCAGCCTAATAGGGAGTTCAGGACCAGCCTTACATGAGACCCCGTTTCAGACAAAACCAAACCAAAAGAATCTTCCTTTCCCCCACAAAAGAATTTGCCTGGCTTGTTGACAGCTTCTTAGGAGGCTGAAACAGATAAATGACAAGTTCAAAGCCTGCCTTGGCAATTAACTGACCCTGTCTCAAAATAAAAATAAAGGGCTAGAAAATATATAACAAAACAAAACAACAAACAACAACAAAAACTTTCGGGTTGGACAGATGGCTCAGTGGTTAAGAGCACACACTGCTCTTCGTGAGGTCCTAAGTTCAATTCCCAGCAACCACATGGTGACTCACAACCATCTGTAATAGGATCTGATGCCTCCTCCTGGTATGTCTGAAGACAGTTACAGTGTACTCATATACATAAAATGCATGAAAAATAAAGGGCTGGGACACAGCTCAGCTGCAGAATACTCACCTAGCACAAGGCCCTGTGTCTAATCCCCAGTTCTGCTGTTCCTTATGAGCTCCAGCTAATGTGAGCCAGTGAAGGGCTTAGGCAGTGCTTCCTGTTGGGTGGAGATCCAGAGAGACTCTCCCCAGTGTAGGCTGTCCATGCAGGTTGTTCTGGTTTGTTTCTATTGCAGTAAACACCATGAGCAGAAGCACCTTGGGGAAGAGAGAGTCTGGCTTCTGTATCCCAGCTTATGCTCTTATCAGTGAGGGAAGTCAGGTCAGGAACACAAGCAGGAACCCGCAGGCAGGAACTGAAGCAGAGTCTGGGGGATGCTTCTTATGCTCTCCCAGGCCTGCTCAGATTGCTTGTTAATACAACCCAGAACCATCTGCTCAGAGGTGGCTGACTCAACAGTTAAAAGTGCATGCTACTCCTGTGGAAGACCCGGGTTTGGTTCTCAGCACCCACATGGTGGCTCACTACTCTTTGTAACTCTTGCTCCAGGAGTCTGCCATCCTCTTTTGACTTGCACAGGCCCCAGGAGTGCAGGTGGTGTAGGTATGATATGTACATGCAGGCAGTCACTCAAACACATGAAATAAGATAAATCTTGTACAAATTTAATTTTTGCTGGGCAGTGGTGGCACACGCCTTTAATCCCAGCACTTGGGAGGCAGAGGCAGGCGGATTTCTGAGTTTGAGGCCAGCCTGGTCTACCGAGTGAGTTCCAGGACAGCCAGGGCTACACAGAGAAACCCTGTCTCAGAAAGAAAAAAAAAAAATTTAATTTTTATAAAGGAGAGAAAATGTCCCACAGGCTTGCCTTCAGGTCAGTTTGATGGAGACATTTTTTTTTAATTGATATTGTCTTTTCTAACTTGTATATGTTGACAAAATCTACCCAGCAGGTAGCATCTGCACATGTGCAGACTTGAGCATTCCCATGCTGGCAGCCCCAGTCCTTGTCTCCCCTTGTTTTCTGCAGGCTTTGTGTGAATGTGGAGGACGCTTACATGCACACTGTCACTATTTGGCTCACAGTACGCCCTGATATGACAGTGGCCTCCCTTAAGGACATGGTAAGTGAAAGGCTGAAGGGGGGGGGGCTCCTCTCTGGCCATCCCCATTCTCTCTGCTCCCCCCACACAATATTGTCTGTTGCTGGGGTCAAGTGCCTGACAGAAGCCACCTGAGGAGAGGCTCATTTTGGCTCACAGTCCAGAGGATACAGTGATCACAGTGCAAGGGCTGTGCTTGAGAGACTCCATCTAGGACTCAGGAACTTGCAGCTCTGGGTTTTTTTTTTCCTGTCTCCTCCCCACCTTAAACATTCTTTAGAGTTACTTTCTACTTTATGTGTGTGAATGTTTGCCTGCGTGTTCATGTTGTTCCGTGTGTGCCCCTTATAACCTCTAGAACTGGGGTTGTGGATTATTGTGAGCCACCATGTGCGTGCTGGAAATTGAACCCAGGTCCTCTGCAAAAGCTAGTATTCTGAATCACTAGGCATCTCTCCAGCCCTCCTCTCTCTCCTTTTGTAAATATAGGATTTCACTAAGTAACCCTGGGTGGCCTGGAACTTACTTTGTAGATCAGGCTGGTCTGAATTTAAAGAGTCTTAAGTTCTTCTGCCTCCTGAGTTCTGGGATTAGAGGTGTGCACCACTACTCTGTTGTGGTTTTTTATATGGCTAAGGAGTAAAGAGCTCTGGGGCAAAGGCAGGGTAAATTCTGACCTTCAAAGCCAGCTTTGAGTGGCCCACGTACACCAGCCAGGCCTCCCCAGCAACAGTTCCACTGCCTCAGAAAACAGCTCCTCTGACTGGGATCAGCTGTTCAAATGTTGAGTGTAGTGGTAAATATTTTACTTTTCAAACTATAACCCCACCCCCACCACACCCCCAAAGGTATTCCTGGACTATGGCTTCCCACCCAGCCTGCAGCAGTGGGTGGTTGGACAGAGGCTGGCACGAGACCAGGAGACCTTGCATTCACACGGCGTTCGGCGGAATGGAGACGGTGCTTATCTGTACCTGCTGTCAGCCCGAAACACATCACTCAACCCGCAAGAGCTGCAGCGGCAGCGGCAGCTGCGCATGTTGGAAGGTGACGTCTTCTCTGTCAGTGATGGGTTGGAGGGCCCTGTCCATGAACGAGGATACCAGATGGGGGAGGGAGCTGTCCATAGAACTCTTGAGCATGGCTGGCATGAAGGGAGGTGGCTGTTTAGTCCTGGCCTGGCATTTGCTAGCTGTGTGAGCTGAGGCAAGCTCATTGCTGTTTCTGTCCCTCAGTTTTCTGTGTTTCTATTTGTGTATGTTGGTGATATAACTAAGGTGTAGTGTGGTTGCTTTTCCTGCGGTATTTTAGACCCTTTAGAGAAGTCACACAGTTGTATAGAGAAACATTTTCCTTCTTTGTTTTGTTTTGTTTTTTTTGTTTTTTCAAGAAGGTTTCTCTGTAGCCCTGGTTGTTCTGGAACTCACACTGTAGACCAAATGTGCCTTGAATTCAGAGATCTGCTGCCTGCCTCTGCCTCCCTAGTGCTGGGACTAAAGGCCCTGCCACTGCCGCCTGGCTGCTGTTTTGTGGTTTTTTGCTTTTTTTTTTTTTTTTTTTTTTTCATTTTCCTTCTTAAGCTTTACCTCTGGATGCAGAGTGTTAGGAGTGATTTTAAAAGGAACTGTACATAGGCTCTCTCTGAATACTGTGTAGTTTCTTAAAAAGAAAGGTTATTTTCCTGTGTTACTCTGAACAACTCTCCAGTGCAGGAAATTAACATCAATGTAATATAGACTTTTTTCTTTTTTTTTTTAATTTTAAAAAAAATTACATTTATTGGGCTGGGCATGGTGGCATATGCCTTTAATCCTAGTGCTTAGGAGGCAGTGGCAGCCAGATCTCTGAGCTCGAGGCCAGCCTGGTCTACATAATGAGTTTGGGGCAGCCAGAACTGTATCAGGAACCCTGTCTTGGGGAAAAAAAAAAAAAAAAACCTCACAAAGTAAGTGAATGATTTAAAGATTACATCTATTTGTTTGCTTGTTTTCTGTGTCTCTCTCTGTGTGTGTAGCTGTGTATGTGCCACAGAGCACATGGGAAGGAAGGAGGACAACTTACAGGAGACAGTTCTCTTTCCACTGTGTGGTCCAGGGGCTCACGCTCAGGTTGTCAGGCATGGTGGCAAGCGCCTTTAGCCACTGAGCCCTCTCTCTGGTTTGACATTGACACAGTACAGTCAGTCTCATTTGGCTTTTTGCCAGTTATCCAACCAGTGTCCTTGGTGACAAAAGATATGGCATTCAGCCGCCACATCTCAGTCCCTCCCAGCTCTGATCCCCTTGGATCCCTGGTTATCATGTTGACTGGGGATGTTCAGGCCTCTTTCTTCTTGGTGGGCATTTCAGCATGATGGAGTCAGGGTTTGGTAGCTCCTCCTCCTAAAAGGTTCGGGCTCATGAAGGTGCAGTTAGGGTAAGGTGATATAAAGCCTTGGGCTTGGGGTGTCCTGGGTATTCACCTTCAGGAGGGGGCCAGAAACACTATAGAGTTGGGAGATGACTCGAGGTGGGTTGTGCCTGGCCAGCTCAGCATGTCGTTACCTGGATACCACACACACTCCCTCTGCAGATTTGGGCTTCAAGGACCTCACCCTACAGCCACGGGGCCCCTTGGAGCCTGTCCTTCCCAAGCCCAGGACCCACCAGGAGCCAGGGCAGCCAGATGCAGCACCAGAGTCACCGCCGGTAAGCTGCCTTAATTCATGGGCACCTGTGCCCTGTCTTCCCTGGCAAGCTCAACAGCTGAGCTTACAGCCAGTCTGCACCTAGGTGGGCTGGCAGTGCCCTGGCTGCACTTTCATCAACAAACCTACGCGGCCTGGCTGTGAGATGTGCTGTCGTGCAAGGCCTGAGACCTACCAGATACCTGCCTCGTACCAGCCTGACGAGGAAGAGCGAGCACGCCTGGCTGGTGAGGAGGAAGCGTTGCGCCAGTACCAGCAGGTGGGCACACAGGTCCAGGGACAGACACCTGCAGGCTGTCTAAGGAAGGCCTAAGCCAGAAAGGGAACCACCTGCATACTGCTATGCCCCTGGCCATTGCCATTCACCTTGTGACCACACTGCTAAGCCATAACCTTGACCTTGACTGAGAGCTGCCTGTCTCTGAGGCCAATTCTCCGGCTGATGCTCATTCTCTGGTCGTGATGCACAGCTAGGCTCTTCACTTGCTCGGCGTCCTCGCTTTGACACCCGCTCCTCCCGTGTATATAAGCATCCCTGGCTGTGCCGACTGTACTTCATCTGTGACCCTAACTATACTATACCTCAGTCAGAGCCTCAGCCTATGGCCTGTAGCCTCATCCTGGCTCCTGTTACATACATACTCCACCTCCTGTCCCTTCCTCTTGCATGGACTGCCTTCCTGTGCTTCTTGGGAGTGACTCCACTCTCATTTCCCTAGAGTAGTCAGTTTCCATCACAAACCCTGATTCCATAGACGCCCCACTCTGGTGGTCCCCTCCAAGAGCATGCTCCTCCCCTCTGTCATCCCCTTTGGATTCAGCCTAGCCTGCCTCACCTAGACCATGACCCCAGACCTAGCAAGCATTCTGCGGCCTCAGTCTGCCACCCACCTTGACCCTCCTTATACCCCTTCTTCAGCACTGCCCTGCTCATCCAGAGTTTGAGCCCTGGTGGACCCCCCCCCCACTCCCTTTTGTACCCTGAACCTTGTCTTTCTCTACCATCCTTGTTCCCTCATCTGGCTTCTTACTCTGCTGTAGCCCCTCCCAGCCCTCTTGGCCTGCCCACATTCCCAGCTCACTACTACCTTGGTGCCCCCATCCTACCCCAGCCTTGTCCCCCTTTTTATCTGACCAACTGAGCCCCTGACCCACCTGGTGGCCCCACCCTGCCCATGTGCCCAGCGGAAACAGCAGCAGCAGGAGGGGAACTACCTGCAGCACGTGCAGCTGGAGCAGAGGAGCCTGGTGCTGAACACCGAACCTGCTGAGTGCCCTGTGTGCTACTCAGCGCTGGCACCCGGCGAGGCCGTGGTGCTGCGTGAGTGTCTGCACACCTTCTGCAGGTGCGGCCCCACTCCCACCCAGCAACAGTGGTCCCAGAGTAAAGTGTGTGTGGCCTTGTTCCTTATCTCATTGAATGCCCACAAAACCCCATTTATGCAAGAGGTATTGTGGCTTATGCCTGAAATCCCAGCACTCAGGAGGTGGAGGCTAGAGGATCAGAAGTTCAAGACTAGCTTCGGCTGTGTAGTGAGTTCAAGGCCAGCCAGGGCTGCTTGAGACCTTGTCTCCAAAATCCAGAAAGAAAACAAGGAATAGGCACAGAGAATCCAAACATCCATGACCAAGGCCACACAGCTTGCAGGGAGCTCAGAAATGAGATAGGCATTGGTCTTAGCTCCAGAGCCACTGCCCGTCTCACTACCTGTCACTGCCCTGGTAAAGACATTAGGGCTGGACCTAAGAGCCCACAGCATTCTGTCCTCTATGTATTCTTTCCCTTGGGTCTCCTGTGTAGCCCTTCTACCCTTGAGCTGGGAGAAGTGTGTTCACTATAGTGGACCTTGGTGGAATGCTAGCTTGTGTTCCAGTGAGGAATCTGTGTTAATGTCTCAGGGGCCTCATGCTAAGTGACTAGGTTGTGAGCCTTGCTGGGAAGGAACCCCTAAGGAAGTCATGCTGGAGCACAGGCTAGAAAACTGTCTGAAGAGACCAGGGAGCAGAAGGATGGTGGCTGTGGTGGGACAGGATAGTTGTGCCCGTGCAGGTGACAAGCTCTGAGCAGCAGTTGGTCTGGTCCCCTTTTGGCAGTTCTGCTGCAGTGCTGAGCAGTGGCACTTGGACCGGGTAGAGACAGAGACCAAGGAGGAGGTTACTGCAGTCGCCTGGGCAGGGATGCCAGTGCCTTAGACCAGAGCAACAGGGATGGTGGGGTGAATAGAAGTGGGGGCCTTGGTGGTGGGTTGAGAGGGATGGAAAGGGCGGGCCCTGGGATCAGGCCCTTCCATCTGAGGGCCAAGGGTCCCTATGGAAGTTGGAATGAACCTAACTATCACCCTCCCCTTCCCAGGGAGTGCCTGCAGGGCACCATCCGAAACAGCCAGGAGGCGGAGGTATCCTGCCCCTTCATTGACAGCACCTATTCATGCCCTGGCAAGCTACTGGAAAGGGAGATCCGGGCGGTAAGGCTGTGGGAGGAAAGGCATTCTGATCCTGAGAGTTGGCCCTGAGCTGGCAACAGGCACAGCTCAGAAACATCAGCTATTGCATCCCCAAGTGGACATTTCCCAGGAGTTTGTTTGGAGCGCCTGGGGCCTACGCAGGGCAGCTGGAGGGAGTAGACGAAACCCCAGCTGCTCTAGCTCCTCCCCAGTGCAGCAAGGACTGCAGGTTACTGTGGGTGGGAGCTGCGGCTGTAGCGTGGCTGTGTAACCTCATGTCAGATACTCAGCCTCTGCCTGTGTCCACTGTCAGAACCACAGGTGGCATCTGCTAGTGCGCATGCTTGTCCATCTGCTGTGTCAGCTCCCTTTTGCTTTGCAGCCACTCTCCGCAGGCCTGGAGCCCTAAGGCTCTGTAGTTTGTAAGTGGCAAGGCAGTACTTCACTGGGTGGAGCTGGGGTTTCAGAGTTGGATCCCGGATTGTCAGCTCAGTGGGATGAGATGGTTCATGATGGCCTTGTCTAGAATAACCGTCTACGTGGGTCCTCTCCATGTGCAGGCTGTACAGGCCTAACACTTGGCAGTGATTAGTGAGGTTCCAGTGTGCCAATCACAACTGTAAGTGTGCAAAGACTGGTTGGCTGTATTCGTGTTCATCAGTGCAAATCACATGCGCAGGCCCAGATTCCCTGTAGGGACCAACATGAACCATTTGGGTGACGTCCGGTGGTAATATGGCCTTTTGAGGGTTGGTATGACAGTCCACCCTGTCATCTCAGCACTGCTGAAGCATCAGGATGCAAAGCTTGAGGCCGGCTTGAACTAGCTAGCAAAGGTGTTTTACAAAGCTAAGGGCAAGTAGGTAGAGTACAGCTTAGCAAGCGCCAGCACCTGAGTTTTACCGTAGACTTAAGCAGGATCTCAGTGGCCAGGGTCCAGATGGGAGACCCCAGGTGTGCACAGATTCTCCTTTCTTCCCATCACTCCTGTCTCCTCTGACTTCTAAAGTCCCTCAAAATATTATGAAATGATTCTCTAGCCCAAGGACCTCTTCTGAGGTGGGAAGGGGATCTGAGAGAGTAGAACTAGGGGACTTTCAATTCTGTATTCAAAGCAGCTGTGTTTTAACCTTGTCTGGGAGCTTCTGAGCTGGTCATTTCCTGGCATTGCTGAAGTATCCTTATTGTGGTCTGGGGAGACCTGTATACTGGCCCTTGTCACTGGCTTAGAGGTTTCCCGAGAAGGCCACCCTGCCAAAGGCCATATTTATACAAGGGACTGCATGCAGGACACCCTAGATGTCCTCAGGCCCTGACTCAAGCCTCAGGTGTGGCAGCAAGAGGAAGCAGGTGTCAGTAGAGTGGTCTGGTGGTGGTACTTTTAATAAATGGCAGATAATAGAAATAAAGGAGAAAAAGCACCCCCAACTCTGTGAGCCCTGGACATCCTAGCACCCTCTGGTAGTATTTTGTCCTGTTTTCCCTCTTTCTTGGCACATAACTTTTGTTATGGTTGTTGTTTTGAGACAAGGTCTCACTATGTAACAGTCTTGACTGGCTTAACTCACAGAGATCACTTGCCACTGCCTCCTGAGTGCAGGATTAAAGATGGACTGCTGCCCCCTGCCTGTGTTTCTTTTTTAATTACATTTATTTGTGTATGTATCGTGTGTACCACACAGAATGTATGGAGCTCAGAGGACAGTTAGCCAGAGTCAGTTCTGTCTTTTCAACCATGTGCTTCTCAGAGTTCAAACTGAGGTCGGCAGATTTGGCAGCAAGCACCCTGGCCTGCTGTGCCGTCATTGGTCCCAGGCTGGAGTCTTGAGGTTTTTGAGGTAAACATCATTTACTGTGATTCACACAAGACAGAATGTGTATCTAATAGGTGTACAGGTATGTGAGTTTTGACACATGTAACTTCCATAAGCACCACCCAGCTAAAACACAGAACACAGGCCTGTTTCTCCCACTGACTGGCTTTGCAATTTGCCCGTGATCCTTTATGGAGCATTTCAACTCTCTGACAAGCCTTCTCTGCCCCTCCTCAGCTTAGTCTGCCCTACCAGGAGGTACAGCTCCCTAGCAGTGTTTGTGCGTGGAGTAGAAGATGGCCAAGTCTAGGGTTCTGTCACGCTGTTTGCAGAGTGCAGTGTGCCTGGGTACTGGGTTGCCTTTGAGACAGGTCTTACTCTCTATATAGTACAGGCTGGCCTTGAACTCTCAAAGATCCTTCTGTCTCAGCCTTCGAAGGATTGGGATTTAATGACTTCCAGATAGGATAGGAATTGAACCTCTTTGTCCCCCATCACTTGTATCCCACATTTTCCTCATAAAATGTGACCTCTTGGCTGTTTGTCCACAGTTAAATCCTTAGGTGTGTAACTCTGAGGCACTGTCACCTAGCTTTATAGCCATCGTGACTGTGCACTGTCAGATTTGCCCACTTCCAGCCACAGCCTCCCAGGTGCTAGGATGATAGGTTCGTGCTTCTGGACTGTCTGAGTGGAGGTTTTAAGTACTCGAGGGGCTCTGTGAAGAACAGAGCTTGCGTCATATAGCTCACCTGTAATGCCAGCCCTTGGGAAGTAGAGACACTCCAGGAGTTCAAGGCCAGCCTTTATTACATGAAACCCCACCCCCACCCCAAACCCCCCAAAACGGCGCAGGTCAGGGAAGAGGAGCTTGGGATAGGGTTGAAGTGCTGGGTTTCCTGGGACCATTTGATATGAGGAGGGAATCTGTTGGGTGTCGTGAACCCCAACAACAAAGTTGTGTCTGTGCAGCTCCTGTCCCCTGAGGACTACCAGCGTTTCCTGGACCTGGGTGTGTCCATCGCAGAGAACCGAAGCACCTTGAGCTACCACTGCAAGACCCCTGACTGCAAGGGCTGGTGCTTCTTTGAGGATGATGTCAACGAGTTCACCTGTCCTGTGTGTGCGCATGTCAACTGTCTGCTCTGCAAGGTGAGACAGGGACCATCTAGCTGGGGCTTGCTATGACTGGCTGTGGCAGCTCCAGGGGCTGCAGTCTGAGCCTAGGGGAGAGCTGCTTTAGGGGTTACAATACCCATCAGCACCTAAAATAGGATTTATATTAGGCTCCTGCTGATGGTCCTGGCTTCGTCTTCCTGAACCCTGTGTCTTCTGTAAAATGAGTATAAGCTTTTTAAGTGAGGGCTTTCATTGATGGCACCCATTGCTGGGCTTGGGCCTCTTCTGCCCCTCACAGCTTAAGCTCCTGGGGAATGTCTCACTGTGCGCTTCTTGCCCTCCAGGCCATCCATGAGGGCATGAATTGCAGGGAGTACCAGGATGACTTGACCCTACGGGCTCAGAATGATGTGGCTGCCCGGCAGACAACAGAGATGCTGAGGGTAAGGCATGGTCTTGGCACAGGCCTGGGGACTTACGTTCTAGATGCTTCTTAGGAAGGACTAAGTTCACATGTTCTTGATGGCCCAATCTTCCTCCTGGTCAAACCTCCATTTCAGGGTGTGTCTTCCAGTAGGGTGTCATGTGTGGAACTGAAGGAAGAGTCTGGGTTGGGGAGCCCTCAGTAGCGGAGTGGTGGCTAGCCATGCCAGGCTCCGAGGGAGAATACACTGAAAGGCAAGGCCAGGACCTCAGTAGCTCCCCTTCCAGGTGATG
Source organism: Rhabdomys pumilio (assembly GCA_030674055.1). Lineage (NCBI taxonomy): Eukaryota > Metazoa > Chordata > Mammalia > Rodentia > Muridae > Rhabdomys > Rhabdomys pumilio. The sequence continues at coordinate 213,185,751 of JANHMN010000002.1, read as the reverse complement.
CTACAGCAAGGCGAGGCCATGCACTGCCCACAGTGCCGGATTGTGGTGCAGAAGAAGGACGGCTGTGATTGGATCCGCTGTACTGTCTGCCACACAGAGATCTGCTGGGTCACCAAGGGGCCACGCTGGGGCCCTGGGGTGAGTCTGGGTACCGGAGAGCTGAGGGGTATACTTACTGGAGGGGGACTCAAAACTTCAGCCATGAACTCAGTCCAGCCTACCTGTACAGCTCAAGAGGAAAGATTGTTATTTTATTATTTAATTTTGAGTCAGGGTCTCATAATGAAGACCTGACTGACTTGGAAATCCCTCTATAGACCAGGCTATCCACCAAATATGAGAGCCATCTGCCTCTGCCCCCAAAGTACTGGGATTAAAGCCACCATTGCCTGGCTTAATTTTGTTTTTTATTGTTTGTGCACCTAGGTGTGCATGTGGGGGTGGGGAGAGCAAGAGCGTATGCATGCTCAGGGAAGATTTTTTTTATTTTTTGAGACAAGGTTTCTCTGTGTAGCTCTGGCTGTCCTGGAACAGACCAGGTTGGCTGTAAATGCAGAGCTCCGCCTGCCTCTGCCTCCCAAGTGCTAGGTTTAAAGTCGTGTGTCACTACCAACCACCTACATGATTTTATCTTTCTCCTCTTTTTTTTTTTTTTTCTTTCTTTTTTTTTTTAAATACTTCCTCCAACTCTGTAGGCTGGGTTGCCTGGGGATTTGTGGCAGTCCTCCTGCCTCAGCCTCCTGAGTGCTGGAGATTATAGTACCATGTGTCACCTTGCTGGGCTTAAGGGTTAAGGATTTTTTACATCTTAACAATGTTTAAAAGGTTATCAAAGGCTGCTGTTTGGAAGTGTAGAGAGACACAGTAAACAGTCCTGGAGCCACCAACCCCGTGCTCTTGCTTCCTGCCTCTGTGCTTGTGTGGAGGGCTCAAGGCCTGTCAGGCTCTGACCTGGCTTATGCAGCAGCAGGTTTACCTGCTGATCTGCTTGAAGGGAGAGCCAAGTCAAGGTCAGTCTGGAGTTGGAAGGAGGCTAGCCAGTCCCTCCCTCCGGCACATCTTTGCCAGGGCCTCTCTTGGATTGTCAGAAACCAAGTAGCAGAGATGTGCTCCATGGGTGCATGTCACACGCTGTGGGTGCCCTGGGGGTGGTGACAGTCAGTTTTGCTGCTGTGTTGCTGGTGTCAGAGTTGGCATCACTACTGGTGGATGTAGGGGCCGGTGGTGCAGAGGGAACTGTACTTCTTCCTCTGCCCAGGTGCTGGTCCTCCTGCAGCTGGGTCCCCTTCTCTGTCTGGCCTGAAGGTGAAGACCATGGAGTTTAAGGGTGCTGGAGAGGTTGAGGTGGGGTTAAAAGGCCTTCATGGCTGCCTCTCTGAGGTTGCTGAGGCTGTTCTTTGCAGGAGGGCTTTTGGCAACCTCACTGCACCTTTAGATGGGCTCTGGCTTTGGCCTGATAAAGTGACTTTTGGGGATAGCCTGTTTTTACCAACCTGATACCCTCTTTTCTCTACCCTTTAGGGCCCAGGGGACACCAGTGGTGGCTGCCGCTGCCGGGTCAATGGGACTCCATGCCACCCAAGCTGTCAAAACTGCCACTAAGTCGAAGATGGTGACTCCCATACAGACCCAGCCCACATTTATGACATCGAAGAGCAGGGCCAGGCCAGAGGCTTTAGCTCTGGTTTGACCACCATACCTTTAAGCTTGGTAAGGGAGAAAGCACAAACTGTAGTCTGATTGCTGTGTTACAAGAACCCAGCTGAGCTGATATCAGTTGCACTGCCTCTGTCGCTTCAAGGGGTTGCTGACCAGACCTCATGGCCCTGAGCTAGATACCCTACCCTTACTAGCCACCAGCCTTAATTAAACACAGCCTTGGCCTAAGGCCTGGCTGGCTAGTGCTCTGAGCCTCCGAGTGACTATTTTCCCTCAGCTTGCTCCCTGAAGACCCACAGCCTCATCCTTTGCCTTGCTGGCTTTCTGGGCACTTCTTAAAGCTGATGTGAATCCATCCAGGACCCAGGTAGATTGGTAGGTCAGTAAACAGCCTATGGGGTCCAGCTCTGCATTCCCTCTTTAAGTGAATTAAAGTGGTTTTCCAGGAAGGGAAGTGTGTCATGCTTGAGGGAACAAACGTCCTAGGCTGGGTACCACACAGATAGGATAGTGAGTTCTGGAGAGCTTGGAACAGAACTTCGAGTTGATCTGTTGGTTCTGGTGGTTGGGGGAATAAGGCTGGCTCAGCTCTGGGACCCCTGTAGCAGACCTGGCACCACCATGCTCCACTCTTGGGACAAGGTTGCTTGGGCAGTATTAGCCCAGACTGGTGAAATTTATCAAGAAGGGCTTGAAGCTTAGATGCTAGGGAGGGAGGCCAAGGCAGCAGCTGGAGGCTGGGAAGAAAGGCTTGACTGCTCCCTCTCTGGGTGTCTAAGGAGAAGAGCAGAAGAGTTTCTGAAACTGCTGAAACCAAGCAGGGAGGAGGTCCATTCTACTTAACAGCCAAGGCGAGATGGAAAAGTCATGCTGTGATGTCTGTTCCGGTGGGTTCTGTCCATCTGGCTTATCCAGCTCCTTCTGAGATTATTACTGTCTTCCCACAGTATGATCCTAACAGTAAGCCCAGCACTTGTGGTCAAGGCCTCACTCCAGACGCTAGGGCATGTAGCTTTTCCAGGGTGTTTTCCAGCCCCTGGAGTATGTATCCCTGGATGGACCTATAGCCTCAGCAGGGGCAGAAAGGAACCTGGACAGTGAATAATTGCTTTGAATTTTAGATATAAGGTCTGTGTAGCCCAGGTTATCCTTGAACTCATGGCAATCTTTTTTCCTGCCTTGGCCTCCATGGTATTGGGAAAACAGACATGCACCAAGCTTGGCCTGACCAAGATTTATTGCACATGTGCCCTTCCTTCATTACCCAGGTAACAAAATCACTTGTCCTTTGTGTTCGGTCCACATGTCCTCAGCTGCTTAGGACTTTTGCCACTCAGACTGCTCTTTAGCCCTCTGCAACTGGAGGTTGAGCTCTGTCCCTGCTGGCCCATTGAGGTTCACAGTTGCCATGTCAAAGTGTATCACAGGCTGGTGGCCTGTTGTGGAGCAAGGATCAACAAATGCCTACCCAGCACTAGCTCCTGGCTGGCTCTCTGCCAGGCACAGGCAGAAAAGTAGGGGCCCAGCTACTGCACACTCTTACTGCCAGGAGTAGGGCTGTTTAGAGGCTAGACCAGTGGTTCTCAACCTTCCTAATGTTGTGACCCCCATCCATAAAATTTATTGCTACTTCATACCTGTAATTTTTGCTGTTATGAATCATAATGTCAATATTTTTGCCCAAGGGTCGTGACAGACAGACTGAAAACCAGCTAGGCTAGCCGCTGAGTGAGGCAGCGCTCAGGTGCTCAGTAGACAGAAACTAGTCATGATGGGCTGGTTTGCCTTTCACAACAGGCTCAGTTAGAGTCTGAATCCAAGTGCTAGCCTTCTGAGCTGAAAGCCTGCAAAGCAAAAAAGGCCAGAGCACCCTAGGCACGTCCTGTACCTGTCACCTAGTTGTGATGGTGTCCACAAAGGTACAATATGAAGCCCACACTTCCTGTATGACTGGTACTTAGAAAACATCTTTGTTGGGGCTGAAGAGACAACTAACTCAGTGGCTGAGAGAATGCAATTCTCTTCCAAGAGAATCACATACACATAATTGCAATCACATGCACATAATTGGAAACCAAAAGAAGGCGGAGGGGAACCCACCTTTGCTAAAAACCCTTACTGTGCCCACAAAGGGATTAAAGGATGGATGAGAGCTCTTTCCTTGAAAGGCTCAAGGCTGAATATGCCCTGGTCCTAAACCCCAAAGATGAGTTGAGGTCACTGGACCTTTGTTCCGTGTGCTGACTAAATTGCTTCCCACTACTTATGTCTTAAGTTGGGTTATCAAGCTAGGGAAGTAGCTAGCTTAGCCCTTGCTGGCTACTAGAACCAGGACTTTTGCCTTGATTACACCTGTGTGTGAAAAGAAACTGGAAAGGATCACTGTGCTGCCAGGCAAGGTTGACAGTCTACAGACCGCAGGCCCCAAGTATCTGTGACTCACCAGGTCCAAATCCAGGCAAGCAGTAATGATGTAAAGACAAGTGATTAGGAATCACATAAGGGCATTTATTTCATACAGGGCTCTGTACAAAACATCTACACACATTTTTTACAGAGTAAGTAAATACCTGAAGGTAAATTGACAATGCTTCCTTCTCAGTGTTAGGGGAGTCCTGTTATGGGCACAGACTTCAGGTCAGCACAAGCCAGTGCCACCTGCTTGTTTGGATGAAGAATAATGGCTTGGACTCTAAGCCCATGCCCCTCCCTCAGCCAGCAAGCTTCCTACAGTCTTCAAGCAGGCTAGAGGCATAGATGACAAGCTCCCATGGTAGACTGATACTATTTGTCACCTTATCACTCTGGATCCTGGAATCATCCTTTGTCCTGAATGAATCCCAGTGAATCACTCACCCCAGGCAGGGCTCCTGTGTGGAGAAGGACTTACCACTCCAGCTTGACTTAGTTAAAGTGCTTTGTGTAACTCAGCCTGGACACCTATATGCTCTGGCTTCGTGGCTGCCCAGCATGCAGTGTCCCACTGCATACAATGGGCATAGGGGACAAGGGGGTAGGCAGGATGGGCAGGAGACACATGTGGGGTGTGGACATGGCAGGACTGGAGAAGAGTGTCCAGGAAAGATTAGGAAACTAGCTTCCCACTACACACCCTAAAGCAGCAAAAGGCACTTTTGTTTTCAAGCCAGTTACTATAAAACACATCTGGCTTCACTTTTAACAAAGCCATCCTAGGAAGACCGAGTGATCCCGTGGATCCTGTACACCTCTCCTGGAGGAGCCCAGGTATAGTGAGGCTGGTGGTGTGGAGTTCCTGCCAAACCCTTCTACATGCTGGCAAGTTTCCAAGGACATTCCCAGCCTGAGACCAGCAGCTGAGATCAACACAAAGACAGGCCAAGGTGGGTAATTAGAGGAAAATAAGAAAAAGAGACAGGAAGTAGCACTGTAGAGTATGGGGTTATTCACAAACAACTTTGGCTAAACTGAGCAGGGAGAATATCTCAGGTGCAATCCTGTTCAAGGCCAGCCTGGATAATTTACATAGACCCTGTCTCAAAAATTAAAAAAACAAAAATAAAAAAAATCCAAACAAAAAAACCCAGCTGGGTCTGCTCAGTGGTAGAACACTTGCTTTGCAGGTGAAAGGCCCTGGGTTCCATTCCCCTCCAAAAAAGGAAAGAATAAATGTTAGCCCAGTAGAAGCTCAATGCTCTGATAGCTTCTCTCATGAAGGAACTATGAAAGAAGCTGGAGAGAGGGCTCAGCAGTTAAGAGCACGGCTGCTGCTTCACCAGAGGCCTGGCAGTCAGATACCAGCACCCACACCAGGCTCCAGGAACCCCAAAGCCCACCTATGGCCTCCATCTGTGAGCACCTGTACACACACAGATGCACACACACAAGTAGTTTTAAGTGAAGAGTACTTGCTATGTGAGGTGTAGTACACAATCATAAAAACAGGATTAAAAACATCTTTGTAGGTTTGTCGTGTGGCTTGTAGAGCAGAAAGAACAGGGAGACACAGGCAACACTATCCTGGTGATGAACATTCCTCTGCATGTGAGCTCTAGGCTGGGATCATAAAAATTCAATTAGAACCCAGCTCTGACCAGCTAATAGGGCCGCTTTTAAGAGGGTCCAGCTGACTCCCAGGCTAAAGTTCTCTCCCCTCGCTTTCATTCCAAGGCTGGACCATCCGCCTGCTTTGTCTAAAGATACTCAAGACACATGGTGCTGTAAGGAGGGCATCTCTGGGCCCAACTTTCTAGGCAGTGAGTTGGGTAGCCAGGTGCTCCAGAGACACTTCCAACAGGAGGAGAGGTGCAGAGAGCACTCAGGCCCGGTAAGCCCGGTCGGTGTCACTAGCCACCAAAGCCAAAAGACAAGCTGCCAAGGGTGGCAGACAGAAACACCCCTGACAGAAACCCTTTAATCACAGCAACTTCACCCTCTTTCTGGAAATGGGGAGAGCTTGGTGTCCGGGGTGAGGAAGTGGCTGCTGGATGACTTTAGGGGAACAGCTGCAGCTGGAACTTGGGGGCCCACTCCAGGGCACTCTTCACCACTGCCAGTGCTGCTGCTCCAAGGGCCACCGTTAGACCCATCACTGCCAGTTTCACAAAGCGGTTGGTCCTTGGTTTGGTCAGGACATCTTTTGTTCGAGCCTCAGGCCTCAGAAGTCCCCGAAACCGCTGCCGCAGCACCATGTCTGGCCTCTGCTGAGTCGATGCCAGCTCAAAATCTTTGAAAGTAGAGGCTGCCGTTCTGTGGAAGGAAGCAGAAGGTAGCACAGGGGGCAGAAGACCCTGAGCAAGCCATTGCTCAACATGCTCTTCTGGTAAAGATCTACATGGTCTACAGAGAAGACTCTGCAGAGTGTGGAGCCCCATACCCTCTAGACAAGCTGACTCCAGGACGGTCTCACTTCCAACTGCCCGCCCCACTGCAGCAGCAGCAGCAGCAGCAGCAGCAGCAGCAGCAGCAGCAGCTCGCCCACCTCACCTCTCAGCCTCCTGCTGAGCAGCCGCCTCCCTTGCAAGTTCAGAAGGGGGAAACTGAACAAAGAGGTCTCCTGCTCTGCTGATGAGCGTCTCATAGGGCAGGTCCTGAGGGATCTGGGACAACAGGTGGTGGACAGAGGCCATGTCACAGTCACAGTCCAGGACTTCCTGCTCCCGGTACAGCACGATCTGGTGAAGGCAGGCTTTGAATCAGACACCAGACTGGACAGTTGTCTGTCTGTCTGTCTGTCTGTCTGTCTGTCTGTCTGTCTGTCTCCCTCGTCCCCAACACACACACACACACACAGAGGCACACACCCCTTAGAAACAGACAACACTCAGCCCAAAGGTTAGGCAAATGCTGTGTCCCTATCCACCTATAATGTGAAAGACTACCCAATTCTCATTAAGTCCTCTGACAAGTCTTGAAATAAACTGACATTCTTTTAGGAAGAAGAATAGGGCCCCAGGAGATTCTGAGGAGCCTCAGAAAAGCCTGACAGAGCCATCTTACTTCCCTTAGACATCCTCCTGAGAGCAGGGCTCATGTTTACAGCTGCTAAAGGGCCAATGTCCACTCAGTCCTCTTGGGCATGAGCCCCACACTCTTCCACAAGCCACTCCTTTTTTACGTCTTAACACCAGGCCTGCCTGGTAGGCACACTGAACCATAACGACCTCTACTAGCTAGAGTTCCAGGAGGTCTCAGGAGTTACTGACAGTCACATGGCACTCTGGTGCTTTGAAGGGTCTGAAGTCTCGAAGTGAGGACAGCTGCTTAACAATATTTCCTCACACTTTTCAGACTAGAGAATGGGCCCCAGCCTGGGCTCTACTGTCCCCTTCAAGAACACTGATCAAGCTCAATGGGTTAACAGTGAACTGAGACACTGCCTCCCAGTATATACCTACCACAGCTGCAAAGTAAATGGGCATGAGTGGGTGGCAGGCCAGGAAGAAGTCGTATAACCTCACAACGTGCCTGAAGTCCAACAGGACGTGTCCAAACCAGGTGATAAGCCAGCTGAGGGCAAAGATGGTCCCCACCTCAGCACTAGGAGCAAAGAAAATCAGATGTTAGGTGTCCTGCCACCTCACCCCTTCCCTTTCACTGAACTTTCTTTGTTCTTGAGAGCCGATGAGGAAGAAGTATTTAGAAAAATATACTTCTTTCTTGGGAAATTATACCACTTAAGAACTTAGAATCTTCTTTAAAAAATACAAAATCTCAAAAATGTACCATGAAGCCAGGTAGTGATGGTATACTCCTATATTCCCTGAGGGGGAAGGGTGGCAGGCAGAGGAAAATGATCTCCAGGATGAGTTCCAGGACAGACAGGGCTGCACAGAGAAACCCTGTCTCAAAAACCAAAACCCAAAACCAAAATCAAACCAAACCAAAAAAGCACTCTGAGGATGGGGGCAGGAGCACAGTGGTAGGGCGCTGCCTCGCCTTCCTGGTACTTTCCTCATGTCCAATCAACCTCCATGTGAGAACAAGGAACTGCCACTCTCAAGAGAGTAGCACTGTGGTTTCCTCCTTGAGCACCAGGCACGGAGGCAAAGCACACATACATGTGAAAGTGAAAGTAAATCTTTAAAAAGAGGATTTATTTATTATCTTTATAATAATATAAAGTGTGTGTGAGGCTGTGTTGTTCATGTATACCACAGGCACCTGCACAGGCCAGAGGGTGTTGGACACTTTAGAACTTCAGTTAAGAACAGTTGTGAGCCACCTAATCTGGGTGCCGTGAGCTGTACTCAGGTCTTCTGCAAGGGCAGCAAGAATTCTTAACCTCTAAGCCATTCTTCTATCCCCTTCTGTTTTTTAAATTTTTTTTTTTTTTTTTTTTTTTTGTTGCTATTGTCTTTGAAACAGGGTTTCACTATGCAGCCTTGATTGGCTTGGAACTCAGTATCTAGACCAGGCTGGCCTTGAACTCAAAAGATCTGCCTGTTCTGCCAGTGGCATACACCACTACTGACCAGCTTCTTGTCTCCACCTACCCACACCCCCACGTGTCTCAGATTGGCTTCAAAGTCATTAAAGAACCAAGGCTGGCCTAGAATTCTTTGCATTATTTTTTGGTAAAGATTTATTTTTACCACTTCTGGTGGCACTGAGAAGGCAGAGGATCTTTACATGAGTTTCAATATGGTCAAGACTACATAGGGAGATCCCATCTCAAAAAATAAAAAATTATGGGAAAATAAAATTTTACTTTTCTGTGTATGTATGTGTATCTGTGTTTTACTGTGTGCATGGTATATAGGTGCCTAGGGAAACTAGAAGAAGGTGCAGGAAGGTGTTGAATTCTGGAGCTGGAGTTATATGCTCCTCGTCAGGAGCAGCAATGGCCCTTAACTACTGAGCCATCTCCTTAGTCCCTGGCCTTGAACTCTTGATCCTTCTGTCTCTAGCTTCAAAGTGCTTCACCACAGGCATGTGGCATCACATGTAGCTTTCCCTTTCCTCTTCTAAGAATTTATGATGTACCCATCAAATGCAAGCTCCTAAAGCCCTGAGCTATTATCCCTACATGCTAGGTTTGTGAACAAAAGAGCAAGAAGCAAGGCACACAAGCCATGTGTGTCTTGTTCACACAAATGTAGATTCACCTCTGCATGAAGTCATGGAGTTCTGGGTTCACCTGGTCAATGATGGGCATCAGATAATTTAGGATGTGCTTGGTGTTGTCCATTGTGGGATCCATGAAATCTCTATGGGAAGACAATGCAAGTGGTCAGGTCCAACGTTGAGCTTAGGGCTGGTACATGGAGTGGAATGGGAGTGGACCCCCATCTTGGCATGGGAGCAGATGCACAGGTACCTGAGGTGGTGGGTAGACAATTTTTCTACCAGGGATGTTGCCAGCCTCTCGCCCACCACCAGCAGAAAAGTGACCACGATGTCATGGTAGCCCTGGTAGTAGTGGAGCTGAGGGTTTCGATCCAAGACGAGGAGGATGATGTCGATCAGCTCTTCCTGGAGCCCTTCTCTCTGCTCGTCTGGCATGCCTGCGGAGAGGAGGAGCATCTGCATTGGCAAAGGAGCCTAACGACAAAAGCGTCCAGTGACAAACAATGAATTACAAACAAGTTGGCCTTGCCTTGCAAAATCTACACATTGCTGATGACACTCAGCCCAGGAAAAGCCACACAGTAGGGCCTCAGGGAAAATCACCTAAACTAAAACCTTACAGTTAGTATGGCCAATCATGAGGAAAAAACAGCATAGGCCTACACGAGCTCTGCACTTCAGTGATCTCCTGTCACCAGCATCACAGACATGACCCTAAACCATGAGCAAACACCAGACAAAAGCAGAAAATGACAGAGTTAACTGTCTTGCCATGCACACAAAGGAACTGTTGACATTAAAAAAGGCTCAAAAGAGGTTCGAGCTGCAAATCCAAGAATCTGTGTTTCTTTTTCTGATTAAAAAATAATTAGTAAATTATTTCTGATAAAAATAGAGAAATGGTGAAAGATGAACTTTTGTATGGATTAGATATGCTGAACAAAAGGGTGCTGCAGTGGCTGTTTAAATAGTACAGAAACAAAATTACGTGTACACAGATTGAGACAGGCAATTATGTGGCAAAGTGTGAATCTACAAGATCAGCAGACTTTTGGTCCTTCTTCATGGAATGAAATTATATACGGAATTATATAAAAATTAAAATTGTTGTATTCTTCTCTAAGCTGTAGCCCATATTCTAAGTGGTCTCAATTTCTAGCCACAGTTGTAAGCAGGGCCACTAAGTCACAGCAGTGAGCACAGTGCTTTCTGGCACATATGTTTTGGTGAAGACTGATGAACCTGTTCTGCCTAAAGCCAGAGCTCAAAGAGGAGATGGCCATACTCAGTCCATGCACCCAAAAGCAAGAAGGCTGGACAGTTCCAATTCTGCATCTACAAGGCACCCTGGATCTGAAAGTGAACTTGAACCTCAAGGTTCTTATTAAGGGAGTTAAAAAAACACAGCACTAAAGAAATCAAAGCTGCTAGTGGTTGGAAGGCTGTCATAATCTGTTCCAATTCTTCTACTAAAAACTGATCCAGAAAATGCCAACTCTTGCTAGTGTATGAAACAGAAAGTGGCCCCTGAGAAGCCTGTGGTCTTTATCGCTCAGCAGTCCTGGCTTAGCCAGTCTGAAAAAGACACACGAAAAATAAACAAATTGCCCAGCAGCTGCACACTGAGTGCCACCCGTGCTCCTGTGGAAAACTGACGGATGGTGGGTGGCCTGCTCACAAAGATGCCCACAGGATGATATACAGCAGGTCAGTGTGGACTAGCAGTCTGAACTGCCTGGAGTCTGTGAGAGCTCACGGGCAATGATGTTAACTCTGAGCTCCAAGTCTGAATTGTAATGAATGGAAATGACTGAGCACTTAGGGGAGGCGGAGGATGTCAAGCCTTGATCTCATGAAATATTTTAGAGGAATGTTACCCAGTAGAGCTTTCTCGTGCTCTCAGTTTAGCTTTCAGTTAAAAGCAGGTATTGTGAGAGAAAATAGCAAGGTAAGGGCCCACATTGACCTGAACAAAGGTTCAAGGCAAAAGCAAAGGTCACTCCTTGTTCATATTCATTCTACCACTCAAAAGAGGTGTGCTGGAAAGAAAACAAAAACAATAACAAGGCAAACCAAGCACTGAGTGGAACAATGAAGTACGGAGAACAAAGAGCTACTTCCTGTTTGAATTTCTGGTTTAGATCAGTCAGGCTAATCCAGAGGCCGTGAATGGAAGGAAAGGGTTTAAAATGCCAAGGAGGATCCTGTATGCAGGAATTTCACAATGGACTGGTAACATAAAGGTATTAAGGCTGGCATTCATATCCACCCCCCTTTAATTCCAGCTCTCAGGAGGCCGAGGCAGGTGGATCTCTGAGTTTAGGGAGCAACAGCAATAAAGGATGCAAAGGAAAACAGGGCGGCACTTGCCCTACATCAACCACCTCAACTAGACCAGCAGCGTGGGAAAGGGGACTGGGTCATGGGCTATGTTGTGTCCTATCCAGAAGACTGACTGGCTACTAGCCTGTGGGAGCCTTAGGAACCTCCACAGAGAATAAAGATCCAAGTAGGGCAGAAGGCCTGTAACACACATGTCCCAACCAAAGCTTGCTTCAGCTAGGTGTGGCAAGAGAGTTAGAGGTTCCCATATCTCTTCAAAAGTCAAGGTAAACTTACAAGGGGAAGAAAACTAGATTATACAGATGAGGTTTGCTGCCCAGTTTCCTTCATTATGAAAACAGGAAAGCAGAGTCATTTTCCTTGTCCTGAGTGCAAGGGACAATTTCAGAATATACTCTGCAAGCATGCAGGAAAAGAGACCCAGTAATCACAGGTAAGGCAACACTCACCAATGAAGACATTACTAGTTCCCATTAGGGAGCAATTCCAAACCAACCCAATCTCCAAAGTCAATCCCTGGCCCCCCCAATCCCTACAAGTTCCTCCAGGACACAAAAGAGAGGATGCAAGAGCTTCTTTCACTTGGCACCTCTGGGCCACAAGGACTCAACAGTGAGGGCACCCCTTTCGTGCCTGAGAGCAGAGTTCTGCATATGTGTCTCTGGTTGCTGGGAAACTCCCCCAACCTTGGCAAGCGCCAATACAGGAAGGTAAGTGTGAAGGGACTGAAAGCACACTCCAGATGTGGCAAGTCAGGAGATCTGCTCACCAGGAGGGAAGCGCCGAAGAGACCGCCTGACGTCCAGCAGCACTTGCTGGTAGTCCTTGCTCATGTCTCGAAGATCCTTCCCTATCAGAGGAAGAGGAACATGGTGTTACTGCAAAGAGGACTGGGAAGTCAGAGAAGTCAATTTTTCTTGGGTTTTCTGTATGTTCAGTCGCAGGGAGCTAACCTAGTAAGCTCAATGCCCAGAATTTAGACCCAACATCACAAAGCAAACAAAGAGTAACAGAAACCACATCTTGAAATGATAGTTGAGAGCTAAAGGACACACAGAGCAGACTTTTCCTCAAGAGAACATGACTTAAAAATGTAACACCCAAGAGCTGGAGAGATGGCTCAGCAGTTAAGAGCACTGACTGCTCTTCCAGAGGTCCTGAGTTCAATTCCCAGTAACCACATGGCGGCTCACAACCATCTGTAATGAGATCTGATGCCCTCTTCTGGTGTGTCTGAAGACAGTGACAGTGTGCTCACATACAAAAAATAAATAAATCTTAAAAAAAAAAAAAAGATATTCCTTGATCTAAGCACCATGTACACAAAGAATCCCAGCCACGCAGTCAGGTACTGAGCTGGCTCACTTATAATATAATCCTGTCCTTGGGTGACTGTTGGAAGGGGATTGCCTCAGGTTTGAAGCCCACCTAGACTACCAGCAAGACCTCATCCCCCCCAAAATTTAAAGAGAATGAAAAACCAAAAAAAGGAGCAGTTTAGTGGTTGTGGACTTGCCGAGCTCTAGCTGTACATGTAGCCGAGGACTGCCGTATCTGGCATCAATGGGAGGGAAGGCCCTTGGTCCTGTGGAAGCTCGATGACCCGGGGTAGGGGAATGCTAGAACACTGAAGCATGAGTGGGTGGGTGGGGAAGCATCCTCATAGAAGCAGGGGCAACAGGGGAAGGGATGGAGGTTTGTGGAAGGGAAACTGGGAAGGGGGATATTTGAAATGTAAATAATAAAATAAGCAAAACAACAACAACAACAAAAACCAACAACAAGAAACTCACAGGGGGCTGGAGAGATGGTTCAGTGGTTAAGAGCACCAGTTGCTCTACCAGAGGTCCTGAGTTAAATTTCCAGCAACCATATGGTGGCTCACAACCATCTATAAGGGCATCTGATGCCCTCTTCTGGCATGCAAGTGTGTACATGCAGCAGAGCACTCACAGAAAAAAAAAAAAAAAAAAAAAAAAGGACAACTGAAAAAAAAAATCACACTGCACCTTAAAAGTAAAACCCCTCCATTCCTGGTTATCACTCATCAAGGGTGGTCTTGAACACTTTTTTTTTTGATTTTTAAGATTTAGTTTTGGCGGGGCGGTGGTGGCGCACGCCTTTGATCCCAGCACTTGGGAGAGTGGGAGGCAGAGGCAGGTAGATTTCTAAGTTCGAGGCCAGCCTGGTCTACAGAGTGAGTTCCAGGACAGCCAGGGCTGCACAGAGAAACCCTGTCTCGAAAACCAAAAAAAAAAAAAAAAGATTTAGTTTTGGCCTGGCAGTAGTGGTGCACACTTTTAATTCCAATGCTCAAGTGGCAGAGACAGCCAGATTTCTATAAGTTCAAGACCAGCCTGGTCTACAATGCAAGTTCCAGGACAGCCAGAACTACACAGTAAAACCCTATCTCATGAAGCAAAACAAAATCAAAAAAGAATTTCTTTTTATCTCAGGTGAATGGGTGTCTCGCTCACTCACATATCTGTACACTGCATATACAGAAGAGGGTGTCAGATCTCCTGGAACTGGAAGTGGAGTTACAGAGGTTTGTTACCTGCCAGGTGAGTGCTGAGACTTGAACCTGGATCATAAGGAAGAACAGCCAGTGTTATAAACCACTGAGCCATCTCTCCAGCCTTGATCTTGAGCCTCCCCTCCCTTTACTTTTTTCTTTTTCTTTCTTTTTATCTTTTCTTTCTTTCTTTTTTTTGACAGGCTTTCTCTATATAGCCCTGGCTGTCCTTGAACTCAGAGATCCACCTGCCTCTCTCTCTGACTCCTGGGTACAGGAATTAAAGGTGTGACCTAAAACTACAGATTCTCCTGTGCTACGATCCCAGTACTCGGATCACAGGCATGAGCCACCAGTTAGCTTTATGCAGTGCTAGGACTGAACCTTGAACATGTTAAGCAAATGTTTTTATCATCTGTGATGGAGACGTGGCTTACAGATACAAGAATGTATTTCCTTATCCCAAGCCAAGTGCCGTATAAGTTGATTTTCCTCACAACCCACACAGAAAGCTATTGGAGGAACCTGAGTAAGACTTACATACCCACCCCCAATCCACACCCACACCCACTTTCTTCATGTTAGTATCAGTCATGCAGTTTGGAATATGAGAGAAGAATGACTTCCCAGGGCAAAGCACCTGACTCTGTCTAACACAAAGCCCACTGTTCTGAGGCAGCCAGTCTCAAACAGCCATAACAAGTGCAACATGTAGCAACCCAGCATCACTGTGCACTACATCATCAAACCCTCAGCACATGATTCATTTTAATCACATCCAGTATGTGGCACACACCAGGGGCACCAGGATTTGACAAATGACACACAGTTCATGTGACTGCCACATGAACAGGGTGGCAGAGGTGGTGAGGTGGGCAACAGAGCTGATGCTCTGAGCATTTTTCTCAGTGCTTTCCCAGGTCTCCTGTCACTACATGACTTACAAAGTCATTAATCAACACCTTTTAGCAGAATTAAAGACTTCTGGAACTCCAAGTACTACTCTCTCTAGTGCTGTTGGAGGCCAGAAGAGGACATTGAATCTCCTGGAACTGGAGTTACAAATGGTTGTAAGGCACCTTAAATGTGCTGGGAACTGAACCCAGGTCCTCTGAGCCATCTTCCCAGCCACATAAGAGAATTCCTTTTTTTCCCCCTAAATAAACTCTGCTTGCTAGACAATGTTTCAATCCCCAGTTGACGCTCCCCACCTCAGGATCTGCTCCCTTACTTGACACAGGCGGTGGCTCACTGGGGTTGACATTGAGGAGCTTAGGCCAGACTTGGCACCTGATCTCGTCAGTCAGAAGCCCCCCCTCACTGATAGCCATTCGTCGGAGAGCAGCCACATCGATGGGGTCACTGTTCAGAGCCTGGTGTATCTCCGCCACCTTCTTTTTCCTTTTGGCATTAAAGTCTGGAGAAACAAACAAACAAACAAACAAACAAACAGTGTGTGGTACAAAATGACGCACACACTTATTAGCACGTGTACTTTTCTGCTCAGAGTCCCCATCTCCTAACTTGGTCTGCGGTACCTTCCCTTAGGTGGCACTGGCCTTCACCCTTGATTCTTACAGAGCCTACACATATTTAGCACATGTGTAAAATACTTTGGTCATACCCCACGTAAGTAACAAGGAATGACAGCTTTAGGAATTATCAGTAAGTACCAGCTACTGTCAATGCTTTTCTGTTCCCATTTCGCAAAGCATAGATCTCTCAATCTAAGTGGTTTTCTTGGGCTGGTGAAGTCAGTGGTACAGGACCTGCCAAGCATACGAAAGGTCTTGGGGTTTAACCCTTAACACTGAGGAAAAAAAATATTCTTTCTTTTCTTTTCTTTTCTTTTCTTTTCTTTTCTTTCCTTCCTTCCTTCCCTCCTTCCCTCCTTCCCTCCCTCCCTCCTTTCTTTCTCTCTTTCTTTCTTTCTTTCTTTCTTTCTTTCTTTCTTTCTTTCTTTCTTTCTTTTTCTTTCTTTATTGAGACAGGGTTTCTCTGTGCAGCCCTGCCTGGCAATCTTGGAACTTGCTTTGTAGAACAGGCTGGCCTTGAACTCATAGAGATCCACCTATCTCTGCCTCCCAAGTGCTGGGCCTAAAGGCATGTGCCACCACCACCAGGCCAGAAAAAAATGTATTTGTTTATACTGAAAAAAAAAATGTAATTCAATGTGTCCTAGCAGCACAGCACTTTTGTGTGTGAGGTCCCAAGTTTAATTCAAGACATCCTCAACATTACATTTAACAAAATCATATGAAACACTCAAACACATAAAATAAAAATAAATCTTTTTTTTTTTTTTAAAGCTCCATTCATCACTGGAACCAGAAAGTAGTATGTTAAGTATCTTTTAAAAGTTAAGTATATTTTAAAAGATTTATTTTTTTTTGTATATTTGTTTTTTGCCTGCATGTCTATAGGACCACCTATGGAAAGACTAGGACCAGTGGAGTCTGAAAAGTTTTAGATCCCCTGAACTGGAGTTTAGGTGGCTGTGAGCAGCCATCTGTATGCTGGGAACTGAATCCAAGCCTCTGCATGAGCAGTAAGGCTCTTAACTCCTGAACAACCATTCCAGTCCCAATCTTTTGCTCTCTCTGTAGCCAACAATGAGACCATGAATTTCTGAGCCTCCTACTTCTGTTCCCCAAGTGTTTTGATTAGGGGTCTGTGATCCCAGGCCTGATTTTATGCAGCACAGTGGATTGAATCCAAGGCTTCTTAGCACTCTTCCAACTGAGCTACATCCCAGCCACAAAGCAGCTCACATTCATATGAAAGAGTCTTATTTACAGCCAATTTATAATACTGAAATTATTCTTTTAGAAACCAAGCACAATGGAGATGCCTTTATTCCCAGCACTTGGGAGGCAGACTCAGAATTTTCACACAAGTTCAAAGCCAGCCTCTTTCTTCTACACAGCATATTCAAGGTCAACCTGGGGTATAAAGTTGTATTTCAAAAAACAACAGCAGCCGGGCAGTGGTGGCGCACACCTTTAATCCCAGCTCTTGGGAGGCAGAGGCAGGTGGATTTCTGAGTTCGAGGCCAGCCTGGTCTACAGAGTGAGTTCCAGGACAGCCAGGGCCACACAGAGAAACCCTGTCTCGAAAAGCCTCCCACCCCCCCCCAAAAAAAGACATTTTATTTGGTGGGCAGCTGGGGGTGCTCTAAGACAGTTTCTCTTGTGTAGACCTGGTTGACCTCAAATGCAGAGATCTGCCTGCTTGCCCCACAAGTGCTGGGATTAAAGATGTGTACCTCCATGCCCAGTTCAACTTTTTTTTAAAAGAGAGGATCTTAATGTATTCCAGGCTGGCCTGGAACTTGCTATGTAGACAAAGCTGGCCTCAAACCCACAGCAATCTGCCTGCCTCTGCCTCAAAAGTAGTTTTTAGGGGCTGAAAGATGGTTCAGTGGTTCTTTCGGAGGAACCAGGTTCAAATCCCAGCACCCCACATGGCAGCTCACAACTGTCTGCAACTTCAAGATCTGACATTGTCACACAGACATACATGCAGGTAAAACACCAATGCCTAAAA
This sequence comes from Rhabdomys pumilio, assembly GCA_030674055.1. NCBI lineage: Eukaryota > Metazoa > Chordata > Mammalia > Rodentia > Muridae > Rhabdomys > Rhabdomys pumilio. The sequence continues at coordinate 213,168,140 of JANHMN010000002.1, read as the reverse complement.
AATGAAAAGATACACTAGTAAGCATTAAAAAAGGGAAATTTTTTAGAAAGCAGTATGAGTGTCTGAGCCTGCTATCTGTCTTAACTCTCCCATTTCAACAGGATAGCCTCTAGGTTCCTAAAAGTAGATGTTCCACGGGTGGATAACACTTGTTAAGATTTTACGGGTACCTGCACCATTGAGAAAATAAAACTACAAGAATTTCAACACAAAAGCACCAACCATCACAAGGAATTACACTATAACTGTCAAGAAAACATGTCTGCAGACAGTAAGGCCAAGAGTATAGAGAGACTACAGTAGGTCAGGCCAACCTACATATGCATATACATCTACAGAACATACTAGACACTAGACACTAGGGTTAACATAAGTCAGACACCACCAGAAGGAAGTTTAGACTTAAGTGGCAACATCACACAGCATATGAAGTTCTAGAAGAGGTACTGAACAGAGGACCTCAGCAATATTCTATCTAAGAAAACAGTCTACAACTGTGCTCATGACAAAGGTGAAACACAAACTGGAGTTAAGAGTCCTGGTGACTTATCTATGTGAGCTATGATATAAGCCACACAACACACAGAGCTTTGGAGACACATGCAACTTCAAGTCACACAGAAAGACAACAAGTGATTTTTGGCCTAGGTAAACTTGTTCTAGTAACACAGAGGGGGACCAGTATCTGAGTCTTCTTGGTGTGGCTAGCCTCTGAGTATAACTGATCAGAGTAAATTCTAACTGTTCTCTTTACTCTTAAGACTGGCTCAGAGCCGGGCGTTGGTGGCGCACGCCTTTGATCCCAGCACTTGGGAGGCAGAAGCAGGTGGATTTCTGAGTTCGAGGCCAGCCTGGTCTACTGAGTGAGTTCCAGGACAGCCAGGGCTACACAGAGAAACCCTGTCTCGAAAAACCAAAAAAAAAAAAAAAAAAAAAAAAAGACTGGCTCAGGTTAGATGTTAAATTAAGTGCCTACTTTACCTAGAAATACAAATTCAGGCTCTTCCCTTAGTAAAGGACCTCCCCAGCCAAATGTTTCTGAGATGTCAAGGACCTGCCTCAGCTGTGCCCTCTGTCCCTCCCATCCACTTAGTAGTCCATCACTGAGTCTGTACTAAGGTGGTAAAGATGAACAATGACTCCCTGGAAGCTCCTGGGAAGCTCAGAGCAGGAAGGGACAGATTATTACACAGGGTATTAAAGAACCCTGAAGGATGACTAAGACCCAAAGGAAAGACTATTTCTAAGGTAATGAGGAAACGCTGTTCCAGAAATTGATACTGAACCCCACTGAAAACTTTGCCAAAGGAAGAGTGTGTCAAAGGCAAAGCATTCCTGGTAGAGAAAAGGATGTGAGCAAAGATCTGTTATGTAAGCAAAACACCATGACCAAGACACAGAGGAAAGATCAGACACGTAGAGAACAGAAATTATGACTGGAGTGGAGGAGCCTAACTTTCAGGCTGGTTCTTCCTGCAAACAGTCTGGGCTTTCTCTGCAGGGCTACATCTTTGAAGACAAGGCTGCATGCCTGCCAAGAGGATTAAGAAGGGTGGGAATTTTTTTTCTTGCAGTGCTGGGGATGAACTCAAGAGCCTAGCACACTACACAAGTACCCTACCTGCCACAGGACCTATGTATGCTTTATGTCCTCAACAGCACAGGCTTAGCAGGAAACCGAGCAGGAACTGAATTAGTTCCAACAGTGAGTAAAATATTAGTAGTGAATGTGAACTTCCGCAGTAAGTACTCTTCCACCTTCACACTACAGGGAGGGGCACGGAAGGTGACAGTCCCAAGACTGCCTGAGGGAAGCAGACATTTCCAAGTTTTGTTGACCCTTCACTAAGAGTATGAAAAAAACTCATTTATGTCCATTCCAGTAGCTTTCCCAGCAAGCTATTCAGCAAACAGTTTGCAATCTCCTGTAGTCCCATGAGATCTGGGCAAAGACACAGCTTTGAGTTATCGAACTCTGGACTTATTTCTCCCTGATGTTCTCAGCTTTTTATTGTTTTTGTTTTGTAAAACAAGTCTCTCAATGCAATCCTGGCTGTCCTGTAACTTGCTCAGTAGACCAGGCTAGACTTGAACCCTGCCTCCTGAGATCAAAAGCATGGTATTCCATGCCTGGCTGTTCTTTTTGAGACAGCGTCTCATTAGTTCCAGCTGGCCTGGAATTCAAGAGTTCTGCCTGCCTCTGCCTCCTGATTGCGGGGATTAAAAGTGTACCCACTGAGTCTGGTCAACTCTCTCAATTTTGATTCTATTGAACTCAGGAAGTATATGTGTGGTAGAATAAATTATTTAGTTTAGTTTCTGCTCTTCTGGAGAAAGCTGTTCCATAGTAAGTGGCATTACTTTCCCCCCACACTACTGGGTACCTGGCTCACTATGGAATACTGTACAATTTTGTAGATTTTCTAGCTTTCCTTACAGCTCTGGGTGCTTCCCTGAAGAGGGTGCACAAATTGGATTGGGAGTGCTGTCTGGCCACTTTGGGACACTGCCTTCTGTAACGTTACTTCCCAGTAGGTAAAGCCGGCAGGGCCAGTAAGACTGCTCAGTGTGTGAAGGTGCTTGCATACAAGCCAGATGACCCAAGTTCCATCCCCAGATCTCACAAGACTGACTCATGGACGTTGCCCTCTGACCTCCACATTTACTCACTCAGTCACAAGCTTAAAGCTTAATGGCAGATAAAGTCATTCCTTCATATGCCATCCCTACACATACTGTCTAGGGCCCATTGTGTAGCATATCATTGTAATACAGAGAGAAAACAAGTCAGAGAACTCAAGTGAACTAGTCATATAAACTATAAGGGGAGGCCAATGGCCAGCTTACAAAACAGAGCATCAAGGTCACCACTAACAACTAATTTCTCCTACAAAGAGAAAAGTTGCAGTTATCCCTGAGGTAATCTGGAAAAGATTAAAATGCATGTCAGCTATCTGTTTTATTTTATGGTAAATTCTAACCACTTCACATAGAAGAGGGTGGTGCATGATATACACCAAAGCTGATCGCTTCCAAATTCCTCTGTGGATGCGGACTTGGCTATCATCACCACAATAAATAAAATGATTGTCCTAGAACTTTTACAAAATATAACAATGTCTATAAATAAACCCCAGATGCCTGAAAAATAACCAAGTCAACAAAAGAGAAGAATGATAATGGCACCCCTTTCTCCTGCTTGCCAATAACCTTTTCATGGTACTGAGGCTGGAGCTTAGGGCCTTGCACATGACAAATCAGTGTGTGCCAGTCCTGACCTAACCCCTGGCCTTAACACGATTACTTTAATAAAGGCCATCGAAGTAGACCTTTCTCTTCTCCCTCCCTGGTACTAGAGGATAACCCACAGGCCTCACACTACATGAGCAAGTGACTGACTGCTGAAGTACAACCCTAGTCACTACTTTATTTCTCACACAGGGTCTGACTGTGTAGCTTGAACTCACTCTGTAGACCCTGCCTGCCTGTCTCCTGTGTACTGGGATTAAAAGCATGGGCTACTATGTCCAGGTGATGCTAACGTTTTACAGAAATATTATTTTGGTTTGGGTTATAATGCTTCTAGGGAAATGTTAGCATTTTAAAATCCAATCTAACTTCTGTTTAAAGACTGTTTAAAGTAGTAATGCTCTCTTGAGGCCAGTCTGGTCTATATTAGGAGGCCCAGGCCAGTCAAGGCTACATATTAAGACCATGTTTCCAAAAAACATTAGCACTGTGCTTGCTCCCACAGCACATACACTGGAACAACATAGACAAGAAAAATAATAACACCAACTGGTGTGGCAGTGCACCACTGCACCTAACACTAGGGTGGAGGCAGGCAAAGCAACTCTCTGCTACAAAGTAAGTTCAAGGCCAGCCTGGGTTCCACAAGACCTAATTTCAAAAGAAATATTAGAATAAGTAAATAAAGGGTCAGGTGATAGCAATGCATGCAGAGGCAGAAGAGGCAGGCAGGTCTCCAAGTGAGAGGCCAGAGTTCAAGGACAGCCAGGGCTACACAGTGAGACACTGTCCTGACAAACAAACAAACAAACCAAAAAAAGTCATCGTGTCTGTATTTAAGACATGGACAGTGAACCACAAAATATTATATTCGTAGTAAAATTCCTGTTAAAAGAAAATGTAGCCAAGTGCCCTTTGTCTTTCATAGTACTAATTCATTTCTATAAAACATAACCAAACAAGAAGAAATTAAGTACTAACATAAAGATAGTTTTAAGGCAGGAAGATGGAAACTTCCAGGGTAAATTATCAAGATCCTGTCTGAAAGTAACTGCGAAAGGTTCCTGGCCACATAGCTTGGGGTCCTTGGTCGATCTAATATTTCCTGCCCCCTTCAAAGATGAATATTTACTGAAAAAACGGAGAAAAACAGATTAAACCAATCCACCACGAATTCTACAAAGAAGGGCTCTTACAATTGGTAATTTGGTCATCAATTTTCCAATATATTTAAAACCAATCTAAACTAAGAAAGATCCTTTGAATTTCCTTTCCATCCGCACAAGCTGAAGGGCCCGAGGCTTTTGCAACCAAGACACAGCTGCACTGCAACAGGTCACAAGACTCATGTCACTTGGGACATTGGCTATTATGCCATAAAGACAGATGTGGCACGGACACCAGCAAAGAGTATTAAAAATACCAAAGAGCTCAGGAAAGTAGCTCACAGACCGAGCCTTAATTGTGGCATCAGAAGAGAAAAGAGAAATAACAGAAAACAAGATATGGGCGGGTAACAGAGTCAGTTCTAATATTCGCATCACCTGTCAGAGGACGGGAATTGGATTAGCTCACCTGGTTCAGGAATTTTCACCAACTAGCATACCATGCGAGAAATGTATTCCAGAACACGTGCACAATAAAACCAAGATTTCACAGAAATGGGCTAGACTGAAAGAGTATGGAAAAACAGCACTGCTTTGTGCATAACTGAACACTAACATAGGTGGCCCAGGAAAGGGCAAGAAAGTAGCTAAACAGGGAGGAAGTGTGAGGTGGAGAGCTCACCGACCAGAGTTTCTGGAATTGGACAGTGGCGACTTTCCTTGAGTTTGCGTGTGCACGTGCAGAAGGGAATTTTAGGGTCATGAGTGCAGAGTAGAGGCCGGAGCTTGGGCAGCGGCCCAGCGCGGGCGATCGGCTCTGCGGACGTGGCTGGCGGCGGCCTGGGTGAGGCCCGGCTCTTCCTCATCCGCCGCCGCCCCCCTCAGGTCCCGGCCGCGGAGCGGCCCTCACTCGTCACCTCAGCCCGCCGTCCTCCGTACCTGCCTTCCCTGCGCCGCGGTCCCAGCGGCCGGCGGAGCCGTCGCCCTTTGAGGGCCGGAGGGCCATCCCCGGGGGCCCGGGCCCCAGCCCGAGCCCCGGCTGGCGGCGGAGCCTGAGGCGCGGCTCCCACCGCGACCTAACCCCAGATCGGCCGGGGCAGGATAGACGCTGTCGGCCTGCGGCGCGCAGGCGCGCAGGCAGCCACGCCCCCACGTGACCTGCGTTTTGGGGTTGGGCGGGGCTGGGGCGCGCGCATGCGGTTTGACAGCGCAAAGCTTCGGTGCGGAGGCCGGGCTCTGGGAAGCCGCTGTATGCGCATGCGTGCTGGGTTACAGTTTTGCCACTGCTTTTGCTTTTATTCGTGAAATAGTTATGAAAATAAAATATTGAATCCACGAGGCTGGACACTGCCAAGCCTCGGTTATGCGCAGACTTTTGCTTACCAAGGACCGGTCATACCTGGCTTTCGTAGTTTAGTGGGTATATCTCCGGGGAAAAGTGGCCGTTCATGGAGATGGGGCACTGTTCCTTCACTGAGTTGTGCGAAGCATTGATCCTTTGATCAAAATACTACAGAGCGGATCAGGTCTTTTGAGCTCCTCCTCGCCTACGGTGTTTCTAACGGCGCACACTCAAACATTCAAGCTCAGTGACACCTTAGGGTCCGTCCCTGAGATAAGTCATCCCCAAAGATTACCTCACCTCCCAGATCCCCAGTGAGAATGCTCTCATGAGTCTAGCTTCTAAAGCATCCAGCTCAGTGCTGCTGTTTTTGTTTTCCTTCGAAAAGTTTTGGCTCCTCCTGGTTTTATATACCTTCTCTCTAGCTCAGATTCCATGAGTCGGGCCAAAGGATATGGATGGGCATTCCTGAGGTTCTCCGGTTCGTGCAAAGACATTTACACACACACACACACACACACACACACACACACACACACACACACACACAGAGAGAGAGAGAGAGAGAGAGAGAGAGAGAGAGAGAGAGAGAGAGAGAGAGAGAGAGAGAGAGAGACTTTCATAATTAAAGAAGTCTCCTGGGAAATTTTCATGAACAAAAGACATTACTTTGAAATTACTTCTATTTTTAAAACTATTATTTAATAAACTTAGAAATTTCCAAATTTGCCAGGACTACACAGAGAAACCCTGTCTCGAAAAACCAAAAAAAAAAAAAAAAAAAAAAAAAATCCAAATTTAAGTCTTCCTTAATTTCAACTAATGAAGCCTAAAATTATTTTAAAATGTTATTCCTAATCTCCCATGTTATAATGATCAATTCCTTGATCCCATTTCTAGGCTGTGGCACAACAGCAGAGAACTTGTCTAGCACATGAAGCCCAGACTGAGTTTAATACAGAATATTTCTTTTGGAGCCAAGACACCATACTTCCATGCACTATAAGAACATTTTACAATCTGAAGGCCTTTTACTTTTCTATACCTCTTAAGCTATGAATTAATTCATAGTGTCTGCGCTCCAGCAGCTCAGGTTCTGTTTGTTTCCACAAAGTGAGCTTCTTGAATGCAGTGGGCTAAACCAGGTTCCCTTCTCTCCGGCTTCCTTTGTCTAATCATTTCCTTTACTCATTTTAGGAAACTTAGCTCTTAAGTCTTAGAACTCTTAGAGTACTTGATACACTCAGCAGACATACTAATTCTCAAAGCAAATATCTGTTGTTGTTTGCAACAATGCCAACAAAGCAACACTGTGGCTGCTCCCACTTTTACCATGGCAACATTTGGGGGCCATTCTTTACTGAACGGGATCTAGTCCGGTATTTTCTAGAGACCATGTATCAGATGTCTCTTTGTGTTTGATAATTTGTTAAATTGCTAAAAATAGGTTCTGGCCAAAATGGAATAAGGTTGGTTGGTTATTCATTTACTTCTTTTGTGTATGGAGGACGAATCCAGGGCCTAGCCATGTTAGGCAACTGCTCTACCACCAAGCTCTGTTCAGGGCCTGCATGAAATCTAATGTATTAATATAGCTTAAGGTTACAACTTTAAAATCATGAGTCTAAATTATTTAAATACACATTTGTCACTGAAACACAAATATAATCTGTTAATGGCCAGGCATGATGGCATAAACCTTTAATCCCAACACTCTCAAGACAGAGGCAAATAGAGATTCCTGTGAGTTCAGGCTAGTCTAGGCCACATGGTTCAATTGTCAAGTAGATAACAATATGAGGGAGGGGTGAAAAACAGCGGAGCAGTTTTAGAGTACTTATGTGTTGCTTTTTCAGATGACTCCATTTCTAGCACTTATATGGAAGCTCACAACTGTCTAACTCCAGTTGCAGAGGATCTGATGCTCTTTTCTGGCCTCCAAGCATGAATGTGGAACACATAAATATATGCAAGCAAAGCATTCACACACAAAAAATACTTTTATTTATTTTATATATATGATGAGTACATTGTTGCTGTCTTCAGACACACCAGAAGAGGGTATCAGTTCTCATTATGGATGGTTGTGAGCCACCATGTGGTTGCAGGGAATTAACTCAGGACCTCTGGAAGAGCAGTCGGTGCTCTTAACCACTGAGCCATCTCTCCAGCCCACAAAAAAAATACTTTTAATTGCATTTATTTATTTATTGTGTCCATGTGTGGGCACAGAATGCTGTGAAGAGTGTGGAGGTCAGGGGACAAGGTCAGAGTTGGTTTTCTCTGTCCATCACATGAGTCCTGGGAATCAAACCCAATTCAGGCCATTAGACTTGTTAGTAAGCAATCTTACCCACTGAGCCACTCCTCTGCCTTCTTTTCTTAAAATTGGAGACAGGCTGGCCTTAAACTGGCTGCTAACTGAGGATGACCTTAAACTCTTGATCCTCCTGAGTGATGGAATTACAGCATTGCTAGCATGCCCAGTTTATGGGGTACTAGCTCTTGAAATTCAGGACTTCATGAACGCTAGGCAAGCACTGTAGCGACTGAGCTACATCTTTGGCCCCAAATTATACAAAAGTTCCTAAGAATCTACTTTTTTTTTTTTTTACTACATTTACAAAGATTTCATAATCCAATGATACTAATATTAACACTTAAGGGCTGGAGATGTAGCTTAGTGCTAATGCATACCAAGGCTCTAGATTGTTCTCTGTTGCAAATAAACACTAACATGGAAGTTTGACCCAACTCATCTTTATTCTATATCATAACTGAGAATCAAGAATGCTTCATGCTTACAGAGAATTAAGTCATCTATCCCACTTGGAAATATGAAAAATGAGGTCATCCCACCTGGGAATAACCCGCTTAAGCAATCTGGGTCACAGTACACATGCCTGTGCTGGTCAGTAAGGCAGCTGGCTTTTGGATCCTTGCCTTCAGTGACAATCGGTGAGTGATTCCTTTCTTCCCTAGCACCATAACACAAGGGCCAAACTTTGTGGTCATTCTGAGGCTAAGGCCTGCTGCTCTCCACTACGGTAAAAGAAGGAAGTGTCTGGCTCTCAAGGAGGAAAGGGGAAGATGGTTGAGTGCAAAGAAAGAAGTAGCCACCCACAGTAACTGTTACACAGAGTGGAACACTGCTGGAGAGGGGATTCTTAAGATTCAGGAAGGAGGGCTGATGATGGTTCAGCTGGGTAAAAGCACTAGCCATCATGTACCAAACTAGGAAAGACTGTATCTCAGCAATTTAAGCAATGTGATATACCTAGTGCTGTCTATGTATCAACTTACCGTCTTTAATGTTCTCTAAATGTTCAGTTTTTTAAAAATAATTTTCCTTCATTTACATGTATTTGCCTGCATGTTTATGTGCACCATACGTGTACATGAACCCTCAGAGGCCAGAAGAGGGTCTCTGATTCCTGGAACTGAGTTTGCTTCCTGCCATGTGGGTACTGGAGACTAACAGGGTCATCTGCAGGAGCTGCAAGTGCAAACCATAAGCCATCTCTCCAACCCTTAGTGCTTAGTTACTGAGACAAGACTCACACTGTGTGGCCCCGGCAGTTTTGCCTGCCTCTGCCCAGGTACTGGAATTAAAGGCGTGTGCCACCTTATTGGCTTGTTAGTGTGTGTAGGATGTGTGGGCACATGAACATGGAGGTCAGATGATAATCTGTATAGTTAGTTCTTTCCTTCCCTCATGTGGAGCCAGAGAATCAAATCTGGCTGCACAGTAGAGATAATCTTTTATGCTGAATGGAAGCATCAGCTGTCAATAAGATGCTGATTGGCCAATGAGCTGAGGCATGACTAGAAGGTGAGACATTCGGTAGAGAGGAGGAAAGGAAAAGCAAGGCACTGGAGTGAGATTTCACTCCAAACTCTGAGGAGACAGATACATGAAACTGAGAAGATAACCAGCCATGTGGCGTGCTAAGAATAGAATAAACTGGATTATTGAGATATGACCTAGTCAGGAACAGAGCCAAAGCTACTGGTCTAAGTATTTATTCATATATAAGAAGTCTCAGGGTCATTATTTCCAAGAACAAAGTCAGTCGTTGGAAAAACACAAGGTTACAGATGGCATTAAAATCACTACTAGCCTTGTACAATGTACACTCTACAGGCTGAAACCACCTCGGTGCCCCATCTTCTTTTGAAAGCTCAGAATCTGATAATTCTATTTATTTGTGGGTATGCATATAGGCCAGTGGATGGTACTGGTTCTCTCCACCGAGTCCTGGGGATGAGACTCGGTGTTGGCAACGGGTGCTTTTACTTGCTAAGCCATTTTATGTGCTGTCAGGAAGTGTCATGATAGTTATTGATGTGTTTATAAAGATAGTATATGTTCTGTAGAAGTGTGGCGAGGTATGGGGAAAGGGGATGCCTCAGCAGGCCCATGTCAAGGCATCCCTTCCCCTGAGGGACCAGCCACAAGAGACAGTATAGTACAGAATAGTTTACTCAGGAAATGGGGAGGGGTGTTGAGAGGGGAAGAGAGCAGAGAAGTAGAGGTGGGCCATGAACATGTGGAGGAGGAGAGGGGAAGAGAGGCAGGAAGGCAAGAGATCCAGAGAGGGAGGAGGGGGCAAGCAGCCCCTCTTATAGCGGGTCAGACCTACCTGTCTGTTGCCATGTAACTGTGGGGGTGGAGTTTAGACAGAATGCTAACAGCTATGAACTTGGAGGGGGTTTACTACCAAGTTACACACCAACTGTGTCTCTGCACCTTTGAGTTTTTTTTTTTTTTTTTGGCTGTCCTGGAACTCACTCTGTAGACCAGGCCTGCCTCTGCCTCCCAAGTGCTGGGATTAAAGGCGTGTGCCACCACCGCCTGGCCACCTTTGACTTTTCAATTCAATTTTTGTTAACTCCTCTATCACCCTTTAATTATTTGATAGTTTCAGTGGATGACATCAGTCTAACTTGTGCAAGACTGCATCTTGGAAGTGCACACATTTTTATTGTCTAAAAAGTGCTAACAAAAGCCGATTATCTTATGTAGGACATCAGAAAGGTAGGTAATTAGGCATGCCTTTCTTTCTGGTAGCCCTTTAGTTGCAGGAGTTGAGATAGGCAGCTAAGTTTATTGTTGTTAAGGTCAAACCCCATGCACAAGCTTCAAATTCTGACATTGCTGATGTGGCACACAGAGTGGTTTCCTCTTACTGCACCCTTAGCCTTCTGTTGTCATCTTCAGAGGCTCTATGCCCTTGTCCTTGGTATTGCGGTTAGTATGTATCACTCAATACTTATTTGCTTAGCACTAATAGGGTCTAGAGTACTGTGCTGAGTCTACCTCAGTCCTGCTCAGGCACTGTGTCCCTGGGACTTAGTACCCCCAGCCTCCATCTGGAATTCTAGACCCAGTATGAAGCATTTCTGTCATGCTGAGTCGTTTTGTTTTCTTCCAGTTGAGTGAAAACTTGGTTGCCCTACCCTTCAATTTTGGGCTTTTGTGTGGAGGACAAATGACAGTGATATTTTCTTCTACTTTTTATTTTAAAGAAATATTCCGTTTTGGTTTGTAGTGAAAACACGAGGAGGGGTAACCCTTGCAGTGCCAGGGCACTCCTCCTGTCATCTTTCACCTGAGTTCACATTAGTTCTCAGATTACTGGCTGCCTCTGCTTCTACCTGATGCTTGTCTTGTCTTTACCTCTGCTCTTCAATTTCTCTTCATACGCCTACCTCTCAGGTTCTAGAAGAGAAAGCTAGTCATCCCTCCCACATTTCAACTGGAGCACTGTATACAAGAATATACTGGGAGACAACAGAAACTGTCTGCAACTGGGAGACTTTGATAAGTTTTGAAGCAGGAGACATGATTCTGAAAGAGTTCTCTGGCTGAAGTCAAGAAACAGGACAGCATAAGAGACCGTTAGCAATGGTGGTGACAGAAGCACCAGGATGGTAGCCTGCACAAGGAATTTTGGCAGCTGGAATGGTGGGAAAGAATGTATTCAAAATAAATATCCATTTATTAAAATTTAGTTTGTGTTTTAACCAGAGTGATACAGTGTTACAAGTACATAGGTCTACCATGCTAACAATAAAATCTATATCAAAACAACATGCACAAGAAGTCATCTTTCAATGTTAGCCATTACTAACTTTCCATAGAAAGTGTTTGGTGCTTCTAAACGTATCCTTTTCAGCACTTCCATAACCATCGCTAGTTCTTTATTGTGACGTTCTGGTTGGTCTGCTGCTCAGTTTCCACTGTCTCCATGATGGCTGCAGGTTCTCACAGCTGACCCGGTGATCAATTTATGTCAGCTTCTCCCCATTCTCTTAGAGTTTGTTCATTTTTGTTGGTTTTCCCATTTTATTTTTAAAAGCTTTTAACATCTGACCCTATTACAATTTTACCAATTATAATGTATTCTCTAACTTGTAACCATTTCCCCAATAAACATAGCACTGCTAGACCCTCTCTGTGTAGCAAGACTTCATTTTGTTTTGGCCAGGAAGCCTCAAACTCAGAACTGATTTCAACTGTTGGAAAACAAGAATTGTCAGGTGTGGAGGTGCACACTTGTTATCTTTGCACTGAGGAGAATGATGCAGAATTTCTACAAGGGCTAAAACCCTGTCAAGAAACAAGCAGAGGCTAGAGAAGGCTCAGTGGTTAGGAGCGCTCATATTGCTTTTCTGGAGAACCTGATTTTAATTCCTAGTATCGACTCTGGGTACCCACATTCATGTACACATACTGACACACAAACACAAAGCTAAAAATAAACCTTTTTAAAATGATCATTAAGCACAAGATCTTTCTGGTAAATACATATATAATAGTCCTCTCATCAATTGTTCTGTATCCAGTCAATCAAGAATTAAGTCCCCTAAAAGAAAAATATTAGCTTTGGATTGAAGGACAATTTCTGTCATTTTCCCCTAAGCACAGCTACCAGGCACTGGTGGTGCCAGCACTTGGGAGGCTGAGGCAGGTATGGATCTGTGAATTTACAGAGCAAATTCATTCCAGGGCAGCTAGGGCTACACAGAGAAACCCTGTCTTGAAACCACCCCTCAAACAATCAACCCTCAGTAATTATCCAGATGACATTACACTGTGACTTACAAGTATGTGGAAAATGTACCTATAATGTCATTTTACAGAAGGAACTCAAGGTTAGGTAGGTTCTGATATCTGGGGTAGAGTGGGGTTACAGAATAAATTCTTCATGGATACAAGGTATGAATGATTATATTTCATGCAATTTATGATTTTAGGATACCTCAAATGATTAAGGGCCTTCAGTTTCTGCTGAGATAGCACGGTTGATTACACTATGGGTCCTGATTCTTCACACTCTTACAAGACTATATATCATACCCTTTGCCACATGATTTCCAATAGCTCTCCCAACATGAGATGTACACATCCTTGCCTCACCGAGGATGGGCTTGATTGATGACTTGTGCCAACAAGGTGACACATGTCTATGTGACTTCATCTGGTTCACCATGGAGAACAGGTCCCAGGTAGCTAGCTTCAACAGAAGAAACCATCTGGAACAAACGTGAACCTGATCCAAATGGAGATGCCCAATCCACCTGAGGATAAATCTCAATCTAGAGCAATTGCCCTAGAAGGCTATGAGTCCAAGACAATGAAGTGGGAGCAAGAGAAACAGTCTGTTATGACAAAACAGAAAGGGGCTCAGGGCTTCCTTGAAAGCACAGCTGCTGCTATACATACCACTCAGGAAACAGAAAGAAAGCATGGAACAGTTTAAGAGCCTTTTCCTAGAGTGTTTCCCAGGCTATCTAGTATCTGGTAATGCTATTTACCAGAGGCAATTATAGTCAATACTTTGTTTTCTTCCAGATGTTTTCCCAGAGGCAGCCTCTACAAATATCAGGGCGCTGTTTCAGTTTCTACCTTCAGAGGCCCAAGGTGGAGTCTGTCTCTGCTGATCTGTCTTGTCTCCATCTTCTGAGGCTCATTTGTATCTAGTCTTCAGTATGTACTTGTTCTTCAGGATAAACTCTCTTCCTTTCAAAGGTGAGGATCCCCCACCCCCTTTTTAAAATATGGGCCTTCTGTTTCAAAGTAAATTATGGTGTGCTGTAGGCATTAAGGGCACTAAGTGAGTGCCTTTATAAATTAGTCCGTCCCATCTACCATGTTGACTGGAATCTTTCCAAGACTGCAGTGCTATAGGGAGAATTCAGAACCTTATGCATGCTAGGCTTCAAAAATAAGCTAAAATCCCCAACATTTTCTAGGTATTAAAAAACAGACCAGCTAGAGTTATTCCACGTATATAACCTTGATTCTTGCTTCTTCTACATAATTTGTATCTAATTTCTCACTCTAAGTTGTTGATAAAACTAGGTTCATGAGCCAATATCCTTGTTGAGTGACATCTTGTACAGGAAAATTGGGGCCAGGTAGAGTGCATACAACTGTAATCTCAGCACTGGGGAGTTGAGAAATGATTATAGCCAAGTTCCAGGTCTGTCTGAGCTACATGTTACATTCTAGGACAACCTGGGCTAGGTTTTTGCTACACATATAAAGAACGGGCTGGCTCAGGGCAAGTGCAATTTCATGGTGGCAAAGAATCCATGACTATGGCCAGAATGACAGTGCCAGAGCAAAGAGCAGGAGGAACAGCAAAGGGCCATTCTGGAAAATCAGAAATCTGGTGACCCAGCAGAAGCTTGTCCTGCTTAACTGCTACTTTTTCTTTGCTAGTAAAGATATCCTTGTCATCTTCTAAAACCTCAGTTTTTTAGAGATCTATAACCTTCCTATAGATATCTTATGCATACTGTACAGTTACATAGTAAAATAAGGAGACACCATCTGCTCCTAGTCTACTACAGCCTAAAAGGGCACTTACACTTGGCATCTAATCTGAACACACAGACTATACAATAGGTACTTTTACTTCGGTTCCACCACCCTTTGAAGACAGGGTTTCTCACTTTGTTGGAGACCAGTCTGGCCTCCACCTGGCTCTGCCTCCCACCACCACTGTCCAGCTTACTTCAGTCCTATAGAAGGAAAGTATTAGGTATTGGGACTTCTGTAACAGCAGAGACTGTGACCAAGGAAGGCAAACAGGGGCCCTGTCTCAATGTAATCAAGAGTCAACATGGGTGGCTGCTCTTTTCTGGATCTATTACAGTTTTCTTGGGACATGTTGGTAATGTCTTATAATAAAGTTACTTGTGAAGGTTCTATTTAAAAAGCAGGGTATCTGCAGTTCTGCTAGGTCACTTCTTGGAAGTGGTTAGATTTCTCACAGGATCAAAGAAAAGCTACAAAAATCTATATACTATGTGCTACACGGCAATGAGCTCCAGAATATCTTCTGATGCTGTGTCTTATTTAGAGAACAGTTTAAATTTTATATTACTATATACAGGTGTTTAAAAAAAAAGATTTCTGAGCACAGTGTGGTGGTACATGTCTTTAATCCCAGCATTCAAGGCAGAAGCAGGTAGATCTGTTAGTTTAAGGCTAGCCTGGTCTACATAACATTTTCAGGCAGCCAGAACTGGAGAGACCCTACCTAAAAAAACAAAAGAAAAAACCGCCCAAATCTGTGTTTAAATTTACTAAATTAGTTGGGATTACTTCTTTTGTCTTCAGCCACTTATTCACTAGGACTCATTTCTAGTCCTATTGATCCAGTCTGGCCTGTGGCTCATAATTACAGCTATAATCTTGAGGAGGAGGTTCTGAGATGTCCCTTGTCATGATATTTCCAGTCATTTAGTAAGCACTATGTTATTCCATTCAACCTTCCTGGGAGATAATGACTTACCTACATTTTAGAAAAGGGGTTTTAGTAAGACAACCAGGGAGGTGACTTGCAAGTGTGAGAAACAGACAATGACATCAACACAAAAACACAAGGACAATTTAAAGTGGCACAAAGGAAAAAAAGGTGTCACCCTAAAGACATTTGATCAATTTAATTTCTTCTTCAATCAAGAAATGGTTCTTGGTGAGTGCTATAGTGCATGCCTTTAATTTCGGCACTCAGGAGGCAGTGTAGGTTGATCTGAGTTGGAGGCCAGCCTGGACTACAAAGTGAGTTCTAGGACAACCAGGGCTGTTACTGTTATGGTCTGACCTCAACCTCCCCTTCCCCGGTGCCCCCAACCAGAATAGCTGTAGCCACTTTGTTCCAAGCCTGCCAGCTATTTCACATTGCTGCTGTAACATGCCTGCCAGTCACTGACCCAGAACAGGACCATGCTAACCACATCTCCAGTTATGTTCTGATGTTTGTTAATGACGTTAACATGTTATGTAATGATGTTTGTTGATGATGTTAACAAAGCTTTATGTAGAACCCATCAGGTTGAAAATGGCTTGAGCACCATTAAGAAGAGTTCAGATACTTCTGAGCTATGCCCCTAGTCTGATCAGTATCAAGGTGTTCAAGAAACCATCCCTGTCTGACTGAGACTGGTTTTCGTATGGTTTGCAGAGACTCCCAGACCACAGTAGTTACACAAAGAAACCTTGTCTCAAAAAAACAAAAAAGAGACATGGTACTAGAAGTCAGCCTCTTTAGACAAATGACCTACAACTAGAAACACCTCTTAGAACTGCAACATTAGAAAATGCCAGCAGTAAGGCAGGCAAGAACCTGTGACTGTGAAGAATGCATCGTACCCACATCTAAGTAAAAAAACCTGCTACAGTGTCCAGGATTTGCTCAATCATTTCTAATTATATTAATAGAATCCAAGTATCTAGTAATTAATAGTATCTAAGCCCAACTTCTCAGTCCCCAGGAATGTCCAACAAGTCAGAGTTGTAAAATCCTATGCAGTGACTATTTTATAAGGCAAACGAGGAATTTAAAATACCAGCATTCTCCAGTTCTTACAACTGTGACTGAAGTGAGTAGCATGTGTTCTGGTCTGTGTTAAGTCAGGTACCTGTTTCACACACTTTGTCAGCCCTTTATGGTAGCATGAATTTAAGCTGCCTACTATATTCCCACAAGCTCATCAGCAAACGCAGAGCTCATCATGTCTCAAAAACTGCAAAATAGCCCCCATAGCTGTACTGTCTTCAAGGCTCACTGTCTACGGGGATCATAACACTGTTCATCCAAATGAAACAATTTCCCTAAAACACACTCTTCCCGCAGTGCCGCTCAGAGGTTCTGAATGTCAGTGTGGAGGTGAGCAAACTCTCAGACCACACAGAGGGCTGAGGAGGGAAGGGCCTCTGCCACAAAGCACTGTCAATTGTTGGTAAACAGAAGACCAAGAACTAACCTTCCATCAGAGGACCAGAGGAATTAGCTAAGTGTCAGCCACTTGATATACATTCTCCCTTATCTCCCAAAAAGACTGGCCCTAGGTCTAACAGATGTGACTAACTCAGGAAACATGTGACATGCCTGTGTGTGTGAGACAGGGGCATGAAAGAATAGGATCATGCCCCCATTCCCTTCCACTGTACTTTAATGCCAAAACTTCAGAGTTCCTCCACCAATATTAAATTTCTCCCACCTAACATCTCCACCAACCCAGTATGAAGTTCAAATTCTATGAAAACTAAGCCATCCTTTATTACACACGGTGTCGGTTGGAGAAGCATATCGCTCAGGCTGCATGGACATTTCATTGATTTAAATGTTTTTATTTAAAAAAAAAAAAAAATTAAAGACCTTCATGGCACAACTTCTTCCCAGCACAGTTATGTCTTAGTCATACCAATCACAATACAATTACAACCAATAAATCAAGGAGGGGAATTCTGACTTTAAACTTAAAGGGGGGAAGGGCACACTTCAAAACAAAGTTAAAAAATACTTTCAGATAACTGCCAACACAGCTGTTTTATATTGGCATCCATCCCGCCGTCTAAGCAATACAGACACAGGAAGTGCTGAGAAATAGTGTCCCAATACAAGGTGTACAGATGAGGTAATTTACAACACAGAAGTTGTTACTCTGTAAACCCTGACCCTCCCTACCCCCCCCACTGCATTTAGATCTTTTAAAACTCTCCACATTTCTGCAGTGACTCCTTGTTTCTTCCATTTACTTTAAAAAGCTCTTAGGTGGCACACCAGAGTCCTCTGTATTCACCCTCAGCTCTTGTACAGGTTTGATGTGAGGAGGCCCAGGTTACCTACAGCTGTCCACACCAGCCTCAGACACACCCACACTTCTGAGCTCTGAGCAGGGTGTGGAGTCCTGATCTACAACTTTCCTTTCCACCTCAAAAGAAAGAATTCACCAGTCTAAGTGTCTTGTTTAAATCAAGATCCAGTGCAAACATAATCACAAACTGCTTCTCTGGCTCACCTGGTGCTTTCAGCTCTGCACAAATCCAACATGGTGACCCTCACAGCACGCTAGGGCACACAAGAATCAAGTACAATAAATAGTCACTGCAAGTGGCCAAAAAGAAGAAAAATCACTCTGCAGTCAGGTTTTCCTTTTAGCTCTCTCTATGGTTGAGAAACGTTAAGAAAAGAAAGCAATGGCATCCTCTACTTTACATTCACTAAAGCCACCACCTTGATCAAGTCACTAAAGCCAAGATGGGTTAACAAAGTTAGGTAAGTTAATTAAATTCAACTCCCCAAACAATTATGTTTTATCTATGATGCCAGGTGAGAAAGGCTTATGAATCTATAAAGGTAGGAGAATGGGGAACTAAGATTTTAGGCCTTAAAATATGTTGGAAGATTTTGTTTTCCTAGTCCCCACAGGCAGCTACTGTAATGAAATAATAGGAGAAAATACAGAGCTGATGTTTTGCTATTGTGCTTAAAAAACTAGGCTTCCTCAGTGAAGCACCTGATAAACTTAGGTGGTTGGATTACAGTGGAAAGTCCACTTTATATACACACAAACACACAAAAACTGGCGACCTTTCCTATCCCCAATCCCTGCAATGCTGAGACACAGAATGAGTTTTATGGCAAAGGATCCTTAATCCCCAGAGACGCTTTGGCTTGTGGTGCTTTTTTTTTTTTTTTTTTTTTTTTAAGGCCTCTCTGCCCTGCCCAGTACCATGGGTCAAATGAGGGGTGTATAAAAATGAGGGCCTTGGGAAGCTTCCATGGTATGGGCTGTAGTCCCCTCAGGTTTGAATGTGAGACACCCACCCAGCGAGACCTTTACACAGGGAACTTAAATCTAACCTTGATAAATAAAACCAAACGTTTATTTACACCAAAGAATTCCAACACTGGATCTTTCACATATGAAGGACAAAGTATTATATATATACACACAGCAAGGGATGGCAGGGCCATAACAAGAGAACTGATAGTTTCCCACAATTACAGGTCTACCATTTCTGGTTCACTGGAGATAGTGGCTCTGCTCCTGCCTCTCAAATACACTTACAACTCTGAGAGCAGGTCTCCTCACTAGATGGTATGTGGAGAAAGGGCAAGGCAGGAGGGGTTAAAGTACAAAGCTTAAAATGAACCCAGTGTGGCCACATCACCTGTTAGCTCATAAGAGTGCCAGCAAGAAACTTGTATGGACAGTATTTCTTTTTTAAAAAGCAATAAATTATGCCCACTAACTAACTGACTTCAAAATGGCCAAGTCAAAGAAATTTCAAGATTTTGCCTTTCCTCTCCTACCAGCTATGAAGTCTGGAGATGAAAAGGGAAAGACGAAAGAAGGAGCCCAGAAAGGAAAGTATCACAAATGGAAACAAAACTAAAATTAAAATCATTTAGGGTTAGGTTAGTAAGACATGATTCGTTCAGAAAAAAAGCTTTTGGATCTGTCTGCAAGTTGGGTAGACTTTTAACATCTTGATGTAAATAAGACAGACCCACCTCCACCAGAGCCGGAATAACCCATGGATACAGTCCTGGAGAGAAGAGATGAGGTGGCCAGCCAGCAGAACAGATGGACTGGGTCCTCCCTACCTTTTGCCTCCCCTCCTTCCTTGATGAGCTACAGTTTATAATCTCTGGAGAAGAACATGAGATATAAGCCCCAAGAGTGTACACTGTGGGGAGAGACACGTGGGAAGGGGAAGAAATCTCCACCCAAACGCAGCAGCTGGGTCTGAGGCCAGTTTATCTTTGTTCATTAGTGGTGATAAACTGAATTTGGAAGGGGAGAAAAAATTTTGTCCATGAAATATTCCACCTGCAGGTAATTGTTTCAGGGAATCCCCTGAGTTATGAAAAGTCCAAGTTTTTTTTTTTTAAAAAAAAAAAAAAAGAAAAGAAAAAGAAAAAAAGAAAATGAAAATCAGCCTATAATTTTTTTATGACTCAACTACTAAATCCACAAGCAACGGTTTAGACACGATGTTTCTGAAGTGTTCTCACCCTCCCAACCAGGCGCAAGCTGCATCAAGGAGAGGGTGGGCTTCCCCACCTCTGCTCAGGCATCAGGAGATAGATGGGGTGATTACGGCTGAGCGCCAGCAGCAGCTGGGACAGCTATCCCAAGTGAGTTGGCCGCGGCAATCACAGGTGAGCCCGCCAGAGGTCCAAGGGGTGAAGGGGTTGGCACTGAAGAAATCCCTGAAAAAAAAAAGAGCCATACCATAAGCCAGACACCCAAACCAGAGCCACCCAATCTTCCATGTTTTTCCCAAAAGTTAACACAATAATTTTTTCTTTACAATTTCTCTTGACCACATTTTGCATACTTTTAAGTTTAATCTGTATAAATCCAAGTTAAAATTGTAAGTTCTATGGAGCTGGAGAGGTGGCTCAGCAGTTAAGATGGGATCTGATGCCCTCTTCTGGTGTGCATGAAATGAAATAAACAAGTAAATATTTTGAAAAATATTAAAAGTTCCAATTAATGAATTTAGCAGCCAGCTGACAATTATGCACAGATACCACTGGCAGCCTGTTTAGGGTGCTACAAAGAAATGTGGCTAAGAGGACTGGGGCCACAACACTACTCAGTTTTTATTAGATAGCTGTGCAGGCAGTTGCTACCACACTGAACAGCAGCATAGGACTTTAACCAACTGTCAAACTACAATGGTGACTTAGTGGAGAAAGGTGTATTCTTGCCCCTAAATGGTGATTTGTTTTTGGAAATGTATTTCCATTTGATTTCTTCTCCATTTCCATCACAACTATGCAGTCTGCCATCAAACAGACAGTTCCCCCACCTCTCCTTCCCTCAATTCCCTGAAATAGAAGACACCCTTCCTATCTGTGGGGTATGTGTTCCAATGCTGTGGGGTCCCTGAAACCATAGATAGTGCCCAGCACTATGTATGTATAGTTTCTTTTTCTACATACATATATAACAGATTAATTTATAAATTAGTCACAGTCATAAATAAATTTCCAAACACAATGGCCACTTAGAGGCAAAAATGCATCTTTCTCCATTGAGTCACCATTGTAGTTTGACAGTTGTCCAAAAACTCTTTTTAAAAAGTTATACAGCCGGGCAGTGGTGCTGCATGGCTTTAATCCCAGCACTTGGGAGGCAGAGGCAGGCGGATTTCTGGGTTCGAGGCCAGCCTGGTCTACAGTGAGTTCCAGGACAGCCAGGGCTACACAGAGAAACCCTGTCTCAAAAAAAAAAAAAAAAAAAACAAAA
>JANHMN010000002.1:213124517-213140862 GCA_030674055.1 Rhabdomys pumilio | reverse complement strand
CTGGCCTCGAACTCAGAAATCCACCTGCCTCTGCCTCCCAAGTGCTGGGATTAAAGGCGTGCGCCACCATCGCCTGGCTGCTTCTTTCTTTTTAAAAAAAGAATCTCACATAGCCCAGGCTGGCCTTGAACTGATCCTTCTACCTGTCTCCTAAAAGCTGGATAAGTGTGTACAACACATCTTCCACATCAAGAGAATCTCTTATTGGGTATTTTCTGGTTCTGCTTTAGGTAAATTTAGGACCATAACTTAACATTACCACACAAAAAAAGGCAACTCATGTATCTTACATTTTGCCTAAAGAAGAACAGCTATGGATATGATAAATGGTTTACTCAAAGTACAAACTTTCTGCAAATTATGTGTAAAATAAGCACAGGAATAATACTGTACTTACATTCTCTTCTTACCTGATAATCTACAAGTAGTTCTGGACCTTTGAAATATCGGGAAGCAACTCGGACATTATACTCTTGCCCAGGATGGTAAAACTCTGCTAAACCCCAGTCTATTAGCCGAAGCTGAAAGGGAAAAAGAGAGAGAGAACAAGTCACATGTAGCTCATTCCAATACTGGAGTACTCCAGAGGCTCACATCCTTGCCAGCACCTCACAACAGCTACTTTAGTACATGGTCAGTGCACACACCACCACTCTGCACAGCCATCTTAAGATGTTCACCATCTCTGTTCACCATCTTAAGAGAAAAGTTCTATGAATAACATATGACTTTGGGGTTCTTTTTCTCTCTCTGATCTCATTTATTTTTTTTTTTTTTTTTTTTCCTGGACCTTACTCTTTTCTTCCTGGCATATATTTCTTCCTGTCATTGTATTGCTGGGTCCACTCTAGTACACCCAAAAGTGTCATTTTCTATTGGAACCCCAAAGAACATCTTTTTATGCTGTGCTGGCTAGTTTTATTTCAACTTGATACAAGCTACAGTCATTTGGGAAGAAACTTCAACTGAGAAAACCTTAATTGAGATTGGTAGGTAGGCAAATCTGTAGTGCACTATTGACTGAACAGGCCAGTAGGCAGCAATCTTCATGGCCTCAGCCATCAGCTCCTGCCCTCTGGGTTCCCTCAGTGATGAACTGTGCTGTGAAACTGTAAGCTAAAATACACCCTTCTTCCCTGAGTTGCTTTTATTCATGATTTTTATCCCAGCAATGGAAATCACAACTACAACATGCCCCTTAAAAATAAATAAATATATATATATATATATATATATATAACCTCTGTTATCTGTTACTCTCTTTTCCCTGATCCCTCCATCCTTCCTTCCCTTTCCAATACCTCTCTGAAACAGGGTCTTACTATATAGACCCAGCTGGCCTGAACTCAGAGCAATCTCCTAGTTCAGCCTCTTAAGCTTTCAGACTTACACAATCGCTTTAGTCACCACACTTGACTCAAATATAAACGCTTTAGAGGCAAACATATACCTCCAGCATTGAAAACCCCTATTATGTGGTATATGTCAAAACTTGTATTAATTGAATGAATAAGTCACCTAAATCTCCAACAACTACAACAGTAATCACTGTGTAAGAGGTGGCTTGGGGAACTTAAAAAACTGAATGTCAGGGTATAACATAGCATAACATAAGACACAGCCTTGGGTTGCCAAGATGATTCAGCAGGTTTATACACAAAGCCTAATTAATGACCTCAGTTCAAGCCCTAGGACTCACATAGTAGAAGGAAAACTTGATACCAAAATATGCATCTGATCTCTATACATCTGCCATGGCATGCACATGTCCACACTCATATACACATTCCCAATTTTCCTTGACACAATAATAAATTTTTTAAAAATTACTATTTTAAGAAGAAAAAGCTAGTCGGGCAAGTGGTGACGCATACCTTTAATCCCAGCACTTGGGAGGCAGAGGCAGGCGGATTTCTGAGTTCGAGGCCAGCCTGGTCTACAGAGTGAGTTAGTCTCGAAAAACCAAATATATATACATGAATGAGATGTGTTTCTTTATAAAAAGAAGTTTGACAGTCTATTACTTTACCTTTCTGAGCTCATGATCAATCATGACATTATGGGGTTTCACATCTCTGTGCATAATCCCCATGCTGTGACAATAATCCAGGGCCTGCAAGAAAGGAATGAGTTACTGTTTTTCTCTTCTATGTTAGTTTCCCTTCTAGCCTTACAACAACCCAGGGAATCAGGTAGAGTAGTCACTCTCAGCTACTTCTGAAGAACTGGTTCACACAGTTCACACTTAGGGCTTTGACATCCAAATTACAACCACCGCCCCCCCCCCCCCCCGTACCCCCTCCTACAAGATGGGGTTTTGCTATGTTGTAGCTTCAGTGTCCTGAGTGCTGGGATCATCAGTGTGCACTGCTCTTTACTTATATAGGCATCCTTTCTGTTCAGAAAGACTAACTATACAGCAACTGCACAACTTCTTATCCAAAGCCTTGATTCATTCTCCTCAAAAGAAAATTAAGCCTACCAACATTTATTTTAAAAATAGGAATTTCTTTAGTAGCAGAGTGGGGATGAATCACCAGTTGTCTGCTTATATGACTATTTTTTCTACATACACACATTGATGGCTGTTTCTAAGAGCAGAGATGAACAGTAAGACAAAGACTCCAGCCCTATAAAGAAATCTGCCAGTTCCTGATCTAGCTCACCCATCAAATCTGAATAAGCTGAAATTGAGGTGAATGGAACAACACACCTTTTTTTTGTCAACCAATGCCATTAGCTAAGTTCTTGTTCTTCCTGAAGGACAGCCTAGGTTTCTGGCTTGTAGAGCTGGGCAAACACATCTACACCTACATGTCCTATACCACATGAGCCATGTACAGGTGTAAGATACTTTTAGAGGGGGTGACAGGGTCAGTGTTTTCTTATATGGCCTAGAACTCACTAGGTAGATCCAGACTGTTTTCAAAACCAAGTATCTGCCTGCCTCTGCCTCCCAAGTGCTGGGATCAACGGAATGTACAAACATGCCCAGCTTTCTTTTGAGACTTTTAAGTCTTAAATAAGATGGCATGGTATTATCCTATGACTAATAGGAAACGTTATGCAACTCTAAGCAGTTCTCTCCTTATAAAGCTAATCTTGTAGCTACTGAGTGGCAAGCTGATTTGTGATGTCACTTTAGAAATCAAAGTCCACTTGTAGTCAGCAATCTCTAAGAAGATATTTACAATCCTTAGAACAATGACCCTCTGAGGGTTGAGTTCAAGATTCTTGTCTTTTCTTTTCTTGAGACAGGGTTTTTCTGTGTAGCCATGGCTGTCCTATTATCAAGTTGGTCTGTCTCTGCCTCCTAAGTGCTGGGTTTAAAGGTATGAACCACCACTAAAAATCCATTTGTTTCCCGACAAACACTGTAGCCCAGGATAGCCTTGAACATGTGGCAGTCTTCATACTGGGATTACCCCCAGGCCAGTGCATATAAGAAAAAACTGTTCTCACACTGTCACTTCTACTCAGTTTTCTTTAAGGCATTCTAGGGCCGGGGATACTGCTGATATATCTGTTTGGCATGCATCACAAAATAAAAACTATAACAAAAAAAAAAAGGCATTCTAAAGCTGAGTGTGATGGGTCATAACTCTGAATCCCAGAATGTGAGAAAAGATTAACAAGAGGCCTGCTGGACAGGACTGACTTGTGAGTCGCAGGGCAGCCTTGCTTCAGAGTACATGTTCAAATGACAGTTCTATTGCACCCCACTTCATAACTGAGATTTTACCCAAGAATATATATACTAAATATATTTTAAAACTATTGTTGAAGCCCCTGCTTTCAGCACATATCACAAAATTAATACCCTGGGTTTCTATACCATCAAATAAACTTGTAAAGCAAAGAATGATTTAAAAATATTTAATACCTATAATTACTCACTTTCAGAATTTCATACATGTAAAATCGAATGTCATAGTCTGTTAACGTCTGGTACAATTGCTGTTAAAGATAAATGAAATAGTTGAGCTATAAAACAATGCTAAAATGAAAATTTCTTCATCCTAATTAATTAATTAATTAACTAAGAACTAGTTCATTGATCATGATCCCAAAATTTGTCTTTCAAATGCTCTCTACCTCTCCAACAAAAATTCACTTTCAAGAGTCTTCACCCTACAAACGTGTACTTTAGCCAAGTGCCTCCACTCTTAAGTTATACCAGAATAGAGAACTGTAGGAGACCTGAAGTTCTGCATTCAACGATCTGTATTATACATGTTTGTGTCACAGTAAAATCTTATATGACCTTTTCTCATTATCTTTTATGACCCACATCCCAGAGGATGGAGCAGTGACAGCTGAGTTGCCAGGCGCTTTAAACTCTTAAGACCTGGGTCCAATATCCAAAAGAACAAGTGTAGGAAAAAGAGCAATAACCTGAAGTTCTTTAGGATCTTAAGGAATATGCTATTCCTCGTATTATACAAATAATATATTCTTGAACATGGTTGCCTAAAGTCAACATGTACTGCCACCTTCACTAGTATGAACACCAGCAGAAACTGTTAAATGAAAAATGTGGTAAGATGTAAATGTCCTACTTATTCTAAAAGTACTAAACAAATACAATTGTAAAAATATCCAGATATGGAAAGCAGACACTACTTTAGCACTAATAAAAACAAGCAAAACGCAAGCTCCTTTTGTATTGCTATTCCCAAAGATTCTCTATGTGATCTAAAAATCCAGTAGTTTTAAATGGTTATGGATGATACCTTGAAGTCTGTGTTGTTTACATGTTCAAAAACCAAGGCAGGGGTTCGTGACTAAGGAAGAAAAAGAAAACACATTAGTATTGGCCCTGACATCTTTAGTTTTCAGCTTGTGGGTGTTGTGTAGGGAACATGGCAGTCCTTGTAACACTAAAGAAATCTTGTCCACTCTGATCATTACCACACATTTTTTTGGAATAACCTAAGCTGAAGTCTCACAAGGCTCCAGGTGGACCAACCATGTACCTATTGCTCACTGGTACTGGTAACACTAAAAACAAACTAACACATTTTGTTTTTAGTGTTATCAATCTTCTAGGAGTAACAGACTTTGTGCGTGAATGATTGTGTGTGCCTGTGTGTACTAAATCTCTTCTTTCAAAGCAGGGCCTAAGCTAGTTAAATGTGCAACTGATTTAGAACATTTAAGGCATTAAATGGTGCTTTAACAAAGTCAGTTGTGCTTTGGGCTCAACACCACTGGAGCCCTGATAGGCCTGGCTAACATAACTGTACTTACCACAGGGTCTTTTACAATGTCTGCAAGTGTGATGATGTTGGGCCCACCTCTCAAATTCTCCAAAATCTTTATTTCACGCTTAATTTTCTTCTTTTTTACTGGCTGAAATAGTAAACAATAAAACTATCAGAAAAAGTATTTCCTAATACACCTCAAAGTTACAGTGATACAAAAAAGCTTCTATAAGCTTGCTGAAGAAAGAAAATATGAGGCTGAAGGGAGAGCTGATGCCCTCTTCTGGTGGTCTGAAAACAGTGACGGGGTGCTTACACCCATAAAGTAAATAAAAAATAAAGAAATAAAGAAATAAAGAAAGAAAGAAATAGAGAAAGAGAGAAAGAGAGAGAGAAATTAATTTCTCAGGACCTCTTCTTCCAGCACTGTCAGGCACTCTGCAGACACTAAAAAAAGCTTTCTACCCCAAGACCAGATATCCACAGGATTATTTAATTTCAATATAATTGTAGGTTATACTTTAAAATCTTGTAAGCTAACATTTAAATGATATAGGTACTTAAAAAAAATTGGAGGGGCGGGGGCTGTGCCAGAGAGATGGCTCAGCAGTTAAGAGAACTGACTGCTCTTCCAGGTCCTGAGTTCAACTCAGTAGTGGGATACGATGGCTTCTTCTGCTATGTCTGAAGACAGTGTCAGTGTACTCATATATATTAAATAAATAAATAAAAATTAAATAATAAATAAATCTAAAAAAAAAATCTTTTGGGTTGGACATGGAGCGGCACAACCTTTAATCCCAGCACTCATGAGGCAGAGGCAGGTGGATCTCTTCTGAGTTTGAGGCTAGTCTGGTCTATAAAGCAAGTCCAGGACAAAACAAACTATCAATGGGGCTGAAGAGATGGCTCAGCATATAAAGGGTCTTGCCACCAACACTGCTGACCTGAGATGCATTCCCTGAATCTGTGTGATAAGAGAATTGACTCTTGAAAAATTGTCTTATTTCCAGAGTCACAAAATAAGTAAATAATGTTAAAATAAAGTTTTTAATATATTAGAGGAAAAGAATGAGTCTTCTTCATTCCTTCCTGTACAGTCTTCCTATAGTCCACGTAGCTTCTAATTCATACCAATGTTCCTGCTTTGCCTCCTAAATGTAATGTCTTAAAATGGTTAATAGCTAAAACTGTTAGTTGAGCTACTAGTTGTTATGCCTGTTAGACTGCCATTAAGGATTGAGACAAGGAAAGTGCTACAAATACAAAGTGTTTGGAAACTTAGTAGCAATTTCTTAGTAGCAACAGACAGGTAAGGCTCAGCAGGCAGTACATGAAAAAAACAATAGAAGTTGCATATTGACAGCCCACTGGTTAAATATGACTTGTTTGATATTTCAAACAAATCTATTTATTTTAAAATTATTATGATGTATGGGTGTTTTGCCCACATGTACATTGTGCATGTGTGCCTGATACCCTATAAAGAGGCTAAAAGAAGTCATCAGATCCTCTAGGAGTAGAGTTCAAGGTGGTTATGAGCTGCCATAAAGGCTAGAAATCAATGCCAAATACTCCAGAGATCAGCTATTACCCTCAACCACTGAGTCATCTCTTCATTCTAGAGTCAACATTTTAAAACATCAGAATGCAAATATGGGTTTCTAGATTCTCTTAGCAAAAAGAAAGCATCAAGAAACACTAGACCTGCACTGTTACATGACACTAGTCACCTCCACCTACAAAGCAACTATCTACTTTTCTTTTGCAGGGGAGAGTGTGCGTGTGTGTGCATGTGCATGTATATATGTGTGTGAATGAAGCTAGGTCAATACTGGGCATCTCCTCAATTGCTTCTCCATTACATTTGCATAATGTTTGGATTTTATATTATTTTATCATTATATATTATTTTTATCATTACATTTGATAAAAATAAGTTATTTTTACTCCCCTCTCTGATCACATTCTCTTGTCAAGCTAATATCAGATGTTCTACTGAGGATACAATGGGTAGGAGGTGTATATATATATATATTCATCTCATTACAGATGTTTGTGAGTCACCATGTGGTTGCTGGGAATTGAACTCAAGACCTCTCTCTGGAAGAGCAGTCAGTACCTCTGAGCCATCTCTCCAGCCCCTTCAAATAACTCTTGACATTGTTTCTCTTCTTTTACTCACCTTGAGAATTTTAACAACAGCTTTTTCATTATTTGTGATGTTGACAGCTTCAAACACTTCACTGTATTTGCCCCTGCCTAATTTTCGAACAAGTTGGTAGTCATCTTGATTTCTGTGGATAAAAACAAAGTAACAATGATTTCAAAAATCAGATCTTCCATTTTCTAAAACTGTATTTTTGCCAGACATGGTGGTACACACTTGTAATTAAGTGAACACAGGAATATTTGCATTCAAGATCACCTGGGTCTGTTTATAGAAAGCTTATTGACAGCCTGGGCTACAGATGACTGAAAAGAGAGAAAAAGGAATATACACACACACACAAAATGGAGGAAGAGATAAAGAGACAGACAACTCTATTACCAGTAGATATAACAGATATAAGAGATAATCCAAATGTTACATTTAAAAAAAAAAAAAATTTGAGGCTATGGCTCAATTGGCAGAGCACTGACCTACCATACACAAGGCCTTGGTTCAATCCCAAGCAACATGTAAACCAGACATGGTGATACACACCTAAATTCCTAGCATTCAGGATGTGAGTATCAGAAGCTCAAGGCCATCAAAGTTAGTCTAGGCTGTATGATATCCTGTCTTATCATTATTGTTGTTGAGCTTCCAAATGTCTTTAAATCTCAAACTGCTGTCATGTACTAAAGACACAGAGCACATAGCTAGCTTGTATTGGGATTTAAGTATGTCTCTCTCCAACAGCATACTACTTTCCCTTCAATAAGGGATTTGTATGTATTCTTGCTTCATACTACTTGGTTCACTGTTGGCACTTAGTAGAACTCAACAAATGACTTAAGAGTGTTACAGATACACCTGGAAGCAGCCCTTTCTTATCCGGCCTCTTTTTCTACAAAATGGTTTCCATATATAAACATATATAGGTTTGATTTCTCACCTGTCCTTCATGACAAGATGTGACATGTAATAAAGTTTGCAATCAAATTAGCAATAGTGAACCATAGAGGTTCCTGCACTCTGTTAACTAATAAGAACATTAGCGCTTATAGACAGAGTAAATAACAAGGCATGTTAATCATTTCCCTCTTCCCTGATGCTTACTTAAAGGCTTGTGCTCTAATGAACAAAACACATACTTCCTTTGGGAGACCTGGCTGGTTGCAGGAGTATGAAAATGTAATCCCAGGAGTCAGGAGACTCAGGAAGGGGAATAGCAAGTCTGAGGCTAGCCTGGGCTACAAATCTCTGATGTATAACCTGAGTGTGATGGTATACACCTGCAATCCCAGCTCTGGAGAGTGGAAGCAGGGAGACTAAAAATTCAATGTCATCCTGGGCTAGAAAGCAAATCTGAGGGCAGTCTGGGAGACTGGAGATATAACCCGGCAGTTGAGTATCTGCCTAAGGTCTATAAGGCCCTAAGCTTAATACTAAGTAATTGGCGGGTGGGGGGGTACTCATTATCAGCCATTCATTTTTCTTAAGCAGTTAAAAGGAGAAAAGACAACATGAACTAAGAACAGTATTATCTGGTCTCTTCCTGTTGGTTGTGTTCTCTCATACAAGGGCATATAAACTAATACAAACAAGCAAATAGCACCAAGCAAACATTCAAAGGGGCTTTCTAGTACCACCATTTCAGCAGAGCTATGAGTAAGGCACTTGATTTGAAGATAAGATTCTTAAGACTCCTGCAGTAAACAGAGGTTTAACTAGAGTTCAAAGTCTATGACATCATAAAATTGTTAAGATTATCAAATAGTGATAACATTTATTAGTTTGTACCACAGTTCTTGATGGTATCTCTAAGAGTGTTTCCTTAAGTGCATAAAAATTGCTTGCTGTTAAACATCACAGCATATTAGAATGGAAAGCATATGTTATGACACTTCAGGGAGACAGTTTTAACCACTCACAAAGTATAAAAAGTCACATGGAGTCAGATATAAAATACAGTATATGGGAGTTAACATTTTATTTATTTTTGAAACAAGGTTTACTAGTCCAGGCTGACATATAATTCAAGGTCATGTGGCCTCAGCTTCTCAGATTTATACATTTAGCTGAGTTATAGTCAGTTATGTGTATATAGTAATACTTTGTGTGTGTGTATAGCAATTTAAAAATTGTTTTATTTGTACTCAACTATCAAATGCTTATATCACAAAAGTGACAAACTATTCAACTAAATGTCATATTCAGACAGGAAATACAAGCATTCAGGTGAACCTCATTTGATGGTAAACATGGTTGTTGAAGGAAACAAAAGCTTTTGAGAATGCAATTGGAGTCCATTTCCATGTACTACATGGGTCTAGAATAGAGTCATGTAAAGGGTCCATGGAAAGTCCCATGGAAAGGGACAAAGGTTTGTCCATGGAAGGACAAACCATGTTTTCTCATCCCATGGTTTCTCATCCTTTATTATCACTATGGGACAGGACTCTGGTCCCCAAAATGTGGTATATAATTAAGAGTTTGGTAATTCAAAGTTTCTCACCTATCTTGAATGCAGAGGAGTCACACTCACCTTTACCTCAGAAGCCCCTACTTGTGATATACCTGCACACCTACAAATTAGGCTACCAAATCAGCAAGCTTATCTTTGTCCTTGAGCTTTGGGCAGGTCAGGGAAGGCTTGCTAACACAGTCAACAAATCTACAAGGTATATCACTTTGAGTGAGTACAGAGAAGTAAATGGAAATAATTACCCCCATTCCACCACATGTGATTCATAGTCCCAGTACTCTCGGGGTCTGTGTGTGTTAACATCTGTGTAAACTCTGGCCCTGCTTGGCACGGGTCCCGACATGTCAGACAGGTTGACGGACAAAGCTGAACTCTGTTTGAAGATCTGGTAATCACTGTGTTCAAAAGCAGAAGTTGGTAAAACTTTGTTTCAGACTCTTTTTCTCACACTGCAGAAACAAAATGTTAAAAGACAAAAATGTATTATTTTTTCAAAGTATATTGCCAAGAAAACTATTTTACTAGTAATAATGAGTCTCAAATATTCAGCTGTGCTAAAATGTCCCAGCTGTGCCAGAACTGCAAAGTAGCCTGTAAGCTGTACATAATATCTGAAGTCTTTTTTCTTTTTTCTTCTTCTGAGATCAGGAAATAGTAAAATCTGCAAAGCTTCCTTCTTTTGAAAAATCTGTTTTGACTTTC
Source organism: Rhabdomys pumilio (assembly GCA_030674055.1). NCBI lineage: Eukaryota > Metazoa > Chordata > Mammalia > Rodentia > Muridae > Rhabdomys > Rhabdomys pumilio. Next base: position 213,130,322 of record JANHMN010000002.1, on the reverse strand, counting down.
TTTCTTTTTCTTTTCTTTTTTTTTTTTTTTTTTTTTTTTTTGGTTTTTCAAGACAGAGTTTCTCTTTGTAGCCCTGGCTGTCCTGGAACTCACTCTGTAGACCAGGCTGTCCTGGAATTCAGAAATTCACCTGCCTCTGCCTCCCAAGTGCTCGGATTAAAGGCGTGCGCCACCACTGCCCGGCTATATAACTTTTTAAAAAGTTTTTGAACAACTGTCAAACTACAATGGTGACTCAATGGAGAAAGATGCATTTTTGCCTCTAAGTGGCCATAGTCTTTGTAAGAGAATCTGGTAAATAAAAACAGCACTGAGTAGATGCAATAGCAATGCCAGTGTTTATACAGAAAATTGAGATTTCAAAACTTGATTTCAAACCTAAAAACAGAACTTTAAAAAAAACTGCTGACAGGGTGTGGCAGCAGACACCTATAATCCTAGCACTTAGGAGGTGGCCTAAGATTTCTAGGTCATTATCTAGAATGAGATATTATCTAGTATGAGGCCAACTTGGGCAGAACACCCAAAACAAACAAATAAACACACATCTTCAGAAAAGAGCCTAGCACACGTGAGGAAGAGGCAGAAGAAATAGAAAATTCAGGCAGGGTCAACCCCATTTATCAAGTTGCCAGCCTGGGCAACATGAGACTGTCTCAAAAACAAAACAGCAAAAACCCACAAAACAAATCCCACAAAACAAAACACAAGTAAACAACAAAATCTGGGGGGAAAACAGTACATTTTTATACCCATGCTATCAAATCAAATATCCATGTCTTCTTTCACTGAAATCCCCACTTGTTGATCCCTGTATTGCACATTTAATGAAAATGTACTGGGTCTTCCAAGTGATAACTTCAGAGAGACATATGCAGTTTTCTGGTTCATAATACCTAACTCTGGTCTACACAGGATGCAGGACAGTCAAGGCTACATTCCAAGACCCTGTCCTACCACCATCACACACAACCAAAAAAAAAACAAAACAAAGCAGAACACCAAAAATCAAAAAGGAAGCAAAGGAGACATGAGAACTTAACACAACATACTTCTCTTAACTGTTGTAATAGATACTGACAAAATGAGACAGAAGCAAATTAAAGATTTATACTAATGTAAAATTACCAAGTTGATATATAACCATATTAGGAAAAATTCCTGAAATAACTAGGTGTGCCCACATGTGTGTGTGTGTGTGTGTGTGTGTGTGTGTGTGTGTGTGTGTATATATATATATATATATATACACACACACACACATACATATATATATATATATACATAAGCGCACACTCATAAATGAGAAAATATATACTACTAAATATTAGATTGAGTGGGGGCTGGAAGGATGGTTCAACAGCTAGTTGTGGTGGTATATACCTGTAATTCTAGCACTAGGGAGATTCAGTCAAGATTTTCTGAGGCTCTGCTACTCAGATAGTTCAGCTCAAAACTGGACAATCAAGACAATCAAGATCCTGTTTCACAAAGGAGGTCAATGTATTAAGAGAGCACCAAAAGTTATTTATTCTCTGGCCACCACAAAACTGCACTTACATATACACTCTCAAATATGTGCACTGGCACATAAGTTATATGACAGACAAGCTAAATCAAACACCAGACACACACAAAAATATATGTATACTGGTGCATACAGGCAGACATAAGCTAAACTAAACAACCCTGAACCAACACCCCCACTCCCATGGGGGCTGGAGAGATGGCTCAGTGGTTAAGAGCACTGACTGCTCTTCCAGAGGTTCAACTTCCAGCAACCACATGATAGCTCACAACCATCTGTAATGAAATCCAATGCTCTCTTCTGTTGTGTTTGAAGGCAGCTACAGTACACTTACAAACATAAGCCTTTAAAAAAAAAAAAAAAAAAGACAGAAATATAACTGTAGGTGTATGGTGGCACATGCCTTTTAATCCCTGCACTTGGGAGGCAAAGCCATAGACAGATCTCTGTGAGTTCAAGACCAGCCCAGTCTACAAAGGAGTCCCAGGACGGCCAAGGCTGTTACACAGAGAAATTCTGTTTTGAAAATACAATAAAGAATAACAAAAATGTGCAACTTGAGTTACAAGGACATCTGTGTTCTTTGCATTTATCTTATACACTGTCAGACATTTATAACATAAAAATACAGAAGTATTTTCATTTTAGCCATGTGTAAGTGTACAACTTAATAGCATTGGTTATATTCATAATTTTGTGCAGCTATCAATTCACCACTTTCAAATGGAAATTGTATGTCCACTGAAATTGAACCTAGCTTTACTTCTCTATTTGATCTTCAACATTTGGTCTATTTTCTTTCTAGTAGTGTCTTAAGATTCACCCTCTAGAATGCCTTATAATTTCATTCTTTGAGACAGAATATTCTACTGCATTTATGCAGTGTACTTTGCTTATCTACTCATCCGTTGACCTGTACACTTGACCTGAGGCAACATTTTAAGCTACCTATGTGAATGGTATTGCTATGCACATGGGTATAGAAGCATTTGAAACCTTGCTTAGATTCAGAAGAACTGTTGACTTATGGTAATCTATTGGTTTTTTTGTTTGTTTGTTTGTTTGTTTGGTCTTTTATTTTTCCTAGACAGGGTTTCTCTGTAACTCTGGCTGTCTTAAACTTGCTGTGTAGACCAGATTATCTGCCTGCCTGGGATTAAAGGTATGTGCCACCACCACCCAGGGTAGATTTTGAGTCACCATTGCCTGGGGTGAGATTTGAGTATACAAAGTGCTGATTCCAATTTGTACTTCCATAAAGGTTAGGGCTATTCCTATCCTTTTGTGTTTATTGGTGATTTTTATCACTTTAATGAAAGAAATATCTATCCCAGAGTTGTCATCCATTCTGTTGTCTCCAATTTTGCTGTCACATCAATAATACTATTAATCTTTGTCTCACATTTAATTTTGAAACCATTTACAATAAAAGTTTAAAATAGTGGGTTTATCCAGTCACTCTTAAAAGAATTAAACTGAATCCCAACCTCATACCCATTATAAAATCAATTCAAACAAGGGATTAATATCTAGAATATATGAAGAACTAAGAAAATTATGCCCCAAGGGTCAGAAAGAGGCCTCAACAGGTAAAAGTGCTTTCAGAACAGACCTAACAACTGAGTTTGGATCCTGAAATCTATGGAAGAGTTGGCCTCTCCTCTGACCTCCTTTTTTAAATTAAGGCTGAAGAAATGGCTCCAAGCACCAGACACATGCCACATGGTTACCATATGTACTCATAAAGTAAATCCTTAAAAAGGAAAGAAAGGATGAAAGGACAGGAGCTAGAGAAATGGCTCAGTATTGACAACACTCACTACTCTTGTAGAGGACCTGAGTTTTGTCCCCAACACCCACATTCCTGACCATTTCTAACTCTTGTTCCAGAGTATTCAGTGTCATCTTTTGGCCTCTCCATGGACACTGCACACAGTGCACAGACATTAATGCAGGCAAAATACATACACATAAAGACATAACCTAGAGTCACTCGGGAAGAATCTCAATAAAGGACTGTCTACACAGGCTAGTCTAGGGACATGTGCCTTAAGACAGGCACTGTGTCCTGAACTGTGTAAGAGTGGAGGTAATATGACTAGATGCTTTCAACTCCCCACAATGACACACTATAACCTGAAACTACTAAGTTAAAATAAACTATTTCACCCAAATTGTTCTTTCTTGGGATTTTTTTTTAATTTTAAACATTCTTTTTAGAAGCCAGACATCAGGGTACAGCTTTCTTTAACTCAGCTCTTGGGAAACAGAGAAAGAAGGATCTCTGAGTTCTCAGCCAGCCTGGTTTACAAAGCAAGTTCTAAGACAGCCAGGGCCACACAGAGAAACCCTGTCTTGAAAAATCCAACAAAACAAAACAGCACACTTAGATTTGTTTATTTATATTTTGCCTACAGTATATATGCTGTGTGTGTGTGTGTGTGTGTATGCATGTCCAATTATTATGTATGTATGGTGTCCAATTAGCCAGGAGGGTACTAGTTCCACTGGAACTGGAGTTAGGGATGTCTGTGAGGGGTGCTAGGAATTCTTAACCAATGAGCATCTCTATAGTGCCCCCTATTGGAATATTTTATCACAACAACAGAAATGAAGCCCTTCCCAATCTGGGCAACCAACCCTTTAATCACAGCACTCAGGAGACAAGAGAGTAGTTTGCTGTTATAGCCCTCCAATGAGGTGCTTTAAGCAGGTGCAGTAAGTAGGAAAAGCCTGTAATCCCAGCACTAAACAAGCTGAGGCAGGAAAATCACTGCAAGTTAAGGGCCAGCATGGACTACATAGTGAAATAACCCTATCTATAAATAGATAAATAACAAACAGCACCACGGTTTACTGCCACACATGGCGAATCATCTGTAAATGATATTCAACTTTAGAATAATAAGACATTCACAGAAACTTTTTTTTGTTTTTGTTTTTTTTCGAGACAGGGTTTTTCTGTGTAGTCCTGGCTGTCCTGGAACTCACTCTGTAGACCAGGCTGGCCTCGAACTCAGAAATCCGCCTGCCTCTGCCACCCAAGTGCTGGGATTAAGGCATAGGCCACCACTGCCAGGCCTTCATACAAACTTCTAATGGTTGGCTTCTTCTAGAGTATCAGAATAAAATGGGTTTCCTGAATTGTGGTGCTGCAACTTCAGTTGGGATTTACAGAGTTGAAAAAACAGGGATGTGGTAAATAAGACATGAAAACCCAGGTAATGTATGAGATAAATACCTGAATCAGTATTTCATTTGCACCTCTGTAACTTCTACATGTATATTACACAATCTAACAAAAGGTAAAAATCTAACCCTCAGGTACATATAAATCCATTTTGGATTACCATTCTCCCTTGGGCTTCTGCAGGAGATTGGCTCCAGGATTAACCACCAGCAAATACCAAACTTTGAAGGAACTCCAAATCCTTACAATTGACATGGGGCTAGGTATGGTGGCAACACCTATAACCCCAGCAATTATGAAGCTAGCTGGGACTACATGAGACTGTTAAAAATAAAAAAAAAAAATTAAAAAAAAAAATCAACTGGCTACCATTTATTACCCAGATTATTTTATAATATAATGTTTAATGTACATAATATTCTGTTCTATGTAACTGCTACATAAAAAGCTGTTAGAATATATGGGTTAGACAGTAACAGTCTCTACCTGCTTAGTACAGATGTAACTTGTTTTTCTGAATACAGTTTTTTCAATCCATGATTGGTTGAATCTGTAAAGGCAGGAGAACCCAAGGCTGATCAAGCATGAGCTGAGTTAAATGCTTAAAGACTTACCTGTGGACTGATGACAGAAGTTCACTAAAACAGTTCAAGCAGAAATTTAGTGAGCAGGATTTAGGAGGCAGAGGCTATTTTAATACCTATGTGAGAAAAGCCAATCCAGCTCAATCTAAGTTAATAGCAGCATAAACGGCTGGACCCCATCCCCCCTAAAAAATCCTCTGGATAACAAACAGATAACAAACTGCATAACAAACAGCTCTGGCAGACTGGAAAATGAAGTGGGAAGTAATTTTTTAATTTTCTATTTGAATTTATTGTTGGTATAATGGTATAATGATAGGTAAAAATTCACAAGACAGGTTTTAGATATAAATTTAAAATAGTTGAGACATTCAAATGGAGATTCTGAGTGAGCAATTAGGAACCAGAAGTTTAGGGCTAAAAGAGGTTCTCAGCTTTAAATACCCAATTATTATTTGTGTGTGTGTGTGTGTGTGTGTGTGTGTGTGTGTGTGTGTGTGTGT
>JANHMN010000002.1:213107429-213124507 GCA_030674055.1 Rhabdomys pumilio | reverse complement strand
TCAAACATTACCTTTCAAATCTACCTTTTCAAAACTACACAAATAATGAAACAGCCTAAATAAATTCAAGACTAACCAAAAAATACCCACTACAAAAGAAAGTAGGATTCAAAGTCAAGTTGGTTGGCTTCTGAACTTCCAGCTTTTTATTTCTGTATCTTATTTCCAAATTCCTGCCTCAGCTTCCTGATTTCAGCCCAGCTGGAATTCTCTGCTTCCTACCACATATTCCCATACTCAGTCTTCAAATCCTAATTTTCTTATTGGATCTTTAATTCTCTCAAGTCAAGAACCATAACCTTTCAATTTTTAACCTTTTAATTTTTAAACTGGGGAGGAGGGCACACATGGGTCTTATGGAAGAACAAACAGCAAGTGCTCTTAATCTATGAGCCATCTCTCCAGTCCCCAGCCTTTTTTGGCCCCCACCCTTTTTTGGGCTTTCAAGACAAGGTCTCTGTGTAGCCTTGGCTGATCTAGAACTAGCTCTGTAGACCAGGCTGGCCTCAAATTCAAAGATCTGCCTGTCTACCTCCTGAGTACTGTGATTAAAGGCATACACCCCCCACACTCAGGCCTTCATGCTTCAAGCACCTTTAACATGTCCCTAGTCCATACTTTAAGAACAGCTTATTTGGAAGTTAATAAAGCACATGAGTATTGGCTATCTGGAGGGTCAGTTTTCATAACCACTGCACAATAAATTAGGACATTTGAATCATCCTAAATTACCACCTTCCCAACCATTTAGTGACTAACAATTCCATGGCACTGTATCTACAACCCAAAGCCCTCACTCAGCCTGACTTTGAAGACATACTGTTGGGCATGGGGGTGCATGCCTGTTAGTTCCAGCACTCAGTAGGCTCAGGAAGGAGGATCACCCAGAATGAAGCCACCTGGCTATAAGACAAGACACTGCCTCAAAACAACTAAAGACTGCTAGTCTTTTGAATGTCTGAAGTTTAGCTAATACAAATCTATGAAAAACCTGTCAAAATCTTCCTTACTAAATAAAGTCAGACAACACCAAAGCCAGTTATTACATGGCTCTGTACAACTGATTCTTAAAAAATAATTCCATTAAAACTAAGAAGCTTAGAAACAGTCCAGTATGTGATAACTACAAAAGCTGGATTACATATTTCTACTAATGTAAATTTTGTTGAAGAATTTTCTAGTGTTTAAAACAAAAGATAATACCAGAACTTGAAAAAAAATGAAACTAGTTTTTAGTCCATTTAAATACTAATGTTTATTACCCATCAAGCAAAGCATGAGATGGATAGAGCTCACTGGTCAAGCACCTGTCTAGCACACAGACACATACCTCCATTCAAGCTCCATCACCATCTAATACACAAACATGGGACAAGGATGTTCTGAGAGCGCCTGCCTATTGTGAGACCTGGGATCCCTCTTCAGCAACCAACAACTCAAACCGCAACATCCCATCCCCAGACCAAACACAGTGAATAAATGAAATCTTACAATCATCCAGACACAAAGATTGTAAAGAACAAGGAACCAGGCATAGTAGTACTAGCTTATAATCCAAGCACTTGGCAGGGGTGGTGCACGTCCATCCTCAGCTATACTGCTAGTTAGAGACAAGCATTGGCTACATGATATCCTCTCTCAAACTACCAAAGCAGAGGCCAGCAAGGTGATTCATGGCAGCCTAGGGATCCCAGGGATGAGGGGGCAGGGCATAACAGGAGACACATAGACATACAGACAGACAGAGACAAAGAGACAGAGAAGCAGAAAGGTAGACACACAGAGACAAAGACAGTCACAAAGCCCAAGGACCTGAGACCAACATGGTAGAAGTAGAGAACTCTTGCAAACTGTCCTGACCTTCATGCTCATGCCACCCACAAGCATACACATATAAAAATAAATGTCATTTAAAAAGCCAAAGCCAAACAAATACAAAAGGATAAGCAATATGGTCAGCAATATGGTAGGATACACGAAACAAGCGTGAGGAAAGCACCTAAGCGCTGTTGCAGAGAATCATTTATGAACACTCAGGGAAAGCACAGCTGTACTTGCTTCCCTTGCTGTAAATTCAAAGATCAAAGTCGGGCAGTGGTGGCGCACATCTTTAATCCCAGCACTTGGGAGGCAGAGGCAGGCGGATTTCTGAGTTTGAGGCCAGCCTGATCTACAGAGTGAGTTCCAGGACAGCCAGGACTACATAGAGAAACAAACAAAACAAAACAAAAAAAGAGTCAGTCTAAGTGTGAAACTTGATCCCACTGACAACCATTCTCTGGAGCCTGAGAACAGACAACTTTGTCTGAGACCTAATACCAAAAGTAGATTATTGCATCTGTAATAATCATATATAATATATATATATGCTATATTTTGGGAAGAAAAACTGTCCAAAAGATGAATAGAACCAAATTAAAATTCCATTGAAAAATTAAAATTCTTCAACTAAATTACATAGAGAAAAAAAATGTTTGAATATTTACTATTCTGATTACTAGGTTAATAGTCTTGACATTTTAAAAATATGAAGGCTGCTTGTCTAGCATGTACAAAACCACAGGCTCTGGTACCTTAGGGATAAGAGAGGGAGCGGGGTAAGTTTGGAGACTGGGGCTATAGCTCAACTTGCCTAGCACATTTGAGGCCTCAGACACAGACCCAAAGTCACAGAGCCATGAAAGTACCTTCACTGTGCATTAAGGTTTACCCCTCAGCATGCAAAAGAATGCAAAAGAATCACCAAGACCAATCTTGGTTATATAGGCTAAACCCTGTCTCAAAAACATAAACCCTAAAAAGGAGAAAAAACAAAAATGAGATTAGTCAGTCAGTTGGCATACACCTTTAATCCCAGCACTTGGGAGGCAGAGGCAAGTGGCTCTCTGAGTCTGAGGACAACCTGGTCTACACAGAAAAACCCAACCAAACAAATAAATAATAGATTAAGTCCAATGCTGTAAAAGACCTTTCTGCCCCACTGCTTGGCGCCAAACTGTAAAAGACTCGAGCTGCCTCACCTTATGGGCCAAACTGTAAAAGCCCTGAGCTGTAAAGGCTAACTGTAACAGACCACTCTTGGGGGCCAAACTATAGCAGCCCACTCTGTTCCGCAAGTCAGGGTCTAGCAAGAGAGAGAGTGGGGGGGAAGAAGGGGAAGAGACAAGCCAGAGGATCTATAGTAAAGTCTTCTTTACTGTCTCCACCATACACACACCACTACACTTACTACTACTACACCACACACCCTTACACACACACACACACACACACACACACACACACACACACAAGGAAATCCTGGGTATTTATAGGCTTTTGCCACGTGCCTTGCAGGTGTGGATATGGCGTAAATAGCACGTGGACAACACCGTATGCCTTGTAGGCGTGGATACCACGTGCTCCTTGCAGCTGGGGGCATTAAACAGCAAAACAAGCTATGTGGGATATCAGAGTGTGCTTCAGCTGTTGTAGGCTGTTGAAAACCAAGTCTCATGTCAGGGTATATGGCTCAAGATGGCTGCCAACACAATGCAGAGCTGGAAGGTGTGGAAGTACATGTGAAGACAAAAGCACTTGTAAACAAAGAGGACAGCCAAAGGACAATTGAATTCTATGGGTCCATATGGTAGAAAGAAAAAACTCCTGAAAGCCATCCTCTGACCTCCTCTCCCTCCCTCTCATGATCATCCCCATTTGCAACAAATCTTGTTCTATAAAAAGAGCAAAAGCTGAGTGTAGTGCTCATGCTAATAATCCCAGCACTTGGGAGACTGAGACAGGAGGCTTGCTGAGTTTTAAGAACACCAGACTAGTCTGGGCTACAGAGTAAGACCCTGTCTCATTTACCCCCTTCCCATTCCAGTTTATGACTTAAAAATATACAGCAAAGGCAGCTAGTTCACTCCCCAGCATGCTGCCCTACCTCCAAATGAACAGCACCCCACCCCTGTCCCCAAACACCAAATCAAAACCAGGCATGCAGCCCTATGCCTCTAATGCCAGCACTCAAGAGGCAGAGACAGAAAGATCACTGCAAGTTCTATGCCAGTCTGGTTCAGTGGATAAAGGCTCCTGTAGTAGAGTATGAACCTCAGTTCCAATCTCAAGTCAGACACACACACACACACACACACACACACACACACACACTTTTGATCCCAGCAGAGGCAGGTAAGTCATCCTTGTCTATATAGAGTTCAGGGCAGTCAGGACTACAGAAACAAAACACCCAAAATAAAACAGTCATACCAGGAGGTGGTGGCACACACTACCCAGAACTTGGGAGGCAAAAGCAGACAGATCTCTGGGTTCAAGGCCAGAAATAAAAGACAGCAATACAGAAAAGATGCTATAAAGCCCCCACAGATACATTCCTAATACTGTACAATTTCTCTCTCCTCCTAGGGCACCTACACTCATATAGACAAATACAATTTTTAAAAAAACTTATAAAAGAAAATGATACCTCCTTAAAGGCTACAGATGAACAAACCTAGAATTTTCCTGAGTCTGAAACAAGATGAATTCAATCTAGAGGCAAGAGAATCCCAGAGCTTGGAGAATTTTAAAAATGAGGAAAAACCTTAGATATGTCAAAACTAGACAACATACTGCACCTGGGTAATGAAGGCAACCTACACATTGGGTGTGACTTTACATATTGATTCACACCTAAGCTGGTTCAATACCTTCACTTACCCAGCAGGCCACACCAGAAATAAGATGTGCAAGTCAAAAGTTTAAAAAGAACTTTTGGCACCCAAAAATGAAAACAAAGACAACATTAGCAATGACACATTAGTGGTGAATTCTCCAAGGTGTAGGGCACTAGCTTTTACAGATGAAGAAACTGAAGATTAATAAATAAGTCAATTAATAAGATTAATTAATAAGTCAATCCCAGCTGCAGAGGTGACAAAAGTAAGGCTTGAGAAGTTGAGCTTTGATTCTCCAAAAGTAGAGTTCTTCCTCCCACCCCTCTAGTGACCCCCACCTCCCAGCAAGTTCCATTAATTCTAAATCTCATTCTCCCCTATTCAATTCCTAAAGCTGTCTTAGAAAAAAATTATACCTAGGGCACAAAGTAAGGTCTTCATGGCACCACCAAAAAGCTAAGCCTAGACACAGTTTATTACGACAAATGCCAGCTAACTGTGAAGTTGGGGGTAAGGGTATAGTACCTGCCACAAGTATAGCAAGCCTTTAGGGGCTACTAAATGAATATCTTTGACTAGTCCAAATGGCAACTTTGATTTAAAAAAATTAATAATAAATTACTCCCTCCCCATTTTAGAGGGAATATCTTTTCTTGAGACAGACATATTATGTAGCCTAGGTTGGCCTCTACCTCAGGATCCTACAGCCTAAGCTTCCCCAGTGCTGTGATCACAGGCACAGACCACCATAGGTTTATCTTCTGCTCATGGAAGCCAGAAGAAGGTATCAGATGCCCTCAAACTGGAGTTACAGATAGTCGTGAGCCACTATGTGTGTGCTGAACTATGTGTGAACTCAGGTCCTCTAGAAAAGTAGCCACTGTTTTTAACTGCTGGTCCATCTCTCCAGTCCCAGCTATCTTTCCTGCACTTTGAAACAAGGTCTCTGTGCAGCCTTGGCTGTCCTGAAACTCAGAGATCAACCTGCCTCTGAGTGCTGGGATCAAAGTCGTACAACACCACCACCGCCTGGCTTGTACCCATTCTTTTTGAACCGAATGATTTTCTTGAGACAGCTAAATTGAGAAATGCCCATTAGAGCATTGTCATAACTAGAAAAATTCCAAGTGCTCACCTTTCTAAGCAGACTAAAATGTTTCAGCTAATAAAAACGCAAAAAACCCAACCAAACAAACAAACAACAAACAAAAAAACAGTGTTAAAAGAACAAAGGGATTTGAGATCTGACACATACAAATTATGAAAGATTCTTCTAACCATGATACTTAATCCTATTTTTTCATGTAAGAAAACATCATCAAAAATGTAAAAAGAGCTTACCCACCATAGCAACTGTTGTTAAGTAGGTTTTGTTTTTAAATTTAAGGAAAAAGACACAGAATTTGCAGAAACCAATAGAACACCACTCCTGGCTTCATCTTGCAATGTTGTGATTATATTACCTCAAATGTTTTTAAAGACTCAACCCAGCCAGGCAGTGGCGCACGCCTTTAGTCCCAGCACTTGGGAGGCAGAGGCAGGTGGATTTCTGAGTTTGAGGCCAGCCTGGTGTACAGAGTGAGTTCCAGGACAGCCAGGGCTACACAGAGAAACCCTGACTCGAACACCCCCCCCCCAAAAAAAAAAAAAGGTTTGCTTATTCCAAACCTTTAATGTGAGCACTGTTCTTTCTCTCTGAGTAGAGCCCATCCTTATACTTATTGCAAACCCTTCCTCCCTAGGCCCTTATTCTGAGCATTGCTTCACAGTCAACAGAGCCCATTCTTGTGGGAGAGTTCATAGGTGAGGGAGTTTCAGTGTAGCTAGGGTGTAAGTTTTCTTGTGATAATTGTCAGGAGGAAGATTTCTTCCAAAGTTTTGCTGTTTTAAGTATGTAAAAAAGAGCCGGGCGGTGGTGGCACATGCCTTTAATCCTAGCACTTGGGAGGCAGAGGCAGGCGGATTTCTGAGTTCGAGGCCAGCCTGGTTGGTCTACAGAGTGAGTTCCAGGACAGATAGAGCTACACAGAGAAACCTTGTCTTGAAATACAAAACAAAACAAAGATTCAACCCTTTATTTCTATAACATGCTTGGTCAAAAATTGCTGAATTTTATCTGGAACAAAATATTTAAATACTTGCTAGGAATTAACAGCTCTTTATATTTTATAGGGAAAAAATCCCAACTGTTTATTTTTCTAAGCAGCCTAAAATGTTTCAGCTAATAAAAACAACTCAGAAAAGCTCCTAAGACCACAGAAACTCACAGTCATCCTCAGCTACACAAAGAAACTAGCCTGGGCTTACAAGAGAGCAAAACAAACAAAAAACCAACCGACCAACCAACAAGTGGAAGGAATGCTGAGCATGGTGCTACCCACACACCTTTAATCCCAGCACTAAGGAGGCAGAGACAGGCAGATCTCTTAGTTCAAGACCAGGCCAAGTCAGTTACATAGTGAAATTTTGTCTTAACACAATTAACAGTCTATCTAACAAGCAGCTGCCACTTTTCTTTAATAATCCTAAAAGAATCTCCTTGTTCAAATAGCTAGCTAGGAAGCAGGGAATGGGGTTCAGCTGTTAAGACTGTTTGTATGAAGCCCTGGCTTTGATCCCTAGTGGCACATATAAGCCAGGCAAATTGGTAACAGTAATTTCAGCACATTCAAAGCCAGCTTGGGCTACATGAGACCCTATCACAAAAAAAAAAAAAAAAAAAAAAAAAGGAATGAATGAATGAATGAATAAGTTAGTAAATGGTAAGAAAAAGAGAAGAACAAACTAACTGGGCCGGGTTTGGTGGCTTGTACCTGAATTCCCCTACACTCAAGAGGGGGCAGCAGGACTGCCATGAGTTTGAGGTCAGCTTGGTCTACACAGTGAAACCATGTAACAAACAAATAAACAAACCCAAAGGAAAACTAGTCCTCCTTATCCCTGGGTGGGTGTGTGGGTGTGTTTCCCATTAGGTAGCAACTAAAAGGCATGCCACTTTGAAAACCTCCATCTTACAAAAGACTTTTAGGCTTAAGCAGTCAGCACTATTCTTGTGCAAAATTCAAGGCCCTGGTCACCGAATGAATTGTGACAGACTGAGAAAGGAATAAACCCTTTTCCTTGGAGACAGGGTCTCTACATAGCTCTAGCTGTCCTAGAACTTACTATGTAGACTAAGCTGGCCTTGAAACTCTACACGTACCTCTGCATGCCAAGTACTAGGGTGATGTGTGCCATTGTGTAAATTTATATCAAAAAATTTTATAATCAATTATATAATATTAATATATGCATTAATATATATTTTATATTATGTAATTTTATATCAGGTATAACAAGCACTATTTTATTTTTTTATTTATTCATTTATTTATTTATTTATTTTATTTATTTTTTGGTTTCTCTGTGTAGTCCTGGCTGTCCTCTGCCTCCCAAGTGTTGGGATTAAAGGCGTGCTCCACCACCGCCCAGCACCCACGTAGCTTCTAATTCATACCAATGTTCCTGCTTTGCCTCCTAAATGTAATGTCTTAAAATGGTTAATAGCTAAAACTGTTAGTTGAGCTATTAGTTGTTATGCCTTTGTTAGCACAAACAGTGGGTTACTACTATCTGAGAACTCTCTCCAGTTCTAGCAGAACCAACACTTCCAGTGGTCCCCATGGACACTAGACACATCCGTGGCATACAGACACATATGCAGGCAAAACTCTCACACACAATTTAAATATCAAGGCATAATAAATTCCACTCTATACCATTATTCTATGAATAATCTTTGCTGACTTTGTTCTCTAGAAATCAACCACCCCAACAGTCTGAAATAAAGCTAGCAAAAGCCAATTTGCTGTAACCACAACAAAAAGTCAGAAGCAGAGTAGGCTTAACTGGATCTTGTTGAAAGTCCAACTAGGCCAAACCCAAGTATCAGCCAGCTGTTTTTCTTGCTGGCCACTCTGAGGAATCTGCTCCCTGCTCACTCAGGTTGCTGGTTTCATTTCTTATGGTTGTGCAACTGGAGGTCTGGCTCCTTTAATGGTTGTCAGCTGGAGCTCCCTTTGCTACACAAGGCTGCTGTATTCATAATTTCCCTGTTGCCAGATCCCAGAATGGCAGGATGGAGTCCTTAAATTCTCTGCTCAAAAAATTAACTAATTTTAAGAAAACCAACTGAACAACCAAAAAGCCAGTATCACATGTAGCCCTGGCTGGCCAGATTCCACTTACATAGGCTAGGGGCCTCAAACTAAGAGGCTCATTTTTTTCTGCTTTCAGAAACCAGCACTAAGGGTGCACTACCTTATCCAGCAGGCTCATTGCTTTTTAAAGACCCACAGATTAGACTATAGCTCCAAGGAAAACAGGACAGAGTAATTTTGAATCCCCTAAAAGTCTGTGTAAATCAGTGGTTCTCAAGCTATGGGCCATGGCATTTTGGTGGTTGAGTGATCCTTTCACAGGGGTTGCATCAGATACTTACATTACAAGTCATAAGAACAGCAAAATTACAGTTATGAAGTAGCGAGAATAACAATTTTATGGTTGGGGTCACCAGAACACAAGGAACTGTATTAGAGTCACAGCATTATGAAGGTTTAAACTGCTTCATTACATAGTCCCTTCTGCCATATAACAATATTCTAGATATTAGGGATCCAACATTTTAGTGGGGTCATTTTGTCTTCAAAGATTTACATTGTGCCACTCACAAAACACATTCATCCTATACCAAGTTAAGTCCTCAACATGTCAAACTACTATAGCATCAACCTGAAGTCCAAAAGTCTCATCTAATTCTTCCAAGTTTAAGAGGGAAACCCATATCTCAGCCAGGAGTGGTGGTATACAACTGTATTCCAGCACTTAGCAGGCAGAGACAGGAAGATGAGCAAGTTCCAAGCCAGCCTGGTATAGTGAATTTCTAGCTAGCAAGAGATACACAACAAAATCCTACCTTAAAACAAAACCACCAACAAAATCTCCCCACTTAATTTAGGTATAAAATGTTCTGGGCCACAGTATATAACTAAAACATCTGGAACATAAATGTAAGAAACACACCCAAAGTGACTCCATTTCATTGCCCAAAGAAAATCCTCTGCTGCTTTGAGTCGCAATCCTATAGGCTCTTGGTTCCACTCAAGATGTGCAGGCACTCCTCACTTTATGAAAAGTAGCACTATTTCAGAGAGCTCAACAATTCTTTTCAATTTTTCCTACTTCTTTCAGTGGACACTAGCATTGTTCCTGTAGGCATAAAATTATCAAGAATAATGTGGAACTTCCATGAATTGCACAGGGGCCCACTACCTATAAAAGATATTCACAATTAAAGCAAGTTGCACCTTCAACATTTTGCTAGAACATCTAAGCTTTAAAAAAAAAAAAAACAAAAAAACAAATGCACAAAACAAAACAAAAAATAAACCCCAAAGTTTTTTGCAAATAAACTTGCAAACTCTGCCTTTTATAAAGGCACAAGATACAATTTCAGCTAAGCCTGCTGGCCAGTCATCTCTTGTCAATTTCCAGTAATGTATAACTCACTATCTCAACCTTCACTAGTCAAGTCATTAACATCCACATTCCTACTAGGTCTTTTCTATCATACTCCACAAAATCCTTCCAACCTCCCACTGCCACTTCTATGTTTAAGTAACACAACACCCTACTCCTGGTACCAAAACCTATTCTAGTGTTCTGCTACCATATCACCAACAATGTTGTGATTACATTATCACAGATTTATTATCTATTAGGATCTCAAGGACAAAAATCAAGTTGTCTGCAAAGCTGTTTGGCTTGCCAAAAAAAAAAAAAAGCTCATTCAGATGTTGGCATTCAGTTCCTTATGGCTATAGGACTGAAGTCAGATAGTTGAGGCTTGCCCACATTTTATCTCCTATTCTCTTTTTAGCTTTCTCTAAAAGCACCTAATGGAGTCCCTCTCCTGCTTTAAACTTCCTTGATTTTCCCCATCTACCCATCTCTGATTCCATCTGGAAAAAGTACTCTGATTTTAAGTGCTCATGTGATCAATCTGTGACTAAGCCAGGATCCAGGTTAATTTCCTACTTTAAGATTTTAGGGGTTGGCGATGGCTCAGTGTGTAAGAGAAAGTACTGTTCTTCCACAGGACCTGAATTCCATTTCTAGCACCCCAACCAGGCAGCTTCTATCTGCCTTGTAACTCCAGCTTCAGGAGACTCAATACCTTTTTCTGGCTGTTATGGGTACCCACATACATATAATTTGGACACTCATGCAGGTTTGGTATTTTCTGCCTGTGTACTATAAGCCCAAACCTTATTTTAGTTTTTAAATCCAATTTCTAAGAAAGCCTACCCTTTCTTTAAATGACTATATGATGTTCAGGGCTGGTAAAGTGCTTGCTATGCAAGCATAAAGACCTAAGTTCAATCTTCAGCATCCACATAAAAAGTTAGGTGCAAACATCCCAGCATAGGTGGGAAGAAGAAGCAAGAAGATCCCAGGAGCTGGCTGCTTAGCCAGTCTAGCTAAATCGTGGAGTTCCAGATTTAGTGAGACACTCTCAGTAAAATAAGGTAGTGGGGCTGAAGAGAGAGCCTGGTATCTAAGAGTGGGTACTGCTCTTATAGATGATGAAAGTTCAATTCACACCACCCATGTTGGGCAAATCACTGTAATTCCAGCTCCCAAGTCTCAAACCCTCTTCTGGCCTCCTGGGGCACCAGGACTCATGTGCACACACCCACACACAGATACAAAATTTTTAAAAAGTGGAGAGCAACTGATGAGGACACCTGACATCCACCTCTGGCTTTCATGTTCACCCACATGAAATTCATGCACACATGAATGCATAGGCACCCATGAAATCTTATGTTCAGTGATAAAGCCAGTACCAGGAAGCTGGGTATGGTGAATTACACCTGTAATTCCAATACTTCTGAAGGCTGAGGCAGGTGGACTCAAGACCATCCTGGACTACAGGATACAGGAGTCCTTGCCTCAAAACACAAAAGCAAGCATACAGAAAGAAAGAAAGAAAGAAAGAAAGAAAGAAAGAAAGAAAGAAAGAAAGAAAGAAAGGCAGACAGACAGACAGACAGACAGACAGAAAGAACCAAAAGCACACTGTGGCAATGTTGCCACTTGGTTCATGCCACTTAGTTACCCAACTTCCATGTAACCCAGAAACTGGTCCACCATCCCCCTAAAGTATCTACTTTTCTGTTGTTTTCCATAAAAGCCAAAATAAAGTAGGTATAGTATGCTTAGTTTGTTGCAAAGAAAAGTTGCCAAAGAGTAACCTAACTTTGCAACCATTAATACAATCTAAGTAACTATCCAACCCTTTCCTTCTTTCTTCAAGTTACACATCCTCCTCCAATAACACACTAAAGCCAAATCTATCAAAGTCAGGGAAGGACAACCTTGGTAGGACTATAGATGAACTTTCCAAGACATGTAGACTTGAAAGAGGTAGTATATGTCCGGGACATTTTCAGCCGCAGGTCTACTAAGCAGGTGTAACCAGCTGACTAGAAAGACAACTGCTGAAGTGATCCTTAACAATAAACTTTACCTAGATGGCATCAATTAGCTCCTTTAGTAGCAAATCTGATCTACTGAGCACTTTCTGTCTGCTACATACTCCAGTAAACACTTGATACAAATTGTACACTCCTTAAACTTACAAACTAGGGAATACTTAGGTCAGACAGCTAAGTCAGTAGCTCTGATATTTGAGAACCTAGAGAAGTATAATTCATTGCTACTGGCCTATACCGCCAGTCATTCGACAAAATAAGGTCTTCAAGCCTCTGGGGGTCCCTTCCTACTTTGGTTTATTTCTTCTCCCCTATGACCCTTCCAAAAGTATTTAAGTTACAAGAGAATCAATTCTACCCCAAATAACCTGTCACCTTTTCATAATACTTTCTTCCCCGACAAAAGCAAAATCAAGACAGCAATTCTCCCAACTCTTGACTCTGCTTCCCAAAACAAACTCCAGAAGTTTCACCCATCACCGACCTAATACAGATCTGTTCCAACACTGCAAAAATCAAAGAAACAAATTCGAAAGTCCTCTTCAAAAGGTCACTAACATATATACTCTCAGCCAACCTTTCTCCTTCTACATACCTCTCCTCCTCCACTCAGGTTCCCAAGGAGCCCTCAAGCCAACTCCATCGGTTCCATCCCAATTCATGCTTCCCTAACCCTTCCTCTCCAACAACCCAACCCCGGGCCTCCTCCACCTCGCACCGGGTCTGCAGGTAGGAAGTTCAGCCCCGCCCAGAGGAACCATAGGAAGGCCCATCACGGGGCTGCCCCGCCGCGGTGCGCTTCCCCAGCAAAGCGTCCGCGCGCGGCCCCCAGCTCCCTTCCCCCTTCCGCCACCCCACCTCCAAGTTGTCCCTTAGTCTCCGCCCAGTCCAGCCTCCCTCCTGCAAGAACCGAAGTCTTGACAGCCAGCTCCCACCCTCACATCAGCCGGTCCCTCTGCCTCGCTCTGCGCCTTCTCGGGCGGCCAGGATGAACTGCAGGGGCCTCGGCTGCTGTGTGCGGCGAGGGGGGTAGGGAAAGGCGACAGGCCGTTCTGAAGACCGCTGAGAGCGTGCGGGGCGACCGCGCCCTGCTGCCTTGGCCTGGGCTCACCCGCGCGCCCCGATGACCTCGGCCCGCGGTTCCCACGGTTACCTGCGATGGAAGCAGCAGCGGCACTAGCCGCGCTCCCCTATCCTCACACAGACAATATGGCGGCAGCGGAGGAGACACACGGCTCGGCCGCCAGCCGCAGGGACCAGAGCGAGGCTGCAGCCTCCGCTGCCGGAAGCGGAAGCCCCCTCCCAACCAGAGGCGGGGCGGAGCCGGAAAAGGCGGGGCCGTCCCGCCCTCGGAGGCTCTGCCTGGTCTTATCCCGGCTGGCTTGTTTTCTGTCATCTGGGAGCGTTCGGTGATAGACTCGGAAGCTAAATGGAACGCTCATCGTAAGGTTTAATAGAATTCTAACAGAGAAGCGCATTTAAGTCAGAACCTGTAATAGGTAACTAGACAAAACATAAGCGTCCCATCAAGTATACAAACGATGGTTTAACACTACCGAAAATGGCGTGTTTCCTGCACTACGCTTAGTGAGAGCAACCGGCCGGCAAGTCCCGAAGCATGCGCGATTTTTCACGCGAAGCATCCTGGGAGCTGAAGTCTCTCTTGCCCCGACCCCTCGTCTAGGTTTAGGTTTCCAGCGGCACTTTTTTCCCACCCTCAAACTTTAGATTAAGGAAAGTTGGGTACCGTAGAGGGCGCGACTCTGGAGTTTAGAATCTAGGAAAAGATGGTAATAACCCTCTAGAGAACAAGGCCCCATTCCTTCTATGGAATCCTACCCAGAACTGCCAATTCAGAATACCGTAGGGTTTTCTACCTTTCAATCTGCCCTCATCCTCACTCTTTTTGCTCCGGTTTCCTCCTCCAAACAGACACGGACACTTTCTGCTATGCTCTCCTTTCTTCTGTGTTCTTGTTCAGATTTCTCCTGTGGATTCTCAAAATTCTCTCTCGTGCAACCAGACACTTGGCTTTATATTTAATACCCACCCCAACCCCAAAAAACTTGTCCAGATCCCTTCTTTTTAGTTTCTTGCCTTCTCTAAAGTTCCTGATGTTTCCACTCACTGAGACTTCAAATAACTCTGCAACTTGGCAGTATCGCCTCCCTTTCCTTGAACGGTTACAGTTACCTTGTAGATTGGATAACTTGTATGCATTTGTTGAATTTATTCGAGGTGGAGGATGCGTGTTTTCTTCCAGAGGACCTGCTCTCGAACAAACCATCGCTTAGCAGCATGAGGTCTCTAGCAGGGGCTCCTCCATCAACTGTGAGCCCCCTAGTAAACAGGGAGTACTGCCGAACTATAATCAGTGTTGTCCTCACCTCTAGTAGGGCAGAGGTGTGAGGGTTGAAACAAGGGTGAGGAGGCTGGGTTATTTCTGTACCAGCCAATATCCCCAGCTGCTTCCAAATAACTGTCTATTCAGGGATAGACTTTCCACCCTCTCCAGCCCCCATTTCACAGTCTGTCAGCTGACTGGCACCTCTGCTCCCAAAGAGACATTCCTGCCCCCACCATGACATGGGAATGATGGTGGCTTGCAGTATGTACTGATGGCTTTAGAGAGGTGGTGGCTACCTTTTGAGTCACTCCCAGACAGGTCTGTGATATTTTATCTCAATTATCCACAATTATCTAGGTGTCTGAGTCTGAAGCCACTCTCTTCTCTGGCCCTCAGTTTTCCCATTTGGAAAGTGGTTAAAATGGAGACCCCAAGTTTGCTCATTGGGGCAAAGTGATGCATGCTTGTAATGGCAGCACATGGAAGGAGGGGAAATTAGCAGTTAGGCCAGCCTGGTATGCTTGAGACCAGTCACAGTCACAAACCAGAGGTCTACTACGTCTGTGGGGGTGTAGCTCAGTTGGTACAATGATTGCATAATGTCCCCTAAACTCTCAGATCAATTCAATACTGAACCTGATAATCCTGGACTACAATCCCAGCTCTTGGCATTGGATCCTGCATCCAAATAAATAAATAAATAAATAAAATAAATTCAAAGCTTAAATAGCCCTAAGTACTGTGAAGGAAAATGGTAAGTAGTTCTGAGTAGTGAGTGTCTCAGAAGTTCCCTCTAGAAAGGGAAAAGTAGGTACAGAGGTCCCAAGGCAGGAAAGAGCTTGCTACATTTAAAGGCAGCCTTTGTGGTAGTAGAAAGCACTATGACTAAGAGAGACAGGAATTGAGAATATGGGAGAATAGACAGAACATCAGGCCATTTTGAGGAAGCCAGGCCTTCATCTGAGTGCAGATGAAGAGGCCTTCCTGGGCTTAGCACACCTGCTTGAGCAGTGCCTAGGTGGCCTAACTGACTATTATCACCTAATAGATTATTATCTATTTCATTGTGTGTGAGAGAGTGGATGTATGTGCACCACGTTTGTGTCTATGCAGGTGCCTGGAGAGGTCACAAGAGGACAAGTACCAGATCCCCAGCACCTGGAGTTGTGAGCCACTGAATCTCTGTGAGAGGAGCAAGTGCTCTAAACTGCTGAGTCATCTCTCCAGCCACCACCACACCCCCCACCCCCTTTTTTTTTCCCAAAGAAAAGATCTTACCATACGTTTAGCCCGGGCTGGATCAAAACCTTGGCAATTTTATGCCTTAACTTGCCAAGTGTTGAGATGTGAACCTCAGTGCAGGCTCAACTACCAGGATTGTTTGTTTTTCTTTCCTATTTTAAAAGCAAACAAGCAAACAAACAAAATCGTGTGTGTGTGTGTGTGTGTGTGTGTGTGTGTGTGTGTGTGTATGTGTGTATGTGTCTCATACATTCTGGAATCAGGAAGCAATTTGGGGGAGAATGCTTCTTCCTTCCACTGTTTGAAATCTGAGGATGAGACTCGGGGTGGGGGTGTCAGGCTGGCAGCAGTGCCTTTACTAGTTGAGCCATCTTACCAGACCCCTTACTAGGGTTTCTATTGCCAGATCCTGTTTACCTTTGAGGACAAGGATGCTTGAATCCAGAAGATCCTGTACACTCTTATTGGCTGAAATCACTGGATCTAAGAGGGTTGCCAAGACTAGCTCCACCTTCATCCCAATCTCATCTGCATACTAAATGGCACTCTGCAGTGCCTTGATAGTTGGCAATTATATCAATGACTGGAAAGACCCATGAAAGAAGGAGAAAGAGGGCTGGTACTTGGACCTGGGTTTAATCCAAATAACCTACAGGAAAGAAAAAAAATCCAGATATGACAGCACAGGATTATAATGGTAGCACTGAGAAGGAAAAGAAAAGTAGGTGGAGCCCTGGGGCTTAAGTCCAGCCAGCCTAGCCTATTTGATGAGTACCAAGACAGGTAAAGTACTGTCTCAAAATCAAGGTGGCACCTGACAAGCAACAGCTAAGGTTGATCTATGACTTCTAGAAACAAGCATAAGCATGCAGGCATAGGTGCGGATATAAACACTAGGCCAGAACAAAAGACAAGTGTGGTAGCACAGTCCTATACTCTCAGCACTTGGCAAGTTGATTAGAAGTTCAAGGTTATCCTCAGTTATACAGTGAATTTCCAGTCCAGCCTGAGCTGCAGGAAACCAGATTCCTTAACCCCAAATAAAAAGGTAATAACAAAAAGAAAAAGAAAAAACTGAGGGGCTGGGGAGATGGTTTAGTGATTAAAAGCATTTGTTCTTTCAGATAACCTAGGTTCAATTCTCAGCACCTGGTAGTTCACAACCATCTGTTATTCCAGTTCTAGGAGATCAACCCTATGCATTCTGTGGCACATAAACCTACATTTTTAAAAAGAAGAAACTGAGAATACACACACACACACACACACACACACACACACACACACACACACACA
>JANHMN010000002.1:213059218-213102749 GCA_030674055.1 Rhabdomys pumilio | reverse complement strand
GTGTGTGTGTGTGTGTGTGTGTGTGTGTGTGTGTGTGTGTGTGTGTGGTGTGGTATACCTATTCCTGTATGTGTGGTGTATGCCTGATTGTGCACACAGGGATCAGAAGTTGACATTAACATCTTTCTCAATCATTCTCGATCTTATTTTGTGTGCATTGTGTATGTGAATAAGTGGTGTTCCTCCAGTGGCTTCTGCTTCAGTTCCTGTCCTGACTTCCCTCAATGACAGACTGAGTTGGATGTATACGCCAAATAAACACTTTCCTCTAAAAGTTGCTTTAGAAATAGAAAGCCAACTAGGATAACAACCTTCAAGGCCAGATCCTCCTGCCTTTGCCTCTTCAGTGCTGGAATTATAGGTTTGTGCTGCCACTCCTAGTTCTTGAACAAACAGTATTTTGATCGTAATTTAAAATAAAAGGAAACAACTGAGCCAGTTGTGAAGCCTGTAATCTGTGTTGGAGGGTGTACTGGCTGATTTTGTGTGTCAAATTGACACAAACTAGACTTTATCTCTGGAACACAGCTTCTTTGTGCTCTCAGAAAATACTTCCCAGAAGATTTCACCTCAGTGATGCTGGTCTCTCCTTAATCACCACTAATTTCTTAGCTCTAGCTAACTAGCCATCAATTGTCCCAGGAGTGTCCTTCTCTTAACTAAAGGCAGAGCTAAATGACCAAAGCTGCTGAGTTCTGCTGCTTGTTGGGGCTAGAACGTGGTTCTATTACATTATTATCAGCTTTCTGTTTTCTAACTCCTTCACTGCCTAAGCTTGGTTGTCCTGGAACTTGCTCTATAGATTGAACTTAAACTCAGATCTGCTTGCCTTTGTCTCCTGGGATTAAAGGTGTGTACCACCATGCCTGGGCCTAAGCTTTTCATGGTCATTATTCCTCAAGATCAGGATCAAAAGCCTGTGTCTTTCAGCCTCAAGATCTGGATCACACGTCTGCCCTCTATTTCTGGATTGTAGTTCATTCCAGATTAAAAGTCTAAACTATTCCTTGTTCAACTGCAAACACAAACAATAAGCTTAGTTGGGTGGGATCTTGCCCTGAGATCACCACTCTCTAATCTCTTTCCTTGAACATAGGATTTACCTTTATTTTAATCCTGGTGCTTCTTTATTATTACTTGAACCATATATCTTACATTTTTTTCTTTCTAAGCTTGCTTGTTCAAACCTCTCTTCATGAGACTTAACCAGAGAACAAAGTCTCTGCTGAGCTTTTTTGAGACTTCCTTTGTTAATGCAATTAATATAAATCTCTTTACCTTAGCCTCAGGTAGACTCTTCAGACAAAGGCAAAAAGCAGTCACGTTCTTCACCAAAATACAAAAACAGTCTCTAGTCCACATACTGAAATTCTCCACTGAAACCTCTTGGACGAGGTCTGCATAGTTCAAATCACTCTCCGTGGCAAAGTCTTCCATATTCCTACTAGGATGGCTCATTAAGCCCCACTGCTTTCCAAATCCAAAGTCCCCAAATCCACATTCTTCCTAACATGGTCAGGCCTAACACAGCAATACTCCAGTCCCTGGTACCAACTTCTGTCTTAGTTAGGGTTTCCATGCTGTGAACAGACACCATGACCAAGGCAACTCTTATAAGGACAACATTTAATTGGGGCTGGCTTACAGGTTCAGTCCATTATCATCAAGGCAAGAACATAGCAACATCCAGGGAAGCATAGTGCAGGAGCTGAGAGTTCTATCTTGTTCCAAAGGCAAACAGAAGAAAATTCTTTCAGGCAGCTAGGACAAGGGTATTAAGGGCTATGCCCACAGTAACACATCTATTCCAACAAGGCCACACCTCTTAATTAATGCCATTCCCTGGGCCAAGCATATAGAAACACCTCAGTATCAGCTCTTGTCTCCAGGTTCCTGCCCAGTTTGAGTTCCTATCCTGACATCCTTCAGTAATGAATAGCAATGTGGGCGGGCAGTGGTGGCACACTTTAATCTCAGCACTTGGGAGACAGAGGCAGGCGGATTTCTGAGTTCAAGGCCAGCCTGGTCTACAGAATGAATTCCAGGACAGCCAGAGCTACACAGAGAAACCCTGTCTCGCAAAACAAAACAAAACAAAACAAAACAAAAAGAATAGCAATTTGGAAGCATAAGCCAAATAAACCTATCCCTCACCAACTTCCTTTCTGGTCATGGTATTTCGTTGCAGTAGTAGAAACTATAACCAAGACAATCGCTGAGGCAGAAAGATCACAAGCTCAAACATTTGGGCAGCTTAGTAAGACCATGCCTGAAATTAAAAAGTCCAGTGGGAGACACCTCAGTGGAAAAGTACTTTTTGTGTAGGCACAAAAGTCTCTGAGTCCAAATACACCATAAAACCAGATGTGGCGATGTACTCCTGTAACCCCAGGGATGGGAACTGGGAAGACATGTGGTCCTCACTGAGGAGCCAGCTCCACATTCAGTGAAGAAATCCTATCTCAAAAAATAAGACAGCAAGCTATACCCAAACGTTTGGCTGCTTTATGGCTTCCTATTTCTACACCCTTCTCCATCCTTATCTCTTCCAACCCCAGAAGTTCTGAACCAAAAGATCTGCTCCAGTTGTCGTGGGTTGAATGTTTGTGCTCCCCAAATAAAAGATAAGACTGAGCCCCCAGAGTAATGAATGGTATTGGGAGGCAGAGCCTTTGGGAGGTGACTAGGCATACGGGTGGGGTCCTCAAGAGCAGATCAATTCCTTTATAAAAGAGGCCCAAATAATAGCATGGATAAACTCATTATTAAACTGGAAGAGCTGGCAGGGGAAGGGAAGAGGCTCAGAAATTGTTCCTGCCTCTTCTACTCTTTGAGGTGACAAGGAAAAGCCACGGGGGGGGGGGGGGGGGTCAAGAAGGCAGTCTCAGATGGGCTACTTACACATATCCATTGTTAAACCAGGATCGGTAGCCTGAGGAACCTAACTATCCAGGGCTACATAAAAAGACTACATAATAGAAAGGAAAGAAGGAAGAGAGGGAAGGAGAGAGGGAGAGAGGGAGGAAAGAAGGAAGGAAGAAAAGAAGGAAGGACAGAGCTGAGCCTAGTCATCTATTTGATCCTAGGCCCAAATCCTTAAAATTGGAGTTTCAGCTGGGTGGTGGTGGCACACGCCTTTAATCCCAGCACTTGGGAGGCAGAGGCAGGCAGATTTCTGAGTTCGAGGCCAGCCTGGTCTACAGAGTGAGTTCCAGGACAGCCAGGGCTATACAAAGAAACCCTGTCTCGAAAAAACCAAAAAACATAAAAAAAAATTTGGAGTTTCAGTGAAAACTTTCTAGGGTCCTGGCAAATGTCTGCATTCATGCAGTCTTCCTTCCATATACCCAGGGCAACTCCATCCTTGGGTACCTCCTGACACTTTCCCTGGAACACTAGGAAGGGGTTTAGAGGCCATAGCAGCTAACCTGTTAGGGACATGGCAGCCTTTTTGAAAAGTCTCAAGGATACCATGGAAACAGCACACTTTTGCTTTCAGAAATCCTAAGGGACTGGAAATGTAGCTTTGTGCCAGAGTGACACACATACACACACACACAATCAGCAATCCTATTTCAAACTTAGATCTCAGCCACTGAACTGCTGTGTAGACTTTTGTGAGTCATGCTACTTTGCAAGAGCCTGTTTCCCTTCAGAGAATGAAAGGGTGACAATGACTGTCTCATTGAATAAAGCCATTCACTTGGAAGTGGTCATTGAGTGCCCACCATCTACACTAGGGACACAGAGGAGAGGAGGTGAACATGCTGGCCTTATTATAGATCACGGCTCCCCAAGAATGATAGAAAACAAACAGATGTAGGAGATGGCGGCAGCAATGAAGCAAAGGAAATGAATTAGTCGGGGTTCTCTGACATCACAAAACTGATGGGTAAGCTCTATATAGTAAGAAAATTTGTTGATGACTTACAGTCTGTAGTCCAACTCCTCCCCAACAATGGTCAGCAGTGGTTGTGATCGGAAGACCAAGGGTCCAAGGTTCTAGCAGTTGCTCAATCCAACAAAGCAAGACAGCAAAGAATAGAGCCTTCCTTCTTCCAATGTCCTTATGTAGGTCTCCAGCAGAAGGTGTGGCCCAGATTAAAGGTGTGGACCACCACGCCTGGATCTGAGACTTGCTTTGTCCCAGGTGACATTGAACTCAGAGATCTCCTTGCCTTGATCTCCTGGGATTCATAGCTACTATGCCTCAAGATCTCTATGCCAAAATCCAGGTTAGATACTTGTATCTCCGAGCCTCAAGATCAGGATCACAGGTGAGCCTTCCAATTCTGGGTTGTAGTTCATTCCAGATACAGTCAAGTTGACAAGCAGGAATAGATATAGGCATTACAACAAGGAAGGGTCATGGGGCACTGTCAGGGTCTCCTCAAGAGTGAAGTCAGCGTTGTTCTTGTGAGTGGCATTTGAGCAGAGCACTGAGCAAAGCGAAGGACTGGACCATGAGAGCACTGGAGGGAGAGAGCTCTAGGTAGAGCAGAGACACCCACAAATGGCTGCTGCCTGTGGTGGGAAGCCTACTTAGTACTTGAGAGCCGGTGAGGAAGCTGTGGAAGCTGACCGGAGAGGGTGAGAGAGAGGAAATGAGAGCAAGAAACAGGACAGGCCACACTGTGCCATGTACACAGAGTCCTCCTATGCTGGGTAAAAGCTGCTTTCCTGCCAATGGCCCAGTTCCGGGAGGGACACTTAGAGCACTCAGGCGCCCTTCATTCTGCAATTCTGATGACAGACCACCAGGTGGAGACTCTGGGTCGTGTTTCTGCCTTGTAGATGGTTGGCTCTGGGGCTTTGTTAACACAGATGCTGGCCTGGCCCCTGGGATCGCACTGGTAAAGAATCTGGATTTCTAAGAAATTGCAAGAGTCTAGTTCAGGGAACCCACTTTGAGAATCTTGAGTTGGAGTCCTGAGACTGAAACTAGAAGGTCTTTCATGTGACCATATTGGAGGTGTTTGACTCAAAACATTGTCTTGCTGTTGTCTTTGTCTCTGTCTTTCTTATTTTACTTTTGTGTGTAGGAGATACTTTGCCTGCTTGTATGTCTGTGCCACTGCATGCCTGGTGCCTGTGGAGACCAGGAGAGGGTGTCTGATCCCCTGAGACTGGAGTCACTTACAGATGGCTGTGAGCTGCCATGTGGATGCTGCAGTTTGGACCTAAATCCTCTCCAAGGGTAGCCACTGCTCTTAACAGCCCAGCCTCTCTCCAACTCCTATTTTTTCATTTTCTTTTGACAGGGTTGGCCTGGAATTTGCTATGCTGACCAGGTGGCCTGGAATTCACAAAGATCTGCTTGCCTCTGCTTCCACAGTGCAGGAATTATAGTTGTATACCACCTGTTTAGTTACCTTCTGCTTTATATGCAGGGTAAAATACTGTGGTTCTCTTGCTGCCAAACCAGATGACCTGAGTTTGATTCTTGGATTTTATGGGGGGAGAAAATAACCAATTCCTGCAGGTTGTTATCTGACCTCCACAGACTTGCTATGACTTCTGCACATCACACACACACACACACACACACACACACACACACACACACACCACTAAAATTAAATAAATGTAAATTAAAAGAAAAAAGGGTTCTATGAGGTATTTGGCTGTTGGCAGTATGTAGTGACCAGCCTAAGCCCCACACCTACCATGAATACACTGCCTTATCTTTTGTAATAGTTGTCTCTAGCCTACCTGGGATCAGATAGGTCCTCAAAGCCCAGGCAGATGCACTAAAAACAAAGGGAAGAGTTGCTGAGAAGTGCTAGAAGGGGCAGGTGGGGCAGGTCTCAGGGAGGCAGGACAGAATCTGCAGGCGGCCACTCAAGGGCAGGAACTGTACTTAGGCTTAAGACCAGCAGCCTTGAGAGCTCCGTGACCAGTGCCTTCTGTCCTATTTTGGATCATTGTGGGCTTAGATGGTGGGTTGTCACTCCAGAGTGTTGTCAAGAGGAGGGCCCTGGACTATGGGCTTTCTAGACCCTGTGGGTGTCAGGATACTTTAATATTGAGAACAAAGATAGCAGATGACATTTGAGATAGTTTGGGGATCTCTGGAGTTCAAAGCTTGTAAGTCAGAAATGGTTCATGATACCCTGCCAGCTAGTGCAGGCCTCTGCAGTTTATACACTCCTTCTGGGCTCTTTCGCCAAACCCCATTTGAAGATGGATTTTCTATGAATCAGGCACTTGGCTGGGGGCCTCATTCCATTTGTCCAGAAGTTTATGCAATAGGTGCTGTTTCTGATGTTACTGTCTTATGTAGCCCAGGCTGGCCTGAACTTAAGGAACTGACGATGACTTTGAACTTGAGACCCTCCTGTCTTCATTTCCCACACCCAACCAGCCTCTAACACTCACTTTTCAATGAAAAAACCTGATGCTCCAGAGATGTCAAGTAACAAGAGGAAGAGTAACATCAGCCAGTCAGCATGAACAGTCTGTACCAAGATGGCCTCTGGAATGGGCTGGAAGTGAGAGGAGGCTATAGTGGGATGCTGAGCCTAACAGAAGCTTAACCCAGCCCAGGAAGGCCAGGAAGAAGGGCATGCATGGAAGATACCCCTTAGCTGAGGTTAATGATAAAGGGTACAGGAGACTGGGGCTGAGATGAAGCATCTGAGAGAAGCCGGGTGGATGGGACATCTATATGGGAGGAAGCAGAGTCCTCGGTCTCAAGGGAGATTCTAGGGATGGGTCTGGGGTAGGCAAGGCTCTCACTTTGGTTTCATGTCACATATCACAGCTTGTCCAGCTTTGGTAGATGTTGGGCCTAGGAGCTGTCCAAAGGGTTTCACTTGACAGGTGCAAGGTCCAGATAATGGCAGGCCATTTATCATTCAACTGTTATCTGTAGAAGTGCCAAGCTGGACTCCCAGAAGGAAGCCTGATTCCTTCTCCAGGGAGTCTCTATTAGCATGGACAAGGTGGACAAAAAGAGCCTGGAAATGTAGTTGTTTGCTAGACTTTGCCTAGTATGCACAAAGCCCTGCACTGGGTCCTCAGCATCACCACCAAGATCTGTGGCAAATGGCTAGTCCTAGCTCTTGGGAAGTGGAGGCAGGGGGATTAGAAGTTCAAGGTTAATAGAGAGTTCAAGGCTAGAGAGGTGGCTCAGTGGTTAAGGCACTGACTGCTCTTTCGGAGGTCCTGAGTTCAATTCCCAGCAACCACATGGTAGCTCACAACCATCTGTAATGGGATCTGATACCCTCTTCTGGTGTCTAAAGACAATGACAGTGTACTCACATGCATAAAATAAATAAATTGTTTTTTAAAAATATAGTTGTTGTAAATATTATAACCAACTACATAAAAGGGGGGAAAATATAGTTATTTAAAAAAAAAAAAAAGCCTGGCAGTGGTGGCACACACCTTTTTAATCCCAGCACTTGGGAGGCAGAGGGAGGCATGATTTCTGAGTTCGAGGCCAGCCTAGTCTACAGAGTGAGTTCCAGGACAGCCAGGGCTACACAGAGAAACCCTGTCTCGAAAAAAAAAAAAACAAAAAACAAACAAAAAACCCTCAAAAACAACAACAACAAAAATAGAGTTCAAGGCCAGTCCGAGCTACTATGTAAGACCTTGTTTAAAAACCAAGATTCAAAGTCATCTTTGGCAACATAGTGAGTTTGAGGTCAATCTAGACTATAAGGTCATGCCTGAAGGGTGGTGGGAGATACCAGCATTTCCTATCACTTTGCTCAGGGATAGCAAGCCAGGGAGAATCTCTCTGAGCAGATGCCATTGGATCAAAGACCCAGAGGGGAAGGCAGCAGTTAAGTGTATCTGGGTGAAGAATGTTTCCGGCAAGGGAGCAGCCAGTGCTAAGACCTTGAGGCAAAAGAAGTCCTGGCAAAGAGGGAGAGGGACAAGGCACAATGTCAGTAAAGTTAAAACGGGAGTGATGGAAGATGGGAGGGGCTAATGCTCAGGGGAGGCAGAATCATACAGGGCCTTAAAAGCCACAGTAGGAGGCTGGCTGTGTTAGCACACACCTTTGATCCCAACACTCGGGAGGCAGAGACAGGTGGCTCAAGGCCAGCATGGTCTGTGCAGTGAGCTCCAGTTCAGTCAGAGCTTCATAGTGAAACCCTGTCTCAACAACACTCCCCAAACCAAACCAAGAGCAACAGCAACCTTTGCTGTAGGGATATCAGCTGTCTCCACACATTTATCTGCGTGGAAGGAAGTGTATGCCATGGCACAGGTGTGGAGATGAGAAGTCAACTTTCTCCAGGGAGTTGGTTCATTCTTCTACCATGTGGCTCCTGGGGATTAAATTCTTATCGTCAGGGATAACAATTACTCTTACCCAAGACACCATCTTGCCGGGGTCCCTATTCCTCTTTTTTTTTTTTTTTTTTTTTAATTTTTTTATTTTGAAACAGTTTTCACTAAGTTACCTTGAGCTCAATTTAGTCCAGGCTAGCCTTGAACTTCCGATCAGACGGGCCTGTGCCATAAAGGCTCAGTCATGAGATTGGAAGAGTTTGAACAGAGAGGAGCATGTGGCCTGGTCTTGGTTTTGTTATTACTTTTCTGGCTGTGTCAGCAGGCCAGGTCTGAAGTGAGAGTCCAGCAAGGAAGCTAGCATGGCTGTCTGTGAGGGGAGCAGCTTGGTCAACAAGCTGAGGCACTCAAGAGCAACAAAAGCAAAAAGTGTGAATTATAAGGTAGGGTGACATGCACCTGTAATCCCAGCCCTGGAGGGGAGAAGGGAGGGATGAAAGTCTCAAGCTTGTCCTAAACTATCAACAGGTTCTAGGCCACTGTGGATCACGTGAAACTGCAGCCCCAAACTATAAGGAACAATAGCCCA
Source organism: Rhabdomys pumilio (assembly GCA_030674055.1). Lineage (NCBI taxonomy): Eukaryota > Metazoa > Chordata > Mammalia > Rodentia > Muridae > Rhabdomys > Rhabdomys pumilio. Next base: position 213,093,910 of record JANHMN010000002.1, on the reverse strand, counting down.
GGCTGGCCTTGAGCTTCCCCTGTAGCTGAGGTTGACTTTGAACTTCTGCCGCTCAACCTCCACCTCTCACATGCTGGGGTCATAGGCAGCACCAGCTCATCTGGCTTTTGTCTCTGGAGGAAGTTGTCCCCAGGCAGTAGGGGGAGGAGGTGGGTGGATGGAACCCAGTGCCTTCTGCAGGCAGGCGAGGCCCTGTATCCCCAGCCCAGGCACCACTTTACATTCTTGATGCTTAACCCTCTTTTCATCTTCAAAGCAGGGTTTTCAAGTTTTGCCACCGTGTCCACTTTCATCCGGATCATTTCTTTAAAATTTATTTTTTTTACTGATTTATTTAAATATAGTCAGGGGTGGGGGCGGGGCAGAAGACAACCTGCGGTAGCTGGATTTTTTTCTACCATGTGGCTTCTAGAGGGTGGGATTGAACTCAGGTTGTCAGGTGGGTAGCAGGTGCTGCTCTGGGGCCTTTTACCTGCAGTCATCTTGAAGTCTCCATTCCACTGCTTTTGGCTTTTGCTTTTTAAGTGAGGTGAAATTCATATAGTAGAAACCCACCAAATGTATAAGCCATATCTCTATCTGGTGCCAGAACATTTTCCTCACCCCTAGGAAAAGCGCCATGCTGTTGAGTAGATAACATTTTAATCTTCATTTTGCAGACGATTAAACAGAGACACCAACATGTAGTCAAGAGCCCCAGGTAGTTGGGCCAGGAACCAGAGCGAGCTGGTCACAGCGCTGAGTTAGTTTCAGCACTGGCTGGAGCACAAAGGTGACTCCCTTGAACTCTTCCAAGCGACTCAAGATGGCAGCCACAAGCTATTTCTGGGAAGGGGCAGTCTGGGGAACATTTGAGACTGGAAAGGAGAAACAGGTCTGGGGGTGTGGTTCAGTTGGCAGGGTGTTAACCTAGCAGGAACCAAGCAAAACAAAGGAAGAAAAGAAAAAAAAAATCAGTAGGCTGAGCTGAGACTCTGCTTCCCTCCTTGGATGCCACAGCTTGAGAATGTGGCTCTGGGGCCATTTTGAAAACTTGAGCAAGATCCACCTCCCCACCCCCAAACACTTTTGACTTTCTTTATTCATTTAGAAATTTTGGCTTTAACACCTGGCCGGAGTCAGTTCTCTCCTTCCACAATGTAGTCCTTGGGGACAGAACCCAGATCATCGGGCTTGGCTGCAAGCACCTTTACCTACTAGATCATATCATTGCCCCACCCCTACCCCATTTAGAAATATTTTTTTAGATTTATTTATTTTATATGTGTAAGTATTTTTTCCTGTATGTATGTCTGTGTACCCTATGTGTAAAGTGTTCAAGGAGGTCAGAAAATAGCATCAGATTACCCGGAGCTGAAGTTACAGAAGGCTATGAGCCACTGTGTGGGTGCAGGGAACTGAACCCAGCAAGTACTCTTTTTTTTTTTTAATTGTTTTTAATTTTTATTGATTCTTTGTGAATTTCCCATCTTGTACACCAGTCCCACCCATCTCCCTGTCTCCTCATATCTACTCTCTGCTCATGTAAGTTCCCCTTCTCAAAGAAAATATATATATATATATATATATATATATATATATATATATAGCAATGCAAAGCCGGGCAGTGGTGGCGCACACCTTTAATCCCAGCACTTGTGAGGCAGATGCAGGCGGATTTCTGAGTTCGAGGCCAGCCTGGTCTACAGAATGAGTTCCAGGACAGCCAGGGCTACACAGAGAAACCCTGTCTCGAAAAAACAAAACAAAACAAAACAAAACAAAAAACAAAAAGCAATGCAAACAACCTCTCGCCCTGGAAGCTGCGGTGTGTCACGGTATGTCTCTCGCCCTGGAAGCTGCGGTGTGTCACGGTATGCCTCTCGCCCTGGGAGCTGCGGTGTGTCACGGTGTGCCACACAGTACATCCTTCTGCCCATACAGCTTTCCTTTAAGTGTTTCTTGCAGTGAGTCATTGGTCTGGTTTGAAGCCTCTGGTTTCTGCTACACTATCAACACTGGATCCTCCCTGGGAATTCCCCTTCTCCTTCCATGTTGCCCTGTGCCATGGAGATCCCTGAGCTTTGGATCCAAAGGACCAACCCCAACCCTTCACGTGCTCCAGAAGTTCACAGATTAAATAGATGTTGGGGTGGTCCAACTTAGATCTGGAGTCGATCAGCCCATTAGCTCTCCTGTGACCATACCATCGGGACCGGCCCTCCCACAATGCCCAGGTAAGGGGCGAGTCCTCCTCTCCAGATCTCCTGCTTTGGGGGTGGAGGCAGCTCTCGCATGCCCGTGCCACGGGTGCCAGCATTATTGTGCTGCCCAGGCAAAGCCCATTAAGTACCTTTAACCACGGAACCATCACTCCAGCTCCTTTTGAGTTAAAAAATTTTTTTTTATTTACTTTTTATCTATTGTGCATGAGTATGGGTGCACACACACACACATATGCACACTCACATGCATATGCCATGGCACATGCACAGAGGTCACCAGACAACTTCCAAGAGTCAATACTTGACCTCACCCAAGGAAGGGACTCTGTTGTTTCTGCTGCTGTGCTGTGTACCCCTTGCTAGCTGGCCAACCAGCTTCTAGAAGATTCTTCCATCTCTGCATCCCATTTCAGCAAAGGAACATTGGGATTATAGACTCCACCTACCACATTTGGCTTTTAATTTTTTTTTTTTAACATGAATTCTTGGGACAGAACTCTGTCAGGCTCATGCAACAAAAAGTTTTTATACCAAGAGCCTCTGAACACCCCATACCACGCCTTTAGTGTCTTTGATACAGGGTCTCACTGCTTAGCTCAGCTTGTGTAGTGGGTGATATTTAAAACGGCGGCATTCAATCTGGCTTTTCTCAATCAGCCGCCATGTTCCCTACTAGCCAAGGCCTGCGGTCACGAGTGGTGGCGGCTTACCGCTGCTACTCAGTTCAGGCCATTCGCTCAGGCGACTGGAGACACCAGCGTGGGAGATGGCTCTGCCAATCTTCCATGCTGTCTCCACAAAGCTGGGCAGTGCCCAGACCATCCTGCCATCCCTGCGGGCCTGATAAGAAAATGAGACTCTAATGCTTAAAGATTAATCAAAGGCTTTCTCTGTTTGGCAGTGCTCAATAACAATATGCCCATACAATTAGAGGTATATCCTAATTAGCTAACCTAAATATAGGTTGTTATCCAGGCCTGCTCTCCAATCCTGCCTGGGTCTTCATCCTCCATCTCTGTTCTCCCTAGCTCCTCCTTTTCCTTTTCCTCTTCCTCTCCTTACTCCTCCCACCTTAGCTCCGCCTACGAGCTTGCTTAAACCTGTTAATCATCCTCCCTCTCCAACTTCAGTGTTCTGATCATTTGTCGGAGCCACTGTACCTGGTTCCAGAGGCCTCTTAAGTACAGGTTTAAAATGAAATGTAGACCTTCGCACTAAACTCTGGACACGGTCCCCAGCTTCCGGCTGATGTATCCAACTGCTCCTTTGGCAGACGTGTGGGGTTCAGAGAGGGGTGACCCTACACACAGATGCTCATCTGGATCTCTCACCCCTCAGCCGGTCGAGTGTGGCCACCTCTAACCTCAGCCTGTGTCCTAGTTCCCAATACATCTTCTGGCTAGGTCTCTGTGGCGGGCGACCTATCTACCTGTGTCACAGAGTGTTTCAGATTTGAAAGTCAGGACAAGCATGACCTTGTGTGGCACAGCCGGCCCATAGTCTCAGGTCTAGGTGGAATCTGCCTGGGCTGCCTTGAATCTTCCACAAGCCACACCCTACTTTCTGAATCTGTTTTCTCCTCCCTGAGTTAGATTGTAGATAAAGGAAGCTCTGTGTACCCAAGAAAGGTCTCCAGGGAGAGGAGGAGTTCACTGGCATGGTTGCAAGGGTACCTGCCAACATGTCACTTGGCTTGATTTCTGTATTAGGGATGTGGGAGAACGGAGCAGTAGACGAGAGCAACCTAGCAGGCCGTGCAGCACAGAATGGAGGTGAGATAAGGAGGGGCACCGGAGGGTTGCATCTGGATAGACGGCAGTGCAGAGGCAGGAAACATTGAAGAGGTTTTCCACATTGGCTGTGAACTCACAGGAACCTCTCACATCAAATGCTATGCTAGGTCCTGGCTGGTCACACTTAGACCCCTTTGGAAGAGGGACGCAGAAGGCCACAAGAGCTACCTTCTGACTTGAGTCACAAGAGACCCTTCTCTAGCAGCCGAACTTCAAAAGCGCCCCTCCCCAGAGGACCAGCACCTTGCCCTTCTATCACTGGTCCCGCTGAGACAGCTAAAGACAGAGGTACGTAAGGATAGTAAGTGTGTGCGAGCCTGATGAGCAGAAGGGATCCCTTGCCCTGGGCCACGCAACTGGACTAAGGGTCCGTTTCCCCTGACCCGAGGCCTCTTCTGGCCCCCCAGCTGCCCTGCTGAGCCAGGTCACACCCCCCCTCCCACAAAAGCCCCTTGTGACTCCCCATTCGGCTTTCCTTGTATTGTGCACGGCCTGGTTCCTCGAGGAAATGGGGCGGCTGGTGGTGCGGGGGCGGCAGCCAGCAACCCCACCCCCTTCCCCCCATTGTCATTCCTGGCTTCTCCCCTAGCCCCTGTTGCACACTCTAAAAATAGACCTGCACAAGGAGCAGGCCCCACCCTTGAGCCCCTGCTGTGGCTGAGGTTGCTAGGGCAGAAGTGCCCTGGGGACTGAAGTAGCCTTCCGAATGACCAGGGTCAAAGCATGGAATGACTATGTAAGTTTAGGACATGCTTTCCCTCTCTCTGAGCCACAGTGTTCTTGTCTGTAAATGATGACAAAGATAACTACCCAAGGGCTATCCCAAGAGTCAACCAGAGCTCACTGGGCCAGGAGGTCTCTGCTTGTCCTGTCTACGGGTTGGTGTCTGTGGCCTTGAGAGACTGCAGAGGGAGGGTCTGCCAGGTGTATCCCCCTCGTAGCCTTGGTAGCTGTCAAGGACTTCCAGCCCCTGGAGAGCCATGACAGCTGTTTGCTCTCTGGCCTCTGACATTGGTCAGTTCATGAGACCATGCAGCCTGGCAGGGACTCGAACCAGCAAATCCAGCCTCCGAGGACTGTTTTTTCCGCTTTAAGAACCTGCCTTGTCTGGTGATTCTGAGGACTTCCTGGCTGGGATAACCCTGCCTTCAGTTCACAAACACATGATTCACCAGAAGGAAGAGGTGCTCAGTAGGTGTTAAAGGCTGGGCTGCGGGCTGGGTGGCAGACCTCAAGCCTTTTGCAGCTGGGCAGCTGTCCTCAATGGTAGCACGGTGGCTGCCTTCTATTCTGTCCAGAGCAGAGGCATATGTCTATCTGCCTTTCTCTGACCCTTTTCCTTTTGTTTTAACCTTTTTTACAATATGGATTTTTGCACATTTATTTATTTATATTTGCTTGCTTATTGTGAGCGCGCGCGCGCGCGCATGTGTGTGTGTGTGTGTGTGTGTGTGTGTGTGTGTGTGTGTGTGTACACGTGTGTACCATGTATGGTTCAAAGCTGGAAGCCAAAGAACAATAAGAAGAGTCCATTTTCTCTCTCCACCCTATGGATTCTGGGATTCTAACTCAAATTGTCATGTTTGGCAGAAAGTGCTGTTATCTATTGAGACATCTTCTTGACAAATACAGATTTAAAAAAAAAAAAAAACCCAAGTTAGAATTTATTAAGGAACAATTTTCACGAGGGGGGGGAGTTGTGGGGTACACTTATCAAACCTTTAATCCCGTTACCCAGGAGTCAGAGACAAAAGTAGGCAGATCTCTGAGTTCAAGGCCAGCCTGCTCTACAGAGTAAGTTCCAGGACAGCCAGGGCTGCACAGAGAAACATGGTCTCAAAACCCCACAAAACCCAACCAAACAACCAAACAACCTGTAAAGAGCTTTCTTGTGAGGTCCGCCTGGACCTGGCATAGGTTAGATGACCTAGCAAAAGGCCAGAGGGACAGAACCTAACTATTAGATAAAGAGTGAAACCAGATGTGTGGTGTGTGCCATAGATAGATGGTTGGAAGTGAGCTTAAAAACCCCAGAGAAACTCCACTCTCGAGTCTATCATGACTAGCCCCCCGACTCCACGATAGTCTGGACTCTGATGAGACCCAAACGATCATCCAATACCCCACCACACTGGGTATTGCCAGTGGAGCAAGACTCGCTGAGGCCGCAGCCAAGGCCAAAAGAGTTGACAGAGAAGTCCGAGCCCGAACCTGAGCCGAGAACAGGTTGTATTTATGAGTGACTGAGTGATGTGGATAGTAGCAGCCATAGCTTTAGTGTGTGCCTCCCTAGTTTGGTTTTGTATGTGTACTGTGACTCTATTATATGACACTGTGACTTTCTTATATGAACCCAATATTGAAAGTAAAGCATTTGAAAGACCCGATCTCGACTCTTGCCTGTCTGTCATAATTCCCGAGGCACCTCCTGTCAGAATCAACTGACAGTCTGGGATATAAGTGCTCTCAACACAACCAAACAAACAACAGTTTTTATCCAGATTTACATCTGGATTAAAGGATTGGCACTTTGAAAAGGACAATACGCCCTGAAGACATGAGTGTAAGCTTCTCGAGAGAGTAACTCACAAACGTGGATTAAAAAGTACACTGTTTATTTTTATTTATTTATTTTGAGACTAAGACTCGTTGTGTAGATCAGACCGGTTTCATGCTTGCAGTCGGCAGTCTTCCTGCCTCAGACTGCTGACTGCTGGGAAAGTGGACATGAACCTCCACAGCTTGTTCAGGTTTTTATTGCGGTTTGGGAGTTTTGTTGTTTCGCTTTTAGATAAAATTTTAAATGGCTCAGACTGTCCTCAAATTTGCTATGTAGCTGAGTCTAGTTTTATCTCCTGAGTGCTAGGGTTACATGTACCACAGTACCTATCTTTCATATGATTTTTTTTGAGTAAAATATAAATGACCCTGTAGTCCAGCCTGGCTGGGAATATTACTATGTAGCTCAGGGTAGCCCAAATTTGTGTTCTTGGCCTCCAAGGTGCTCAGATTGCAGGAGTGAGCCAACACACTGAATACAAAGAGAAATTAATGAAGACATGGCTACTCCCAAGGGGTTAAGGTTTCTGTTACAGGTGTAAAGGAGAGCATAGGCAGAAACAGAGATATAGGGGAGAGTCCAGAGTGGACAACACCAGCAGAATGGGCCAGGCCATGTGAAGAGAGCCGGGAGGGGAGAGAGGAGAGTCAGGGGCCAAGAGATAAAGAGACTGAAAGGACCATATAAACAAAATGGCTGAGTTATATAGGAAATGGAGAAGCTGCAGGAAGGGAAAGCCCAGTCCAGTTCCTCGGCTGAAGTTTAGGATGAGGGTGGGGTATGACAGGCAGGAGGACTCTGTAACAGGTACTGAGAGATGCTGGGAGCACCCAGAGGTCAGCGTCTGCTTTGGTATATCAACAGGCGCCTCAGCTGTTTGTTCTGGGTTTGAGACCTAACACACACCTGGTGAAACACAGAATATATGTCCTCCCAAGTGCGTGGATTAAAGATATGCACTACCATTCCTGGCACAAGAATATACACATACACATACACATACACATACACATACACATACACATACACGCATACACATATACATACACGCATACATACACGCATACACATACATCAGAACCTCAACTCATAGACCTGCTCGGCTCAAGGTCACATTTTGACAAGTGTTTGTGTGTACCTGTGTCGATCACTAATTGTGGGTTCAAGAGTAGGAATCAGGATTTTATCAGTAATTACTATGTCCACTGAAGCAAATACCAACAGATATTCATATCGTCACACACTTCATCCTACCCCGAGGACACTCAGCTTTGTCTGCATGGCTTGCTTTTGGGGGCCTAGTGGGTGACACCTTGTCACCTAGCTGTTTCTTTTCATTTTCTCAGTTTGATTTTTTTTCTTTCTTTCTTAAAAAAATGTCAGTTATTATTGGTGGTGGGGCCGGGGGCGGCAGGAACAGGTGCCACAGCATGAATGTGGAGGTCAGAGGGCAATTTGTGGGAGTTTGCCCTCCATTGTGGGTTCCAGAGATCAAAACCACACCATCAGGCCTTGTCCAGTAGGTACGCTGACCCACTGAGCCACCGCTTTGCCAGCCCTCTTTCCTTTTCTTTTCTCTTTCTTTTTCTTTCTTTTCTTTTCTTTCCTCTCCTCTCTTTTTCTTTTTTTCCTCTTTCTTTCTTTCTTTCTTTCTTTCTTTCTTTCTTTCTTTCTTTCTTTCTTTCTTTTTGGACAGGATTTTTCTGCGTTGCCCAGGCTGGCCTTAAATTCACCATCCTCCTGCCTCAGTTTTCTAACTGCTGGGATTTTAGATAGGTGCCACCAGGGCTGGGCTCTAAACAGTCTGACACTTGGCCGCTTCCTCCCTGACACTGGGGGTGACTTGAGTGTGCTAGGTAAATGCTCTACCACTGAGCTACATCTACCGGACTGCTCTTGTGTGGGGATTTGGAAAGATGCAGGATCCATCCTCTAGGAATCTTGACCCTTTTTGAAAACATAAGCATATACAAAGTGGTCTTCTATGTGTCCAGTGATGGGTCTCTCACTGAACCTGGAGATGACCCTTGCCGCCAGCCAGCCTTGTGTTCTTAGACTGTAATTTATGTACATCAAACAGTGCAGTTCACACACAAAGGCGAGCCACTCTACATGCTCTTCTGCATTCAGCTTATTGTATTGCATTTAGTAACGCTCACGACTTCTGTCTGTGTGAAGCCAGAGAGACGGCCGCTCTGTTAAGAGCATTTGCTACTCTTCTAGAGGATCCAAGTTCGTCTCCCTGCACCCATGTCAGGTGATTCACTACTGCCTGTGACTCCAGCTCCAGGAGATTCAAAGCACCTGCACTCACATAACATATACTCACTCATACATGTACATAAATAAAAATAAAATCTTTAAAGTGAGTTGTTTTAGTCACGTACCGATCCTAACATATGGAAGATCATGAGATCAAGACTACATGGGTATGAGACGGGGTTACACAAGAAGACCCTCAAAAGGGGCAAGATGGCTCAGTGGGTTAAAGCACTTGACGTTCTCCTTCCTCCTTTTCCTCCTCCTCTTCCTTGTCCTCCTCCTCTTCCTTTTTCTGCTCCTCTTCTTTTTTGAGGTACAGTCTCACTACCTGACAGCCCTGGCTGTCCTGGAACTCACTAAGTTAGCCTTGACCTCAGATTCCCTGCCTCTGCCTCCCAAGTGCTAAGATTAAAGATATGCGCCACCATGCCTGGCACAAGAACCTATGCTTAAAAGTTGTCTTCTGACAGCTACACCCACCCACCATACACACAGTAATAAGAAATTAGAGAGCGAGAGAGAGTGGGGTAGGAGGAGCACCCGAGCAAGCGCCTGGGGATTTAGCTCAGTGGTAATTTGCTTGCCTTGCTGTTTTACATGAATGAGGCCTCAATCCCTAGTACTGTAAAACAGCAGCGGCAGCAACAACACACAAAAAAACCAAAAGCACAGGTCAAAGCTCAGAGCCAAGGCTGATGCTTTTGACACTCACTAAAACAAACACGCTCACAAACTTTGAACACATTGGTGGCCCATGTCTGTAACACCAGCCCTTGGGACATGGGACGTATTACTAGAGTTGTAGGGTCAGAGCCTGGGTCATTAAATAATGAAAATCAGAGAAAGATTTATTCAAAATGGACATATCGGAAAGAGTAACGATTAAGTGTCCAGTGGCCCTTCTCCTTCCCAGGTTGGTCTTCCTGTTCTGGCTCATGCCAGGTTTAGGTTTAGGAGCAGAGGTCTGCATCACTAAGTAGTTCTGGTCAAGGTGTAGTCTCGCCCGTCACTGACCTGTCATTGTCTCAGCTACCGTATGTCCTGGAAGGTGACAGGACAACGCATCAGAACTGTGTGAAATCTCTTCCTGGGAGCCAGTTCCTTCTGAGACTGGCACCAGACTTCGATTTTCCTTCTGCCTGCATGAAAATCCTAGGGGAATTCCAATTTCCCAGAAACCATTTTTTCAGAAATCTTATAGCCAGAGAGAGGCTGCGAGTGTCTCTCTTTAGAATACCCTCTCATCCACCATGGTGGTTACAGAGGGGAGAAGTGAGTTAAAAGCATGTAGTAAGTTCATGGCCAGCCCTAGTTACTTGAAGCTGTGTAAAACAAAACAAAAAGACCAACCAGCCAGCCAACCAGCCAACCAGCCAACCAGCCAACCAGCCAACCAGCCAACCAATCAACCAACCAGCCAACCAACCAACCAATCAGCCAACCAACCAACCAACCAACCAACAAACAAACAAATAAGGAAAGGAGAAAATAAGTGGGTAGCCTTCTCCTTTGTACCAGGGTCTCTTTGGCATCTAGTGAAGAGGTTAATCCCTTATGATAATCATGGTTTTTAAATGTGTAAGGTGTGTAAGGTTACAAAAGAAATCAATGATACCATAATGCAGTAAAAACCCTTTTTTTTTTTAAAAAAAAAGACTCAGCATTTGTGCATGCATGTATATCTGCATGTAGTTGCATGTGTGAGTGTGTGTGTGTGTGTGTAGACATGTGTACATTTGAATACTGGCACACAGAGGACAGAGGTATTGAATCCCTGAAGCTGGAATTACGGTGGTTGTGAGCTTCCTGATGTGGGTCTGAGGAACAGAAGACAGTGGATCCTATGGGAAAACAGTAGGTGCTCTCAACGTCTGAGCCAACTAACTCTTCAGCCCTATTCAATATTTTTTAATATATTCAAAAAAAGATTTGTAAAAATAATGTAACTTTAAAACAGTTTATTACTTTATTATTACTTTTATGTGTATGGATGTTTTACCTGCATGTATGTCTATACATCATGTATGTGCCTGCTGCTGCTGAAGGCCAGAAGAGGGAGTCTTATCCCCTGGAACTGGAGTCTATGCTGGAAACCAAACTAGGCTCTTTGCAAGAACAAGTGCATTTACCCCCTGAACCAGCTCTCCCCTACCTCATTATTATTTTGAGACGGGGTCTTGCTATGTAGCTCAGGCTAGCCTTGAACTCATGATTCTCCTGCTTCAACCTCCTGTGTGTAGAGAAAGCAGGCCTGAGCGATCACACCATCTTGCAGTATTATTTAGGTTTAACTAACTAATTTTAAAAATTAATTTAGTTTTGCTTTTAAAAAAAGATTTATGTATTTATTTTTATGTATGGAAGTACACTGTTGCCGTCTTCAGACTCACCAGAAGAAGGCATCAGATCCCATTACAGATGGTTGTGAGCCACCATGTGGTTGCTGAGAACTGAACTCAGGACCTCTGGAAGAGCAGTCAGTGCTCTTAACTTCTGAGCCATCTCTCCAGACCTCTGGTTTTACTTTTAATCGGTTTCCTTATTTGCTGGCATTTGGTGCTGGGTTAGGACTGAGGGCCTTTTTCCTGTTGTAGAGCCACACCCTCAGCCCTTATTACTATAATATTAATGAGAATGAGTAATACAGTGATAGGTAAAAAATTATTTATGAGGCTGAAGAGATGGCTCAGTGGTTTAAAACACTGTCCTTTCTTCCAGAGGTCCTGAGTTCAATTCCCTGCACCCACATGGCGGCTCCTGTTTATAACTCCAGCCGCAGTGGATCTGACACCTCTTTTGGATTTCATGGGCACCAGGTATGCGCACAGATAGACACGTAAGCAAAATACTCATATACATAAAATAAAAATAAATAACTCAAACTGGGAGATACTGGTGCACTCCTTTAACCCCGGCACTTCAAGAGTTTCTACAGAGTGAGTTCCAGGATGACTAAGGGCTACACCAAACAAACAAACAAATAAAAATTACTCAAAAAAAATTAAAAACCATGTTTATTGTGTGTATGTATCTGTTCATGCGTGTGGGTGTACACATGTAAAAGTCAGAGGACACTTCATGGGGTGGTTCTTTCCTTCGGCTCCGGTGAGTCCTGGGGATTAAACTAGTAATCTGTCTTGATGGCAGGCGCCTCTCGGGGTAGCTTCTTTATTAGCACATTAGCTATTAAGACAATGTCTTAGTTTGCTTTTATTGCTGTGAAGAGACACCATGACCATGGCAATTCTTATAAAGGAACACATTTCATTGGGGCTGTCATACAGTTCAGGGGTTTAGTCTATTATCGTCATGGCAGCATGGCAGCACACAAGCAGACATGGTGCTGGAGAGGTAGCTGAGAGTTCTCCATCTGGATCATCAGGCAGCAGTCAGAGAACTGGCTCGAGCTTCTGAGATCTAAAAGTCCACCCACAGTGACACACTTCCTCCAACAAAGCCACACCTACTCCAACAAGGCCACACCTCCTGATAGTGCCATTCCTATAGGCCTATGGGAGCCATTTGCATTCAAACCACCACAGATGGGACCAAGGTTGGTCACTAATTCAGTAATGCCCACTTACGATGCATGAGGCCTTAAATTTAGTCTTCAACACTGCACCGAGTGGAGTGTGGTAGTGCTTGCTTGTAATCCCGGCACTTCAGAGATGGAGGCAAAAGAATCAAAAGTTCAAGCTCATCCTCAACTACATAGTGAGTTCAAGACCTGCTTGGGCTACATGAGACCTGTCTCAAAAACTAATTACGGCTGGGAGAGATGGCTCAGTTGGTAAGAGTGCTTACTACTCTTGCAGAGGACTCAGGTGAACTCTCAGCACCTAGGTCGTGGCTCACAGCTACCTGTAACTCCAGTTTAGGAGATCTGACACCTCTTCTGACCTCACAGGCTCCTGGATGCATGCAGTATGCATGCATATACACATAAAATATGTTTTTTTTAAACTATTAAGATAGAGTTGGGTCTCAATAAGCATTGTCAGGACATGCCATAGGTCACCTGGGTGATGCAATGCAAATGACTTCACTTCTGCCATACAAGTTCCTGTCACCCTAATGCAGTTCAGATTTGCACCCACCGAGGAGTGCATCTCACTTAGAAGTTTGTGAACACGAAGCTGTTTCAAGTTCTGTGCTCCAAAGTTGCCTCCAAGTTCACGGAGTCCCTGAATTTGGAGTTTGGAGTCAAGATTCCTGCTGAGAAATGAGCTCCTGTCCTTTACCCAACCAGTCACTCCTTTTTGAGAAGAATGACTTCACTTCAGGACTATTTCTCCAAATCTGCTCATGAAATCGACAACAGGCCTAAGAGGGGTCTGGGGTCCTTCTGCCCAGAGGGGCTAGAGTCCTGTGCTGTGAGTCTGACCTGTGGTCAGGACATTATGAAGCTTCTCCTCACAGGATGGTGGCAGGGAACCCTGCCAGCCAGGATTAGGCTGGCAGCTGGTGTCCTGCCCCTGTCATGACCCGCCCTGCCTGCGCCCCCGCAGGGCCCTGGCCAGCACAGCTGTGGATGTGACAGGAGGCTTGGCTCTCATTCACCCCGGCACATTCCTGGCTCAGCCACTGTTTTGGTTTTGTATGTGTGTGTGACTTTTTCTCCCACACCCCTCCCACCCCTTTCCTCAAAAATGCTGTGTCTTTCCCTAGAGGGCTCCTCTGGGCGGTGCCTCCAGGAGGGAAACTCAATCTGGATTTCCTGGAACAAGTGGAATTTATGGGAGGAGGGATGCTTGTTGCTTGTGACAGCCAGGTCAACCCCACCCCAACATGACTGGGTCTTCTTGCAGAAAGAGGGACAGACAGGTGGATCCTAAATGTCCCTGGTCAGTGTACTGACCTGATGAAACACAGGTTCTCCTGGTCTCAGGGCCAGGCCATCTTGAGCTGAGCTTTGGTGAGAGTTAAGAAATGTGATTACCAACTGCAAGTGAGAGGGTGCACCACCCTACCATGCAAAGGGCAGAGGGATACTATCATGACGGAGTGGGCTTCTTTCATGAAACAAATATTTGTTGAGTAACCATCATTGGACCTCTGGGAGCTTCTAGACAGTTGGCAAGTACTGGCCTCCCGTGCAGCTAGGCAGAGAGCAGAGTGTGGGAAAAATCAAGCTCTGGGGTTAGAGCTTCTCTAGGAGCTGCAGTCCCAGCTCTGAACAACAAGGAAGGGATGTGGGAAGGACAGGTCTGAGTAGAACAGTGGTTCTCAACCTTCCTAACACTGGCCTTTAATACACCTCCTCATGTTGTGGTGACCCCCCTCCCCAATTTGTTGCTACTTCAAAACTGTATATGTTTGCTACCGTTAGGAAATATAGCCGAGCGGTGGTGGCGCACGCCTTTAATCCCAGCACTTGGAGGCAGAGGCAGGCGGATTTCTGAGTTTGAGGCCAGCCTGGTCTACAGAGTGAGTGCCAGGACAGCCAGGACTACACAGAGAAACCCTGTCTCGAAAAACCAAAAAAAAAAAAAAAAAAAAAAAAAAAAAAAAAAAAAAAAAAAAAAACAAAAAACAAACAAAAGAAAAAAAACAAAAAACAAAAAACAAAAAAAAAAAACAAACAAAAAAAGGAATTGAAATATAAATATCTTTTCTGGTGGTCATAGATGAGTCTTGTGAGAGGATCATTTGACACCCAAAGGGGTTGAAACCCACAGGTTGAGAACTGTTGACAAAGAGGGACAGGTACAGTGAAAAGGAGGTGGGTCAGAGAAGGACTCTGGCTCCTTTCGTGGGATCCACCAAAGAAAAGGCTCCAAGCCTGCATATTAAGTCTCTAAAATGACTGATAGTGAGGTGGGAAAGGGTAGGGATACCTGCTATAAGAGGCAGGTACCATGGGTGGAGCAGGGACTTTGGGAACAGTCAGTAGGGAACACAGCTGCAACTCCTCCTGGTCTACAAATGATGCAGACACAGGACACTGTATGGAAACTACTTTTGTTTGGTTGGTTGATTTTATTGTTTTGTTTTTCAAGACAGGGTTTCTCTGTATAGCCTTGGCTGTTATGGAACTCACTTTGTAGACCAGGCTGGCCTCAAACTCAAGAGATCTGCCTGTTACTGCCTCCTGAGTGCTGGGATTAAAGGCTTGTGCCACCACCAGCCTGCCTCCACTCCTTTTTTCTTTTTAAGCTCAGACTGGCCTTGAACTCACTACATAGACAAGGATGCCCTTGAATTACTGATCCTTCTGCCTCTACCTCCCAAATCCTGAGATTACTCCACGTTCTGTTTATGGGATTGAACTCAGGGCTTCCTGTATGCTAAGCAAACACTTTACCAACTGATCTACATCCCCACCCTGGGCGCTGCACTTTCAGAGCCTTGGACAAATGGAGTTATTCAATCAGGTGCAGCTTGTGTGTGAGAGCTAAATCTAGACTTGAGTCCAAGTTAGGACAGTGGCTGCTTAGATTCTGGGACACTTGAGGTCATAACCTGCATTGGGGTTTTCTCAGTAGCTGTCCACTTATGAGCATATGACTAGATTTAGAGGAACTTTGGTGGTGAAGGAAAGAAGACCCAGGAGCAGGGGGCTGGGGAAGGCCTTTGGAAGAGAACTCTGAGGGCCTTGGGGCTAAGCTCCTTCTTGCCCCTCTCCCCCATTCCAAGCCCAGCTTCCTTACCTTTTAGGAGAGTAAAATAAGTTCCTATCCTGCCAGGGATGGAAAGGTACATCATTCATGATATGTCCTAGAAGTCTCTTTCTTCCAGGGGTCAGCTGAAGGCCAGTGCTGTCATGACTAGAACTTTTAGTGTCTTTCCTTTGCTCTCAGATAAAGGGAGGGGAGTTCTGGGGGGGTGGAAGGTGGTGGGATAAACTGGAGAGGGTGAGGGTACATTTGGTAGGCCTATCTCGTGCCAAAGTGTGGTGCTAAGAAATTACACCATGCAACTGATCTAGCTAGTATAAGAAGTCAGAGTGAGGGAGAAAAGAGGGAGACAGGAAGGGACTGGAAAAGAGAGAGATCTGAGATGGGGGAGCGGGGGTTTAAGCATCATACCTGGAGCGCCTGATGGTAACTGTTGGTAACCTGCTGCTAGGTCCCTGAGGGCAGGCCAGTGAAAATGGCTGGTTGCTATCAGAAGGTAAGGGACCCTCAATTTTTACAACTTCCTACGGCAATTTGCACATTAGTGCATAGGCCATCTTGTCTTCCTCATTAATGATACTGATTTGCTGTGACCTCTGAGCCTTTGTATTGTGACCTTTCCCCTAGGTCTAGGAAACTCACTCCCACCTGCACACTAGCCCTGTCTCACACGGCCCTGACTATTCTGATACGATCTGCCACTGTGGTCCTTTAGCAAAGTTTCCTGCAGTGACCCACAGCGGGCTGCTGACTCACTATACCCCAGGACTGGGTGTCCCATGAGGTTGGGGACATCCCCCAGCATCCAGCACAGTATCTATCTGTAGCAGATGCTTTATACAAGCCTGTTTGATGAAGGAATCTTCTTGGCAATCAAGAAGAGATGGTATTCGATAGTCTCTGATGGCTTCGGCGTCAAGACCCTTCTGCCTTCCCCTTCCAAGTGCTGGGATTAAGGCACAAACCACCAAGGCACCAAGGTCAAATGGTAAAACACCACCAGAATCAGATGATCTTTGTCTAGGGAAATCTTGCAGTTCTGGGTTCAGAGATAGGCAGCTGGAGTTATTCAGGGAGGAAAGAGGCGCATCTGGATGGAGGAGTGAAGGGGGAGGGGGATTGCCCCATCCTCCCTGTTTTCTTCAAGGGCGTCTCAGGTGACCTCAGGTTGCGCCTAAAAGGTCCCAGGGGCTGGCTGGGTGGAGGACCAGGGCTGGCCCGTGGCTTCTATTGCCCCTTTGCCTGCCCGCTGGCTTCGCACACAGATTACAACTTCCCCTTCTCTGCAGTCTTACGCAGGCTACCTCCGGCCCGCCATTGTCTCATTGTTTGCCGAGGGAAGCTCCTGGAGGAAATTAACCTGCTGCTCACCCGGAGCTGGGAGTTTCTGTACCAATCCCCACTGGGAATGCCTGGGGCGGGGCAGGCAGGAGTGTGTAGTGGACAATACAACAGGAGGAGACCATAGGCTCTCAAGTGTGCAAAGCAGGGGCGAGGCAGGTGACAGAATCTGAAGTCTGTGAGCTCCTTTCCTAGACAGTCTCACAATATAACCCAGGCTAGCCTTGAAATCCTCCTCCTTCTGCCTCAACCTCCCAAACACTGAGATTACAGGGCAAGTACCTGCTTCGGTATTTCTCAAGATACACCAGCACGTCAGGCTTTCTGCATGTCCTTGACCCCTTGGCGTTCACTGGGAAGAGACATGCTCATATTTATACATTTTAAATTATATTTTATATATTTGATGTGTATTTAGGAGTAATGTATGTGCCTGAGCTGTGGTATGAGTGTGGAGGTCACAGTACAACTCCCAAGAGTCAATGCTTTCTATCATGTAGATTCCAGGGATGGAGCTCAGGTCATCTGGCTTGGCAGTCCCTTTACCTGCCGAGCTTTCTCTCTATGCCCTCCCCTTTTTTTGCCCTGGTCCTGGCATAGAACCTTGTGCATGCGGAGCTAGTCTTCTGCTGCTGAGCTATGCCCTTAACCCTCATGCTGGTCCTCTAATTTTTTCCCCTTTATTTTGTGTGTATGGATGTTTCATCTGCATGTTTGTTTGCACACATATGCTGTGCCTTCAAAGTCCAGAGAGGACATCAGATCTCCTGGGACTAGAGTTATAAATAGTTGTAAGCCACCGTGTAGATGCTGGGGGGACTTGAACTCCCATCCTCTGAAAGGACAACCTCTTAGCGTCTGAACCATTTCTCCAGCCTCTTCGTGATGCCTCTTTGACTTTGCTGCTCTGTAGTAAGAGTCAGGCCCATTCCATTTTTTCAGTCTCCTGAGAAAAGAGTTTAACTCTTGTTTTAGTTCAAGTCGTGGGACCCTTATATGAGTTCATCAATTAAACATTTTTATGAATACCTACTGTGTGCCTGCGGTAGGCCATGCAGCAAGGATACAGAGAGGAAGGACCAATGAAGACTGTATCCTTTTGTTGTTTACATGATGTTTAGAGAGTCAAGACTTTCATATTGTGGTGTCTCTTATGGACAGACAAAGCCCTTAACATGTAAATGAAGGTGAAGTCCAGGAGATGGCACTTAAGTCTTGGTTGTGTCGCTGGTTGTTGGATATTTTGAAACACCGAAGGCCTCTACTGCCTGGTTTGTTTGTTTGTTTTGCTTTGTTTTGTTTCCCTTTCCCCTTTCCCCTGATAGTTAATCATCTGGCTTCTTTTTATTTGTTTGGAGATAGGGTCTAGTGATGTAACCCTGGCCGATGCAAATTTATTGCAGCGCACTTCCTCCTTGTCTCTCAAATGCTCGGATTTCAAGTGTATGCCACCACACCTGGCTTCAAAGGCCAGTCTTTTGGTTTTTCAAGATCTATGAAAGTTTCATCAAAACTCTGAGTAATTTGAGGGTATATGCTTTATGTTATAAATAACTATAAATAGCTAGGTGTGCTGGAGATAGGCTTGTAGTCATATGCTTGGGAGATGAAGGCAAGAGGATCAATTTAAGGCTAGTCTTGTGGTAATAGAGGTCAGGGGTAGAGATCTTGCATGTGCAAGGCCCAAGGTTCAATCCCTGTTATCACTACCCTCCCCCACAAAAATAATTAGCCTTACTAACGTAGAGAGTTCAAGATTAGCATGGGCTAGCCTCAAAAACAAAACAAAAAGAAAGTGTGTGTGTGTGTGTGTGTGTGTGTGTGTGTGTAGATGGCTCATGGCTCATAGGTTAAGAGCACTGGCTGCTCTTTCAGATGTCCCAAGTTTGATTCCCAGCAGCCATGTGGTAGCTCACAACCATCTGTAACTACAGTCTCAGGTGACCTAACACCATTTTCTGACTTCCTTAGGCTTGCAGACATAAATGCAGACAAAACATTCATACTTGCAAAATAAAAATAAAGAAAATAACAAGTTGCTTAGGGCTGTATAAAAGACCAAACTGTCTAAAGGAAGTAAAAACCAGGTCAAAAGTCACCAAGTCTACTGCATGGAGAATCTCAGTAAGTATCAGATGTCTGGATGTGGACCAAAATGGGGAAGGAAGCTGGGAGGTCTCTAAAAGAAGGTTCCTGAAGGCCCAGGAACATAGGAGATTCTCAGAGGAGGCCAACTGTGAATAATCCAGGGATGTGCAGAAGAGCTAGCCCAGGGATGAAGGGACCACACATCACAAGGAGAAAATAAACACACAGATGAGGGCCATTATGATGGTTTGAGTAGGTCTGACCCTTATAGATTGTGAATTTGAATGTTTGGCCCACAGAGAGTAGCACTATTGGGAGGTGTGGCCTTGTTGGAGGAGGTGTGGCCTTGTTGGAGGAGGTGTGGCCTTGTTGGAGGAGGTATGGCCTTGTTGGAGGAGGTGTGGCCTTGTTGGAGGAGGTGTGGCCTTGTTGGAGGAGGTGTGGCCTTGTTGGAAGAGGTGTATCACTGAGGATGGGCCTTAAGGTCTCAGATGCTCAAGCCTGGCTAGCATGTCTAAGTTCTCCTCCTGCTGCATACTGATCCAGATGTAGCACTCTCAGCTCCTTCTCTAGCACCAGGTTTACCTCTACACTGCTATGCTTCCTGCCTTGATAAAAATGGACTAAATCTCCGAATTGCAAGCCAGCTGTCAATTAAATCTTTTCCTTTGTAAGTGTTGCCATGGTCATGGTATCTCTTCAAAGCAATAAAAACCCTAAGACGTGAGACAAGCTTGACAAAATCATTTTTACTTGAGCTGTGTTTTCAATATTTGTGAAGTGGGCATAGGAGTCCCTACCTTGCTTGGCAACAGGTCCTTTACCTTCTGAGCTACCCATTGCTGTGATGTAAATCAAGCCTCCGGTATGGTTTCTGGTCAGGGAAGACACCTCCAATTTTTATTTCCCTGACTCAGACGATAGTACTCACAAAATATGAGAGCTGGAACGACCTTCAATGACCACGATGACATACATATCTATTCACGCACTGATGTCACCCATCAATCTATAGCTGACTTTATCCATTAGTTCATACGTTGACAGATATCAATAGTTCATTCATCAGCAATCTAGTCCAAAGCCCATTCACCCTCATGTACCATCCATCCTTTCCCAGAATCATGCAGACAACACCATCCCAGCATCTGTCTAATCTCCACCCTAACCCATCTGTTTCTCATCCATAAACCCATTCAGACAGATCCTTAATCAGCTGTCAGTCTTCCATCTGCCTATTTGTCATCCTCTGTCCATCTGTCTAGCTGCCACTCACTAGCCTCTGATCTGCACCTCATGCAAATAATTGTTCCTTATCCATCCACTCTTCATGTACCTACTATCTATCCATCCATCTCCCAGCCATCCAATTGTCCATTGTTCCATTCATTTTTCCATTCACTATTTTACACAGACACACACACATATATGTAATATATATATATATATATATATATATATATATATATATATATATTTGACTGATATATATATATGAAATCAGTCAAAGAGCAAATATATTTGATAAGACAAATGAAAGCTGGACATGGTGGCACAAGCCTTTAATCCTAGCACTTGGGAGGCAAAGACAGATTCTGTGAGTTCGAGTTTAGACTGGTTTACATAGTGATTCCCAGGAAAGCCAGGGCTACACAGTGAGACCTTATCTTTTAAAAAAAAGACATGAAATACTCTAAAACCAATAAGTATACACCTAACCTTTGAGTGTTGTTCACCTCCAAATGATGGTAGCTAAGAATGGGACCATACTGAAAGATGAGAGGACGCAGCAGTTTGAACAAAGGGGAGGCACTGTTAAATAGAATTCACAAGAACCTCTTGTCAGTTAAGTCCTGAATTAGACACAAACAGAAAAATCAAGGTCAGGCACTCACAGTAAGCCCCCATTTAATCACGGGGAAAGTAAACTGTTATCTGACTTTCTGAGAAATAGATTAGAGAGATTTAATAGTTAATGAAGAGTCCTCTGACTTAATCCTATCATAAGAAAGGATGACCTCAGGTAACTTGGTGTTTTGTTTTTCTTGTTTTGTCTCCTTGTCTTTGCTTTATACCCTAGGAAATGGCTCTCTCTCTCTCTCTCTCTCTCTCTCTCTCTCTCTCTCCCTCCCTCCCTCCCTCCCTCCCTTCCTCTCTCTCTTTTTCTGGTTTTTCGAGATAGGGTTTCTCTGTGTAGCCCTGGCTGTCCTGGGACTCACTCTATACACCAGGCTGGCCTCGAACTCAGAAATCTGCCTGCCTCTGCCTCCCAAGTGCTGGGATTAAAGGCTCGAGCCACCACTGCCCGGCTAGTTATCTCTCTTATCCTCTGCCATGCATGAGGAAACTGTCTCCAGAGAGGTTAAGCTGGGGTTCAAGTGTAGATTATGTGACTATCCGTGGCAGTTTCTCCTCACTCTCCTTCACTGCTTCTATGGGGTCTAGATAGAACCTGAAAGTGTACTACTGATCGCTGAGTGTGAGGACAAGTGAAACAGCAGTGATGGGTGGGAAGAGGAAGCAGAAGTGATTCAGCCACACAGTGCACTCACTGAAATTCATGTTGTATATTACAGACATCTCCAGCTCCCTAGAGTCCAACAGCTCCTGATACCCAGCAAGGAATACATTGCTTTTGCTGAATTCTTTTGTTTTGTTTTGTTTTGTTTTGTTTTTCGAACAGGGTTTCTCTGTATATCCCAGGTTGTCCTGGAACTCACTCTGTAGACCAGGCTGGCCTCAAACTCAGAAATCCACCTGTCTCTGCCTCCCAAGTGCTGGGATTAAAGGTGTGCGCCACCACTGTCCGGCTACAGACTACTTCCATCTTGTAACCGACTTAGTCCCCAGGCTGTGTATACTTTCCTCTCTATCATATCTACATCACAGCCATTGGGCAAGGGAGACTCCAGAGGCAGCCTTGAGTTAGACATGTACATACCATAGATCAGAATTTAGTTATTCGTAGGTAAGTTCATTACATGCTTTATCTGGTCACAGAGGGGAGGCTGGGAAATGTAGTCTTCATTTTGTGTGCCCAAGTGTCCAGCTCAAGAGAAATGTTTTATTTCTAGATGGGGAGGGGATGCTGGATATGAACTGTGGCTAGGCTCTCTAGCATGGATGAGAAGTAGTCACATGGGCACCTGTGCTCTCCCCAGTGTGAAGACTCTCAGGCACATGGGTCATCTCTGACAGTCGACTGCAGCTCCCTGAGGGAAGATTGCAGGATACTTTTACCACCCTCATGTCTTTGGCATAATAGATGGTGAGCTGACTAAGGTTTTTGTTTTTGAGTGTATGTGTGTCTGTGTGTGTGTGTGTGTGTGTGCACGCGCGCGTGCGTGGTCAGCTTGACACAAGCTAGGATCATCTGAGGGATCCTCAACTGGGAAAATACCTCCATCACTTTGACCAGTAGTCAAGTCTGTAAGGCATTTTCTTGACTAATGATTGACATGAGAGGGTTCAGCCCATTGTGGGCGGTGCCAGCCCTAGGCAGGTGACCTTGGGCTGGATAAGAAAGCCGGTCGAGCTAGCCATCAGAAGCAAGCCAGTAAGCAGCATTCTTCTGTGATCTTTGCTTTAGTTCCAGCTGCCAGGCCTTAAGTTCCTGATCTGGTGATCCTGTAAGATGAAATAAACCCATTCTGCCCCAGGTTTTCAATCATGGGGTTGATCACAGCAATAGAAATTGAACTAAGACAGATGGGGAACTGTTATCTGTGGCGGGGTTTTGTCACGAGTAACCCAGTCTACCACAGCTCCACATGTAGCACAGGGTGACCTTGGGCTGCCTGATCCTTCTGCCTCTTCTTCCCAAGTGTTGAGCACCACCATACACCATTGCCTGGTTTGTACAATGCTGGAGATTGAATCTATGGCTTCATGCATGCTAGGGGAGCACTCAGCCCCGGCTGTCCTGGAACTCACTCTGTAGAACGGGCTGACATAAAACTCAGAAGTCTGCCTGCTTCTGCTTCTGCTTCCTGAGTGCTGGGAATAAAATCATGGGGCTCTCTGTGTGTATGTCACATGTGTACCTGTGGCCTTGGAGACCAGAGGAGGATGTCTGATCCCTTGGAGCTAGAGTTATAGGCAGTTGTGAGCCACTTGACATGGGTGGCTCACTAGCTTGGGTCTTCAGCAAGCACAGAGAGTGCTCTCAAGGGCTGAACCATCTCTCCATTTCTCTCTCAGCACCCCCTTTAATATCAACCTTATTACAATTTGCGTAAGAACACAGCAACTAACAGAGCAGAAGGCATCAGCTGCTGTATAATGTGAATTGGGTCAGGACAATGTGTGTGGCTCCTTGGGACATCCTAGCATCCGGGAATCTTTGTAAAGATTCTACTTCTGCTCACTTTTTTAGTCTTTTGCAGTTTTTCTGAGATGAGTCAGACCTCTGCACTCATCTTAAACCACACAGCTGCCATTTCTCCCTTGAGAAGAGAGTGCAAGGTTCATTCATGTCCTACTAGTGGGTGGAGAGTCAAGAACAGGCAATTTTGGTTAACCAAGCTTGCCATTTTTAGTCATATAGATTATGAAAGTACTTTGTATCATGAAAGAAGAACAGGGCCACCTTGTGTACTTCTAGCCCCTCTTCTAACAGAGAAGTGTTAAGCCTGCAGTCCTCACTGACTCCCAAACCCTAATAGGATGTTATCGCTTCTTTCGGGCAGAGTCATCTCTTAATGATTTTTTCTCCTTCTTTCTTTCTTTAAAATTTTTATTTTATTTAAAAACATTATTTATTTATTTGCTTGTTTGTTTGTTTATTGGTTTTTCGAGACAGAGTTTCTCTGTGTAGCCCTGGCTGTCCTGGAACTCACTCTGTAGACCAGGCTGGCCTCTAACTCAGAAATCTGCCTGCCTCTGCCTCCCAAGTGCTAGGATTAAGGGCGTGCACCACCACTGCCCAGCAATTATTTATTTTTTATTTTATGTATGTGAGTGTTTTGCCTGCATATGTGTGTGTATCACGTGAGTGCCTGATGACCACTGAGGTCAGAGAGGGTGTCAGATCCTTTATAACTGGAGTTAGTGATGGCTGTGAGCCACTGTGTGGGTAAGAACTGGACCCAGGTCCTCCATAAGAGCAACAAATGCTCTCAAACACTGAGCCATCTCTCCAGTCCCATCTTTTCTTTTTGAGACAGAATTTTATCCGGTTCAGGCTGGCCTGAAATGCAATTCAGAGTGAGGATGACTTTGAATTTCTGCTTCTCCTGCCTTGATCCTCCACATGCTGGCATTCCAGCATCCTACAGTGTCCTGTCTATGTGGAGCTAGGGATGGAACCTACCAATCTGTGCATGCTAGGTAAGCACCCTAGCGATGCAGCCACATCCCCAGCCCCTGATTACTTCCTTGACAACCGTGACTCACTCCTTATTTGCTTGATGTCCCTCTTGCTTTTGTGAAACAGGGTTTCATGTAGCCAAGGCTAGCTTCAAATGCAGCAGAGCCTGACCTCAAACTAGTGATTGGAAATTTCTGTCTCAGCTTCTCAAGAAATGGAATTTCAGGTGTGTGCTACCAGAGACCTATTCAGCCTAGCTACCAGAGACCCTTCCGATGTATGAGCATGGGATGTTTTTCTTTCTACCCCCGTCTTCTTTGTTGCTATAGTCACTGTTGTCTCCCCAGTCCCACCCCCTCTGCAGTGCTGTGAAGCTGAACTCAGATATGTCAGACAAGGTCTCTATCACAGAGCCTCTAAGTTTCTTTCTTTTAACTTTTGTGATTTTTCCCCCCAGCATACAAGTCTTTCACCTCCATGGTAAAGTTTATTCCCACGTATTTTGTCCTTTTAATGCTTTTGCAGATGGATTTAAGTTTTTCCCTTGATTGCTCTTATTCATGTACAGCTATGTAAGCTGAGTGTGGTGATGCACACCCGTAATCCTAGAATTCAGGAAGCTGAGCCAAAAGAATTACAAGCTTACGTAGCCTTGTCTCAAAAATAAACAGATAGGGGCCAGAGAGACGGCTCAGTGGTTAGGAACACTGACTGCTCTTCCAGAGGTCCTGAGTTCAATTCCCAGCAACCATGTAGTGGCTCACAACCATTTGTAATGGGATCTGACACCCTCTTCTGGTGTGTCTGAGGACAGCAACAGTGTATTCAAATACATAAAATAAAATAGGTAGGTAGATAGATAGATAGATAGATAGATAGGCGACTGACTTCTGTGTGCTCATCGGCTTCCCTGTACTATAAAAATGCCTAGGACAACTTAGAATGAGGAGACTTATTTTTGTTGGTACTTTCACAAATCACTACCCTGTTGCTTTTGGGTCTGTGGAGAGGCAGAGCATTGAGGTGAGGAGGGAACAGTGAAACAAACTCACTTTATGGTGTCTAGGGAGTAAGGGAGAAAAGGGACCAGAGTCTTACTATTCACTCTGAGTGTATCCCCAAAAGGCCTAACTTCTTAGCAAGCACATAATCTCAGAATGGGGACCAATCCATCAACACGAGGCCTGTGAAGGACCCTGAACGTCCCAACTGCAGTGATCCGGATTCTGACAGGGCCACAGTTGCACCCCTGATGGCTGGAGTCATCAGCGCAGCCTGAGCTGACCTCTGGCCTGTCCAGCATGTAAGAGAGAGCCCAGCCTTCCAGAGGAAGGAAGAACAGAACCACAAGCTCCTGAGTGGGCTGGGCACAGCAGGACACACCTGGGCCTGCTGGGAGCCACACTAATCAAAAAGCAGCAGTGGACTCAGAGGGGAGCTTTCTTCCCTCTGCGGTTCCGTTCAGTTTGTTACTACGGAGACAGTCTCCCTGACTGCTGGCGTGCTTTCCACACTCTGTGAACACTTCCTTTTTCAACAGAGAAGGGGCCTCCAGAGCCCTGTGCCGGTCACCAGATCCGGCTGGAGTTTAGTGACATTGTTTTGTTTTCATTAAGCTTATTTTTAAGATTACTTTCTATTTATGGCACAAGATGCCGGCTTTCCATTTATGGGGGATCTAGACTGTCCTTTTGAAATAATAAATTTATGTTTTCTTTTCCTCTTATTGAAAATATATTTTTTTCACACATAATATACCCTGTATTGCTTCCCCTCCCTGAGCTCCTCCCAGTTCCTCCTTACCTCCCCTCCCATCCGGGTTGCTTTCTGTCTCTCATTAGAAAACAAACAGGGCTTCTAAGGGATGATAATAAAATATAACAAAATAAAATATAACAGAATAAAACAAAAAACTATCACTTCAGAGTTGGACAAGAAGAAGGAAAAGAGTCTAAGAGAAGGCACAAGAATCAGAGACCCACTTGTTTGCACACTCAGAAATTCCATGAAAACACGAAACAGGAAGCTGTAATGTATATGAGGACCCACACAGGCCCTGTGTAAGCTGCCTCAGTCTCTGTGACCTCACATGAGCTTGGCTCATGTTGATTTAGAGGGCCTTGTTTTCTTGTCCTTCATCCCCTCTGACTCATATACTCAGGGTTCCCTCAGCCCTAAGGGGAGCGATTTGAGGGAGACATTCTATTTAGGGCTCATTGCCCCAAGATCTCTCATTCTCTGCATAATTTCTGGCTGTGGGTCTCTGTCCCATCTGCCGCAGGAGAAAGCTTCTCTGACAACGGCTGAACAGAACACAGATCTATGACTATAGCAGAATGTCATCAGGAGTCATTTTGTTACTACGTAAAAAAAGTCCTCCCAAGCTCTTTAATCTATGTTGGTGGTTTGATACATTGTAGCTTGCTTACCCCAGACTTCACTAACATCCACGTATAAGTGAATATGTGCCGTATTTGTCTTCCTAGGTCTGGAATAACTCTCACTCAGTTCCATTCCTTTTCTAGTTCCACCCATTTACCTTCGACTTTCATGATTTTTTTTTCCCAAGACAGGGTTTCTCTGTATATCCCTGGCTGTCCTGGAACTCACTCCGTAGACCAGGCTGGCCTTGAACACAGAAATCCTCCTGCCTCTGCCTCCTGAGTGTTGGGATTGAAGGTGTGCCACCACTGTCCATCTTGAGTTCTTTATGTGTTTTGGATATTAGCCTTCTATTGGATGTCTAGTTGGTGACATCATTTTCCATTCTGTAGGCTGCCACTTTATCCAAAGGATGACATCTTTGGCCATGCAGAAGCTTAGGGTCAGTTTCATGGGGTCCCATTTATTGATTGTTGATCTTAGAGCTTTCACTCATGAAACTCTGTTCAGACAGTCTTCTCATGGGCCAATGAGTTCAAGGCTATTATCTATTTTCTCTTCCATCAAATTCTCTTCTATCTGGTTTTATGTTAAGGTCTCTAATCCATTTGGAGTTGAGTTTTGTGCAGGGACTTAAGTATGGATCTATTTGGTTCTTCTTCATGCAGCCATCTGGTTAAACCAGCACCATTTGTTGAAGATGCTGTCTTTTTTTTTCTCAGTGTGTATTCTTGGCTATAGATGTGTGGAATAATGTCTAGCTCTTCAGTTAGATGCCACTGATTAATGTGTCTGTTTTGGTGCTAATACCATGCTGTTTTTATTACTATAGCTTTGTAGTACCGTTTAAAATTTGGGATAGTGATACCACCTACAGTTCTTTGATTGTTCAGTATTGTTTTAGCTAGTGTGTGTGTGTGTGTGTGTGTGTGTGTGTGTGTGTTTCCATATAAAGCTGAAAGTTGTCTTTTCAAAATCTTCGAAGCATTGTATTGGAATTTTGATGGTGATAGCAACTGAATCTGTAGACTGTTTTTGGTGAGATGCCCATTTTTATTATATTAATTTTACCAATCCATGGGCATAGGATTTCCATCTTCTTTCTCCAAAGACGTGAAGTTTTTATCATATAAGGCTTGGCTTACTTGGTTAGAGTTACCCCAAGATATATTATTTGAGGCTATTGTGAAAGGTTGTTTTTCCCTCATTTGTTTCTGAGTCCATTTGTCATTTGTATATGAGAAGCTACTGATTTTTGTGAATTAATTTTATATCCTGCTACTTTGCTGAAAGTGTTTATCAGCTGTAGGAGATTTTTAAGATCATGTATGTATACTATATCATCTTCAAGTAAAGATACGTTGACGTCTTCCTTTCCAATTTGTATTCACTTGATCTCTTTGAGTGAGTTGTCTTATAGCTCCAGCTAAGTCTTTAAGTGCTATATTGAATAGTTACTGAGAGAGTGGACAACCTTATCTTGTTGTTCTGAGTTTCCATTTAAGTTGATGTTGGCTATGGGCCTGATGTTAACTACATTTATTATGTTGAGGTATGTCCCTGGTATCCCTAATATCTCCAGGTTTTATCAAGAAGGGATGTTGGAGTTTATCAAAGGCCTTTTTCTGCTTCTAGTTGGATGACCACGTGTATTTTGTCTTTTAGTTTGTTTATATGGTGAATTATATTTATTGATTTATGTATGTTAAACTATCTTTGCAACTCTGGAATGAAGCCTACTAGATCATGGTATCCACCATGTTTCTGATGTGTTCTTGAATTCAGTTTGCAAGTGTTTTCTTGAGAATTTTTGTATCTACATCCATAAGAAAAATTGATCTATAATTCTCTTTGTTGAATTTTTATGTTGTTTGGGCATTATGATAATTGTGGCCTCATAAAATGAATTCTGCAATGTCCCCTCTAATTCTGTTTTGTGAAATAATTTGAGAAGTAATGGCATTAATTCTCCTTTGAAATTCTGGTAGAATTCTGTTCTAAAATCACCTGGCACTAGGCTTTGTTGGTAGACTTTTAATGACTGCTTCTATTTCACTAGGGGTTATAGGCAATACGTCTGTTTAAATTGTATATCTGATCTTGATTTAACTTTGGCAAGTGGTACATATTGAGAAAATTATCAATTTCTTTTATATTTTCTCATTTGAAGGAGTATAGGTTTTTAAAGTTCTTATGACTCTCAGGATTTATTCAGTGTCTGTTGTTAAATGAACAGTGTCCTGTTCATTTCTAATTTTGTTAATTTGGATATTTTCCTCTCTGCTTTTTAGTTAATTTGTGTAAGGGTTTGCCAGTCTTACTGATTTTCTCAAAAAACAACTCTTTGGCCAGGCAGTGGTGGCACACACCTTGAATCCCAGCACTTGGGAGGCAGAGGCAGGCGGATTTCTGAGTTCAAGGCCAGCCTGGTCTACAGAGTGGGTCCCAGAACAGCCACAGAGAAACCCTGTCTCAAAAAACAAACCAAAACCAAAACCAAAACAAACAAACAAACAAAGAAAAAAGAAGAGCAGCTCTTTGTTTCATCTATTCTTTGTATTTTTGCTTGTTTGTTTGTTTTGTTTATTTCAACTTTGAGTTTTATTATTTCTTGCCATCTACTCCTTTTGGGTTGTGATTCTTTTTTTCTTTTTGTTCTAGAGCTTTCTGTTGTGATGTTAGTTATTAGTATGATCTCTCTCTCTCTCTCTCTCTCTCTCTCAAATGCTATGAACTTGCCTCTTAGAACCAGTTTCATTGTGTCCCATAAGTTTGAGTATGTTTTAAATTCTAGAAAGCCTTTAACTTCTTTCTTAGTTTCTGTTTTTCATTCAGTAGTGAGTTGTTCAGATTCCTCGAGTTTGCAAACTTTCTGCTGTTTCTGTTGATGATACCCAGCTTTAGTTCACGCTGGTCAGATAGGATGCAGGTGTATTTTCAATTTTTCTTGTATCTGTTAAGACTTAGTTTCTGTTTAAGTATGTGGTCAATTTCAGAGAAAATTCCTTGTGGTGCTGAGAAGAAGGTGTATACTTTTTTGTGTTGGGGTGAAATGTTCTGTAGATATCTTGAAGTCCATTTGGTTTATAACATTAGTTAGCTCCAGCGTCTGTTTAGTTTTTGTCTGGATGATCTGTCGATTGGTGAAAGCAGGGTATTGAAGTCTGCCACTATCAGTGTGTGAGAGTCAATATGTGATTTAAGCTGTGGGAGTGTTTCTTTTACAAACTTGGGTGCTGTGTGCTTGGGGCTTAGATGTTAAAAATAGCAATGCCTTGTTGGTGGTTTTTTTTTTTTCACTTAGATAAGCATTTAGTGTCCTCCTCATCTTTTCTGATTAGTTTTGGTTTGAAGTCTGTTTTGTCAGATATTAAAATGATTACACTACAATTCTTCTTAGATCCATATCTTTTTCTATTTTTTTTACCCTGATGGTATGTCTATCCTTGATATTGAGGTGTGTTTCTTGGATGGGGCAGAAGAACGGATCCTGTTTTTGCATCCATTCTGTTAGTCTGTGTCTTTTTCTATTGAAGAATTAAGACCATTACTAGAGACACATGCAGTGTGTGTGTGTGTGTGTGTTTCCCCTCTTTTGATTTGTTTGTCTGAAATTATTTATTTTCTGTGTTTTCTTGGATGTAGTTAACCTCTTTAGATTGGAGTTTTCCTTCTAGTGTCTTCTGTAGGGATGGATTTGTAGATAGGTAAGTTTGGTTTTATTATGGAATGTTTTATTTTCTCTATTCATTATGATTGAAAATTTTGTTAGGTATAGTAGTCTGGCTTGACATATATGGTCTCTAGATTCTGTAGCACATCTGTCCAGACCCTTCTGACTTTTAGAGTTTCCACGGAGAAGGTAGGTATAACTCTAATAGGTCTGCCTATATATGTTACTTGGTCCTTTTCCCTTACAGTTTTTAATATTTTTTCTTTGTTCTATATGTTTGGTGTTTTGATTATCATGTACTAAGGGGACTTTCTTTTCTGGTACAGTCTTTTTTGTGTGCTTTGTATGCTTCTTGTATCTTGATAGGTACCTTCTACTTTAGGTTAGAAAATTTTTCTTCTATGATTTTATTGAAAATATTTTCTGAGCTTTTGACCTGGGTTTCTTCTCTTCCTCTAATCCTGTTATTCTTAGGTTTTGTTTTTTGTATCCCAGATTTCCTGAATGTATTGTGGCAAGACTTTTTTTTTTTTTTTTTTAGATTTAACATTTTCTTTGATAGCCCCCCCCCCCAAAAAAAAAGGAAAAGAAAAGTGTAGTTAGAGGTACCCAGCTATGGATGAAAATAAAGAAATTTGTGGGTATTGAGGTTTAACTCAGTTGGTAAAGTACTTTCCCGGCATGCATGATGCCCTGGATTCAACCTACCACACAGTGTAAACCAGGCTTGATACTATAAGATTAGTTCAAGCTCATTTTAGATGCATAGTGAGTTCAAGGTCAACCTGGGCTACATAACTCCCTGCCTCATGGGGCTTCAACCACAAAGTACTAAATTTAAGGAATGCTGAGAGCAAGAGAAATAATCTTCCCCAGGAGAGAGCCCCAGATTGAGTATCCAATATCAAGCAGTCAGCCTTGAAATCAGACAACTGACATTACACGGACTGAACAGATTGAATGTATATATTCAGGAAAAATGTGTATGTATGTATGTATGTATGTATGTATGTATGTATGTATGTATGTATGTCTGCAACAACAACTGAAGGACTAGAGGCCATGAATTTGAGAGTGAGCAAGGTAGGGGCTGGAGGGAGGATAGAGATGGGGTTCCCCTCCTTATACCTTCACATAATATGCTTGTTTGAACAAGAATGGCTGCCATAGACTCATAGATTTGAATCTTAGTCACCAGGGAGTATTTGAAAAGAATTAGGGGGTGTGGCCTCGTGGAGGAGGTGTGGTCTCGTGGAGGAGGTGTGGCCTTGTGGAGGAGGTGTGGCCTTGTGGAGGAGCAGTGTCTCTTGAAGTGTCTGGTGCTTTTGAGTCAGGATATAAAGGGAAAGGGGAAAAGATGAATCATATTCTAGTTTTTAAAGGTGTTTTTTAAAAGTTTGTAATGAGAGGATACAGGCGCCGGGCAGTGGTGGCGCACGCCTTTAATCCCAGCACTTGGGAGGCAGAGGCAGGCAGATTTCTGAGTTCGAGGGCAGCCTGGTCTACAGAGTGAGTTCCAGGACAGCCAGGGCTACACAGAGAAACCCTGTCTCGAAAAACCAAAAGAGAGAGAGAGAGAGAGGGAGGGAGGGAGGGAGGGAGGGAGGGAGGGAGGGAAGGAAAGGAGGGAGGGAGGGAGGGAGAGAGAGAGAGAGAGAGAGAGAGAGAGAGAGAGAGAGAGAGAGAGTGTTAGTGTGTTAGCCAGGCAGTGGTGGCACATACCCTTAAATACCAGTGCTGGGAAGGCAGAAAGTAGGCTCTTTTCTGTGAGTTGGAGGCCAGCTTTGTGAACAGAGTAAGTTCCAGGACAAACAGAGCTGTTACACAGAGAAACCTTATTTCTAAAAGCAAACAAACAAACAAACCTTTAGGCACAGTGTTACAGGATACACTGCCAGATATTCTAACTGAGATACAAGGTTCTCTTGAGCCCAGGAGTTCAGGAACAGTCTGGGTAACAGAATGAGACCTTGTATTTTATTTTAGTGTGTGTGTGTGTGTGTGTGTGTGTGTGTGTGTGTGTGTGTGTGAGAGTGTGTGTATGCTGGAGAGATGGCTCAGAAGTTAAGAGCACTGGCTGCTCTTCCAGAGGACCCAGGTTCAATTCCCAGCACCCACATGGCAGCTCACAACTATCTGCAACTCTTGTTCCAGGGAATCTGACTCCCTCACACATGGAGACAAAACACCAATGTTATTATTTGTTTGTTTTATTTTGTGTGAATGAGTTTTTTGCCTACACAAAATATATATATTTCGGCCACATACGTGCCTTTTACCCACAGAGGTCAGAAGAGGGCACTGGAAACCCTGGAGTTATGGGTAGTTGTGAGCTTTCCTGTGGATACAGGGAACTGAACCTGGTCCTCTGTGAGAACACAAAGTTCTCTGAGCTGCTCTTAGTCACACCTCCAACCTGCTGTTTCATATTTTAAAAGAAAGCCCATGAGAGAAAATGAAAGAACCAAGAACAAACAAAAGAAAAGAAAGGAAGGGGAGAGAAAGACTTCCAGTTTTGGAGCCTTGAGTGGGGTAGCTTAGTGCACACGAAGCCCTCTGTCCAGTTTCCAGCACGTGCTCAGGCGCACAGGAGAAAGTAATGTGCGTGCTCCCTCCCATAAGGTTGCCAGGCAGCAGACTAGGACTTGAAGATCAGGGAGCACTCTCCCCCACTCCTGGCCACGCATCTGGCAGTCATCCCAGAGCTCTGTTTGTTAAGCACTACTCACCTTATTTTTTGAAGCAAGATCTCGCACTGTCCTGGAACAGACCAGTTAAATGAAGCTGTCTGGCCACTAAACCCCAGGAATCATCTAGATTCTGCCTCCTCGACGCTGGGATTATAAGCATGTGTGACCACATCACACTTTTTTATGTGGGTGTGAAGGTTCAAACTCAGATTTTTTCTATGCTTGTACAGTAAACACTTTACTCATTGAGCCATTTCCCCATCCCTACACTGACACATTTCTTTGATGAATACAGTGAAAACATTCACAGAGAAGAAGGGAATCAGAGGGTCTGAGAGAGGGAGATGCGTGTGAAGAAGGGAACCACAGCCCTGTGTGGTCCTGTGCACGCCTACCTTTGCAGGTGAAGCACAAAAGGGGCAGAAGTAGCAGGAGAACAGAGAACAGAGCCAGCCTGGCATAGGCATGGTCAGGGAAGGCTCTGTATAGAAGTGATGCTGGGGCAACCAGGGAGGGTGAGAAGAGGAATGGAAACAAAACAGAATTTGCCATGAAAAGGAAGATGGCTGCAGACAGCGGTGAGTCTTGTGAGAGCGACAAAGGGTTGGGATCTTGAGGGGAGAGAAGAGGCTAGAGAGCTGGACATGGATAGTCTGAGACGTAGGGCACCCAGGCCTCACCAAAGCAATAGCTAGTCATAGCACCAGATGGAAAACCAAACCAAATCAAAACAAAAATCTGGTGACTAAGGTAGAGTCTGCCTCAGCAGGAAGCAGGAAAGCTAGTTGGAGGCCATTTATATCAACCATGTAAAAACTGGTGACCTAGGCTGGAAGTGAAAGCTTAGTCAGTAACTCGCTTGCCTTGCATTCATGAGAACCTGGGTTTGATTCTTCCAGAAGCCCTGTAGAAAAAGCAGATCCCAGAGGTTCACAGTCCAGCTAGCCTAGTCTTCGTGGGGAATCCCAGACCAATGAGGTGTGTGTGTGTGTGTGTGTGTGTGTGTGTGTGTGTGTTTCCTCCCCTCCAAGATAGGGTTTCTCTGTGTAGCCCTGACTGTCCTAGAACTCATTCTGTAGACCAGTGTGACCTCAAACTCAGAGATCCTCCTGCCTCTGCCTGTCAAATGCTGAGATTAGAAGTGTATACAGACAGCTACAGTCTGGCTCCAAGATATTTCTAAGTAAATAGAGCTAAGTCAGAGCATAGCAAGCTACAGCGCTCTATCTGTGACTTTACAAAAGGAAGGGGAGCCAGGGAAGCTATTAGTACTGGCACTTAGAAGGCTGAGCAGGGAGGATTGTAGATACAGAGACCACACCTCAACTCCTTCCCCTCAATAGGAAGGGGAGACTGTGGGCGCGGCTGTATCTTCGGCAGTGTTTACAAGGTCATGGCCACTGGAAACCCTTGCTCATAAAGTTTTATGATATTTTGGGCAGAGGGCAGGCACATAGCAAGCACTGCAGATGATTTTACTGATTAAAAGAAACGGGGACTCCACCAGAGGTGGGGATGGGTGACTAGACTGCACTAACTTTTACCCTATCCCACTGGGAATTTTTGAGTTTGTTCATGGGTGAACATTAGTGATGTGTTTTTTTGTTTGTTTGTTTGTTTGGTTTGTTTTGTTTTGGGTTTGTTTGTTTGAGGTTGCTGTCGAGTGAATTGAGATAGATAAAAGCTAACCAGGGACACACAGGGCTTGGAGGGCTTGAAGGGCTTGAAGGGCTTGGAGGGCTTGGAGGGCTTGGAGGGCTTGGAGGGCTTGGAG
>JANHMN010000002.1:213028983-213047559 GCA_030674055.1 Rhabdomys pumilio | reverse complement strand
TCCCTGCTCTCTGGTCAGGTCTTAGAACCTAGTACAATTTATTAAAGATGTTTATTAACTCAAAGTTACCTAGTAACCCCAGAGCCTGCTTCCTGTAAATGTGGGCAGTGCCTTTATCCGAATCGTCACAGGGATAATTGAGGGGACAACAGAATATCTGCCCAGAGGGCTAGTATCAGGCAAAGAGGAAGATCCACGAATGCAGGCACCTTTTAAAATGCAATTAAGTTAGACCGTAGCTTTCTGGGCTCCCCTCTACCCTTTCTGTTTGAGGGTTCTGCTCCACTTTAATACTAGGGCAGGATACACTGTCCCCGCCGCTGCTCCGAGGTCTCTTCCCTTAGCTTCCATGGGCGGGGGGAGGTCCCTGACTCCCGGCTCTCGCCCCCAAGCCGGGTTGCCGGGCTGCAGCAGGCGCCGCGCACTCACCCCCTTGCGCTGGTTGCTGAGACAGAAGGTGCAGATGGAGCGCGGCTGACGGCCGTCGGCGGCGGGGACCGCGCTCTTGCCACCGCCCGCTGCGCGGAAACACGGCTGCCCGTCGTCGGCCGCGTCGCCCAGCAGCAGCACGTTGGCCAGGTGGGCGATGTAGCTGGACGCCAGACGCAACGTCTCGATCTTGGACAGCTTTCGGTCCACGGGCTCGGTGGGGATGAGCGTGCGCAGGGCGGTGAAGGCCGTGTTCACGCTCTGCGTGCGGTCTCGCTCGCGCGCGTTGGCCGCCTGTCGCTGCCGCACCACCACCACGGGGCCCGCGCCACCGCTCGCCCGCCGCCCGCTCCCGGGACCCGGGCCACGCCGTGCCGCCTCCAGCCCTTCGCAGCAGCCGAACGACTGGTCCGACGCGTCGCTCTCGCTGCGGTTCTCCTCGTCCTCGCTCAGCAGCCGCACGTCCGGGTACAGCACGTGCGCGCCGACCGGGCGCAGCAGCGCGAACGCCATGGGCGCCCGGCCGCCGGCCTCTGCTCGCCTGATCCCCGAGCCGCCGCCCCCGCCGTGCGCTCCCGCGCGCTCCCACGGCCGCGCCGGTTGTCGCCTTATAGCCGGGGGAGGAGCCAATCACAAGACATCCCCAGCGAGACCAATAGAACTACCCCCTGCTCTGCCCCGCCCCGGCCAATAACTGTGCGCCTGCCTCTGGGTCCCCCAAGTTGAGAGTGGCCCTGGAGCTCTTGGCCCTCACCGAAGGCTCTGGGTTTGGGCTGTCCAGGCGTGCAGATCCGATTCCTAGGAGACCGCTGTCAGATCTCTGTTAGTATGGCTTGTTTCCTCCGTCCCAATGTGAGCATATCCCCGCGCTCAAAAGTCTAATCCAGTGTCCCAGTAGCTTCGATGGACCGTCAGAACCGCGGCCAGTGCTTTGGACCAAGAGCTTCTCAGACTAGACTTCCCAAGTTCCATCCAGCAGTTCCGAGTGTGGCCCAGGAAACTGCGTTTTGTACTAGCCCACCAGCGTGCACTGTGATGCTGGAACTGTCCGAAGAGAGCAAAGACAATCTTTTTTTCTTTTCTCTCCCTTTTTCTAGCAAAACAAATTCAAGTCCCATTCAGTCCCTTAGTAACTATTTGACGGAGCTCTCTACGCTATGGTTTTCGTTTGGAAGACAAAGATCAGAACA
Source organism: Rhabdomys pumilio (assembly GCA_030674055.1). NCBI lineage: Eukaryota > Metazoa > Chordata > Mammalia > Rodentia > Muridae > Rhabdomys > Rhabdomys pumilio. The sequence continues at coordinate 213,045,940 of JANHMN010000002.1, read as the reverse complement.
AAATGAACTTTTTCCTTCTCAGACCCTGGAGCCTGTTGGAGCCAACGAGACAGTTTTGTGTCAGCTGAGGTTGTAAGGCAGTGCCCACGTCTTCACCACTCTGGGAATCCCCACAGGCTTCGTTCATCTCCTGTTGCCCCCACCCCCACCCAACGCCCCGCCGCCACGTTTTTTGTTTTGTTTTGTTTTTTTTTCCAGAAATTTCAGACTGAAGTCTGGGCGTTCTGCTCTGTAGAGGACCTGGGAAAAATAACTGAGCAGATGGTGGTCACTGGGGTCCTCTAGTCACACATACCTGCTTCTTGGTGTCATCCCAGAACAGGTCAGAGCAGCATCTACTTGGCCTTGAAAAGAACATGATTTTTTTTTTTTTGTTTGTTTGTGTGTTTGTTTTTAATCTCAAATGGTGGCTAGAGGTGCACAGGGCTGAAGAAAGCTTGTAGGAATTTACTGGTTTTCTGGAAGACGTCCTCCAGCTCCAAGGACTGTTATTCTCCAGCCCCTAATCTAGTCCAGAAAGGGGTCTAGGACAGAGCCAATGGGAGAGGAAACCCTAAAGTCTTCAGAGTCCGACGTCTGTAGGGATAGTCTGTCTCCACACCTGGATTTCCCACCCCCATACTATTTGACCGTGACCCAGCCAGGCAGGGCTTTAGTGAGTAGCCTCCTCAGGCCCCTCCCCACAGGGCCAGCCGCATACACAGCTCCTGCGCTCCAGCCGGGACTGCTTCCTGAGCCCATGAATTATTACTGACCAGGAGATTTCCTTCCCTGTCTGCGCCTCCTCACAGGGGCTCCCAGCTCCCTTCACTTTCGCTTTCTCCCGGTTTCCCCCTCCTCTCTGCTCCTGACCCTCTGGAGGCTTGGAATTCCTGTCCAACCCCCTCCCAATTCCAGATCCAAACTGGAGATGCCTGAGAGGCGGGAGGGACCGCCCCCGAAGGTTCATTCATTCAACTGCTCTTTGGGCAGATTTGGGCACAAGGGACCTTGAAGTAAAATAAAACCATGAATGAGACCGAGTGGCTGGCTGCAGCAGAGGAAAGCAAGCTGTAAACAAAGAATTTTAGGACAATGCGGTCAGAGCCAGCCAGGGTCTGGCATCAAAGAGATCTGGCTCCAGTTCAAGGCCAGCAGCTTCTTGGGGTCTCATTTTTGCTGCTCTGGAAAATGGGGTTAAGAATATTTCCCATTCTTAAATCCAGTGAGAGTCCCTAGATTCTCTGCCAAGAAATTGGGGCCTGGCATACAGCAAGAGTTCAGTACCAGAAGGGGAGTTTGTATTATTTTTTCCGCAGTTTGGGGAAAGACCAAGTAATGTCTGCTCTTCCAAGACTTGTCACTAAGGAGTAGGCCAGAGCTTCTGCAGCATTCTTGGCCCATCTATGTGACAGGCTCAGTTCCTCTCAGTTCATGCCTCTCACTCTCCAGCTATACTGACCTCTCTATCCCCAGAGCCCATGTCTGAATACCTCCATCCCCAGACATACCTATAGCTGATCCTGTCACTTCCTCCAAATCTCATCCCTGTCAGGGGCCTTTCCTGACTGCCGGGGCTAGGTGACTGTTCCTCTTACCTGGCAGTACCCCAACTCTGCCTTCCTATCTTATCTCCTGATGCTACGGTAATAATACAGATACTGAGTGACTGCAATGGTCCCTGTTGATTCTCAACTCGACAAAACCTAGAATCACTAGGAAATGACCTCTGAGGATGACTGTGAAGGGTTTTTTCTTAATTGGGTCAATTGAAGTGGGAAGACTCCGAATGTGAGGAATAGGTCTCACGGACTGGGCCCTGGACCAATAAAAAGAGGAAGCTGAGCACTAGTGAGCACACGCCCCCTCCCCAGGCTCTGCCTCTTTACTATGGATCCACTAAGACTGGCTGCCTCAAGCTCCTGTTGCTGTGATTCTCCTGCGATGAACTGTGAGCTGAAACCAACCCTTTCCCCTAAGTTACCTTCGTTTGTATTTTTTATCAGCAACAGGAAGACTTTACAACAGCACTGCTATGTACTCAGCAGTTTTGGGTGCTGGGAATGCAGTTGCAAACATGTTCTCCCCGTCTCCCCATACCATCTGTCTCCACTGGAATGAAAGCTCCATGAGAGATTTTGCCTATTATGCTTCCTGCCCATTGCTGCTTCATTCCCATTTTGTAGACAGAGAAACTGAGGTTCATCAAGGAAAAAAAAGGTACTTGCCTGGGATCAACCAGTCAACTAGAGTATGAGCTCAGGCTGGCCTTACTCCAGAGCCCTCCTTCCTCATTCGCTGGCATCTGAGGTAGTCCAGTGGATGTGAGGGCTAGCTAGAGACCACTCAGCAAGAGAAGGAAGGTTCCAGGCCAGGGGAACAGCAGCTGGCCCATTATCCTGCATGGGAAATGCAGGAAATTTTTCTGTACCATGGAAGCTTTCACATTTGATCAGAGGCATCAACTATGAAACCTCTGGGCCTTTCTCCCATCATCCTTTTTGGAGGGTCTGACCCTTTGGATAGGACCAGCCCAAGCTTGTACCTGGGTTTAGTATAGTTTCTCACTACACTGCTTTGTGGCTCCTCCTCCCAACCCTGGTGCAGCATCTCCTGGTCCCTCATGAGTTCTCTTTCTTCATCCTGATCCTCACCTAGGTGCCCATTTAACTGTGTTTATAAAATACAATTTTATATTATTTAAGACTTTCATACATGCATCCAATGTTTTTTGAGCCTAAGTACTCTGAACTCTAAACAAACCCAATTCCTCCCAGACCTACCCCAACCCAACCCACACTACCCCCCCCCAAAGCCACTGAGTCCCACAGTGATACTTCTGAAGCATTCTCTGGATACATATGTGTCCCTATTAATTACCTGTGGTACTGCTTTGTGTGAGGGGGTCAGACTGCAGATGGGACTTTCCATAGACCTGCTTCTCGGAGGATTTCCTTTTGTTTGGCTTTGTTTCCTTGCCACTGTTATGTGTGCAGAGTCTCACACATGTTCACTGCTGCTTGGCACGTGTGGTAAGCATTCATCATCAGGCCTCCATCCTTAGTAGTGGACCCTGATGGCTTCCTCTGGCTTCTCCTGAAGCAAAGGGAAGTGAACTTCTGGTACATGACTCAGCGACTCCTGTGTGTGTGTGTGTGTGTGTGTGTGTGTGTGTGTGTGTGTGTGTCTGTGTGTGTGTGTGTCTGTGTGTGTTTGTGTGTGCGTGCGCGTGTGTGTACTTATGTGTATGTGTGCACATATGTGTTTGTTGCACATGTGTTTGTACATGTAGATGTATGATTGTGTTCATGTGTGTGACTCTATGAGGCTCACACCAGGACAGTATGGCTAGGGACACACTGAACCTCGAGTCTACCGTGTGATGCCTACCTCAATCCACATGTCCCTCGGCATGATGTGGGGTCCACTTCTTCATGTCACTTTGGCTCTTAGACTTCCTCATGCAGTAGGTACCAGGCATGCCTGTTCTTCCTGTCTGCCTTTCTTCCTCAGCAGACGGTGCATTGCCAAGGCGGGAAATTCAGGACAGCATGCTAAGCTGGAGCCTGGCACACTGGGGACAACAATGAGCATATCAATGGATGAACTAATGAATGAAGAGTCTGCAAATTCCAACCTACATGATTGCTGTGGTGGTTATTTTTGACTGTCAACTTGATTGCCACTGGGATCTGCCTGTCTTTGTTCCCGGCACTGAGATTACAAGTGCCACCACCCAACTTTTTATTTCATGTATGTGGATATTTTGTCTGCATGCATGTCTATACCACACACATGCCTGGTGCTCTCAGAGGCCAAAAGGTGGGCATCGGATACCCTGGGACTGGAGTTACAGGTGATTGTGGGTGCTGGAAATCAAACCCGGATCTTCTGCGAGAGCAGCTGGTGCTCTTAAGTAATGAGCCAGTTTCCAGACTCTCATATAGCCTTTTAAACGTGTGTTTGGGGGTTACACTCAGGTTCTCATCAACTGAGCCATCTCCTCACCCTGGGTCCAGAAGCCCACAGCTGCAGAAATTCTAACAAACAGTGAAGGTAATCAACAAAGGTTGAGAGAATCAACAAAAGAAGAGAGAACCATGACAACAATAACTTTAGCTGCATATTTTAGTCCTTCTTCCTGACCTGTGGGACTGGGAGATTGCGGCTGTTATTGAATACAGAGCACCTGGGTACGGGATGCCGCTGTGAACAGCCTGGAAGCTCTGTAACTATGCAGCCTGCCCACTGACCAGGTCCAGGGGACAGATGAAAGACAGTGTTGGTGCTGCAAGCCTGTGTGTTGAAGTTGTTAATAAAGCAGGCCATGTCATGGCCTTTCTGCTGTATTTTATGTGACTTCTACTCCCAAGGTTGAATCATGGACCAGAATGGCTGCTGAATCCACGCTGTCAGCTTTCCCACTGGGGTGTGCTGGGGAGACAGGGCGGGGTAGTTAGAGGCAGAAGGAGAAGGAGACTTGTCTTCCAGTTATAGCCTTACTTCTGCTCGCATCCTACTGGCCGAATCTTGTGATTTGACTAAACTTGGCTGAGAACAGTCTTTATTGCTGGGGACCACACATGCAACTGAGTATTGGGTTGCTATTAGCGAAGAAGAAAGCAAGACTGGGTCTCGGGAAACGAGGATGCAGCCTGCTGGAAGAGATGCCCACTCCTGAGATGCATAGCGTCACACGCTCAAGTTCACCACTGTCACTGCTACTTTCTGTCGTGTGAGCTTAGAGATCGACATCTCCGTCTTTCCATCTGTAGAAGCTCAGCAAAGCCGCCTCATGGTTGTGAGGGTTCTATGAGTTTAGAAATACACGGTTTGTGCCCACTAAGGTCCTGTGCATTGTTCGGTTCCCACCAAAGGTTTCCTTAAAGCCGGAAAGTTGCCAAATGCAGAATCCGGACAGATGGCAATGCTCTCTTTACTTTGTCCCATTGAAATCCAAGAGAACAAAATCAAGGCCCAGGTCAGCACTCTGCACAGAGTGAGTCGGTGAGCTGGGGAGTACGCTGAGCAAACTGTCCTCATGAGGATGTGGGCTTCGCCTTGCTCTGTTTTGTGTCACAGGGACGAGGCTTCTCCGTCCACTGCGTGTGATTTTCCCACCCTGGATGAACGCCTGTGATTTCACCAATAAAATTTTGTTCTCCACACCATGTTTGAGGGTGAATTTCTGGAATCAGTTGCTCTGGCAGATACTTAGGGTTCCAAGCTGAAAATAAAAGTTACAAGTTCTAGAGGTTTGCCCAGCTTGGACAGAAGGATTTCATAGAGGGTTACAGTTTTGATGTCCCCTAAAAGTTTCTATATAAAAAAAGACTGATTTTTTTTTTTTGCCAGCCAGTGGCCTTTGGGGAAATGGTTGGCTCATGAGGACCCTGACCCCAGGGACTGATCTATAACTGGATGGCATTGGTGGAAACCAATAGGTGGGGCCAAGCTGGAGGAAGTGGGATGCCTTTAAAGGATGCTTGATGACCCTGGTCCTTTCTGGTTCTTCTCTGCTTCGTGGCTGTCATGAAGTGAGTGATTCTGATTCCCCACGATAGTCCACCCTCATCCCAGGTCCAAAGAAATGACAGATCCAATAGACATAGATAGTCAGAAACCTCCAAAACAAAAGTCCAGATAAACCCTTCATCCTTCCTAGCTGTCTATTCCAGGTATTTTGTCATAGTAACCAAAGCTTACATGGGTGAGCTATGAGACTAGAGAAATCTGGGAAGTCTTCCTGAGAGAAGAGTCTCGTTGTAGTTTAGAAATGTATATTAAGTAAGGGTGCCTAATGATAACAGAAAGTATGTCAGCCTACTCCATGTGGTCCACGGTGGTCCTGGTATGAAAGATGTGTTTGTGGGCCATGGTCAGGTTGGACACGCTGATGCTGCACTCTACGACACCTTAGCCACACCTCTTCGACAGAATCCCAGTGTGCTTTGGGTGACAATCAGCCAAGATGAAAATACTTCCCTTCTCAGCCTACCTCACAGCTAGAGGTGGCCGTGTGGTTCAATGTGACCAGCGAGGAGAGGACAGAGATTCCTAAGGAGGGCCACTTACCCAAATGAAATTTCAGAGACTCCGGAGATGGCTTCTGCCTTTTACCCTTCCTGGAATGAATTTCTGGAGCCACAGCAGACAGCTTGAGGCTGGGAGAACAGAAGTCCCATGCCAAGGATGGCAGAGTAGAAAGATAGGAGGGACAGTTGAGTCTCTGACGACTCTTTAAAGAGTCATAGTAGCTTCTGTACAATGTCTTCCAAGGCTGATGTGGCCATTACACTCCTGAATCCACACAGCTGTGATCGCCTGAATAAACACAACATGCACAAGACTGGGCCAATCAACAGTCTATCATGGGGTGGGGAGGGGCTCACAAGACCTCATCCCTCCTGGCAACTAACGGTTGTTAGGGAAGGGAGAGACTTTCCCTCTCTGTTGTACAGACACTCATAAGTTGCTGGGCTTGGGTAGATAGCCTCTTACATATGCTCCTGTAAGCAATCTGATGAAACCATTGCATGTACATGTAAGTGTACACACACACACTGTTATGTGACAAAATTTCCTGGGGAGATGCAACACAAGTCTATTCATCCCAGATAAGGAAGCCATGACAGACCAAAGTATGGATACAGCCAAAGTCCAACTTGGTGAACCGATGAGTTTTATTGGGGCCACTTACATGAATATGGGTGAGGAATGACTTACAGGAACAGAAATGTCCCAAAGACAGCTTCATCAGCAAAACCCACTCCAGCATTGGTGACAGACGACAGAGCTGGGAACTTGGAGCACACTGCACAGCCTGCAGACAACTCAACAGGCTAGACAAATGTCCTTTGCAAGCGACTCTGGTATAAACCTCTTCTAGATAGCTTGGCTAATTGTCTTCTCATAGCTCAACTCAGCAACTCTGAGAGGGACTTTCAGCTTTTATTGCTTGCTCTAGCTGGGGGAGGTCTAGTGAATCTGGTCAGTTTCAGGGACTTCCTGAAGCTATTTTGAGCTGCTTAGCTTTCTGTTTGAGGAGCTTTCCTGCAGGATGGAAGCTGTGTTCAGGAAGACTAGTTGGGAAGGGGAGAAGTGTTGAAGTAATTATTTAAAACAGCCGCTAGTCAAGCCTATTATCTAAGTTGTGGCAGCTCTGCCTAGCTCAGCAACCATGTTCTGCGGCCAGAGGCCATGTGCACACTGCAACTAGAAACAGCCAGCCAGAAACACCAGCCCTGCTACCCACGAGACGCCAGCGTGGGAGATGGCTCTGCCAATCTCCCATGCTGTCTCCGTAAGGCTGGACTTTGCCCAGACCATCCCTCCATCCACGCAGGACCGGTAGGAAATGAGACTCTAATGCTTAAATATTAACCAAAGGCTTTATATGTTTGGTAATGCTCAATAACAATATGCCCATACAATAAGAGTTTTTTCCCAATTAGCTAACCTAAATATAAGTTGTTACCCTGGACTGCTCTCCATATCTGCATGGCTCTTCATCCTCCTCCATTTCTGACCTCTCTAGCTCCTCCTCTTCCTTTTCCTCTTCCTCTCCTTACTCCTCCCACCTTAGCTCCGCCTACAGAGGGTCATCAATGGGAGTGGAACAAGAGAAGGGAACAGGGGTGACTATAATAAAATTATAGGCATACGTGAAAGTAGTGAAAATTGTTATGTGAGCAGGCAAAGGCAAGCTCTGGTCACTTGGTGCAGGTGACCTTCCGTGACCTCAGACACTGAGTTGAAGGGCTGTAGCATCTGTCTTGCTCTCTGCAACCCTCTTGCTTTTGTGGCTCAAAGTTGTTGCTGAAAGAATGTTGGTGCTCTGAGGCCACTGTGCCAGGAGGAAGCCAAGGCTGCAGTAGGCCAGATGAAGTTCTGGCTTCTGATTGGTCTCTTCTCACTGTTGGCCAGGTCCAGGGGGCAGAATTCTCATACAAGTCTTTCAGCTGGGACACTCTCCTCACACATCAAGCTTCCCAAGTGAAACTGTAGGCACCACAGAACAAGTCCTCACTGTGGTGTCCATGATGTACAGCACCAGCTTGTGGTAGGCCGATCAGCTGGTGGCACTGGTTGTACTTAGACTCATGGCAGTGCTCACAGATCTCCCCAGCCTGTCAGTACAGCGAGCTTCACTAGGCTCTGTGACTCTCGGATACACAGTTGTAGTTTGTGCATCTCCCTGGTAGTAATGATGCTGGTCTTTTGAGTTCCAGCACTTGGTCCCTCTAATCACATTTTCATCGATAGTCAATGTCTTGATGATGGGGCAGTGCTGAGGGACCCCTTCTGCGATCTTGAGTCACCTGTTTGAGTCCACTGTTACATTGTGCCTCACACGTGAACAAAACTGATTTAAAACACATATATCTTCTTGTGGTTAGGGACGTTAGACATGGTTCCATGCTACACACGGGGGTCATTTTAAACAGTGAAGTCACCACCTGAAAAGCACAACAGGTAGGGAAACACGGCATGGAGTGGACACTGTGACAAGCTGAAAGCTGAACGGGAGGGAGTGTGCTGATTGTCTGGCCTTGGCTGGCACTCACTCAGGGGACACATTCACCCCAGTACCCACCCCTCCTCACCTGTCTGCCCCGTATACAGGCCTGTTGATGTGAAGGTCTGAAAAACTTCACTTGCACAGAACCTGTCGGGAATCACTGGAATTTAATTTGCTCAGTGCTCAAAATCCTGGTTGTTAAGTGAGAAAGGGAAGCGGGTAAGGGAGCTTGTGCCATTTATGAAATATGAGTGGCAAGGTGTCCTGCCGGGGTTTGAGAAAGGACATCTGAGGGAGAGCAACCTAACGATGGCTGTTATGTGTTGAGTGTCAGCAGTGTGGATGCCTGGCATCCCTCCCTGCTCCACTCACCAGGCGCACATTCTCTCGGGAAGCCAGTTTCAGAGAGACAGCTCTGTCTGCAAGGCCAGGATTAAGATCTTTCCAACCAGACAGGCCCAGCTGGGTCTCCAACTCCTTCTGCGGAGTTCAAGCCCATGCTGACCCACCTTACTGCCTCTCCTATTTCCTACACTTGCCTTGGACTGAGTCTCATAGGAGGATACTTGGCTGCCCATCTGACACACTGTATTTCCCAGTAACTAGAATTGCTGTGGTCATTAATAGGCATCTGGGGTCTTTAAATGATTGTTTATTTGCTTGTTTGTTGTAGGGTTGAGGTATGCATGCCACCATGCCTGTGTGGAGGTCAGGAGAAACTTACAAGAGTCAGAACTCTCTTTTTCCCCCATGTAGGTTCCAAGGATTGAACGCCGGCTGTCAGCCTCCCGGCAGGCTTCCTCAACCTCCGAGCCATCTCACTCACAGGCCTGGGATCTGAGACTTTTGAAACAGCTTTGCCAAAAGCTTGGGGGGAAAGTTGAGCTTTGGGAAAGACCAGTGTCAATTCAGGACGAGAGCAGGGAGGGTCTTGAATCCATCTCCTGAGGTCACCTCCCACACAGGGTTAAAACAGCCCAGCATCCTTCCGGCTGAGCGGAAGTTAGGTTCTGAGAGGTGAGTGGGCTCCGGGGGGATGTTTTTCTTCTCCATTTGTCTGCTTGTGGCTGGCCCATAAAATCCACCGGAACTCCATGCTGGACTGAGGAATTCCCACTGAAGCGGCTGTGGAGAGCCCCGGCTGGGGGTGGGGCAGAGCTGGTAGGGCATCTATCAGAGTATTTTTGAGGTTCCAATTCCTGGCCAGTGATCTCTTTCTCAGACCACCTAGAATTCCTGGGGAGACAAAGCAAGGAAGAAGTGATCTTCCTCACCTGTCCTAAAGTGAACTGGTCCCTAAGAGACAGGGAGGAGTTGTCACTGGTTATTGGCCTGTGGCTCAGGTCCCGCCTGTCCCATGTCCACCTCTGTTCAGAGCCAACAGTAGCACTTTTTCTGTCTCACAGAGTTTCCTGCCCAGCAAGACAATGCAAATGTTACCCTACGGCACATGGGTGAGGTGACCTGCCCGTGTCACCCACTGTAAATAGCAATGCAGAGTTCCAACCCACACTGCAGGTGCCAGAGCCCACCTTACACCATACCCTCTCTCATTTCCCAGGATATGGGGTCCTAGTCTCTGTTCCCCAGGACATTTTCATTCAAGATGTGGATTGTACTGACCTCCTCCAGGAAGCCTGCCTTGACTTGCCAGGTGGCCTGCCTACCTGAAATGTGACTGGTTTGACCACTGGGCTCTGAGCCCCTGTGAGTAGAACCAGTTTTAAGTCCATGCCATACCTCTAGAACCATCCCACACAGCTGCCTCCAGTTTGTCTCAAAAACTTGAAGTGTTTGGGATAGTCTTAGAATGTGGTTTCCCTTGAGAAGAGAGGCAGGTCTGGGTCTGCTCCACTTGGGTCTGTGTGGGCTTTGTTACCTTTGAACAATGCAAAGGGGCAGAAGTGACTCTTTGACTCCCAAGGTGGTTCCCTGGCTGTCCTGTCCTCAGAGTACAGAGATGTACAAAAGACAAGTGTTCTGAGGGTACCCAGGCCACTGGCATGGCTGCATGGAAGCGCCCCTGTTATTAGTCTTGTTTGCTAAATTATCTGGTACTGAGGCCCCTGACAATTGTGACAGCCAGCTCTAGATTCCACCCAGCCTTTGAGGTCTAAAATCCTATAAGGTTCTGAGAGCTCTGTCCGCTGCTATGCCCAGCCTGAACTCGTGAGCTGTTGATGTTGATAAGATGTTGAGGTTAGGGGTAGCTTTGGATGTAGTCACTGCTTCCATGGAGTCCTGCTCCCTTCATCTCCCGTGAGGACTCCGTTAGCCCAGTTGGCTTATGCTCCCCCATCCCACTCCCTCACCTGCAGTTTGTTGCTAACATGGGGGCCACAGAAGTGGTCTGGATGCAGGCCGTGTCCTGACCCCTCATGAAACTCTCTTTTGGTTCCCAGATCACTGTAGCAGTAAGCAGACCCTGGTCATGGTCCCCTGCCCTGTGTGGTGGCCCCCTTTCCTGTCCTACTGCACCTCTGTCCTGGCTCTTACTGTCTCCGCTTACTGGTTTGCCAACCACACTGGCCTCTTCTCTGCTCCTCAGACACCAGGCCCATGTGCTTGAGGGCAATGCTCCGTGGTGTAGAAGTTCTTCTGTTCGTGCTTTCTGGCCCAGTCCCTCATCTTTCAAGTATCCACGTTGCCTTCTGTTCTTTGTATTTAACACTATGGCCGTTTACTGCCTAAGATAACCCATGCTTTACTTACATATCCATGATTTTTTTCTCTCTGCTCTGCCTCATCCTCTCCATCCCAGAAAACCAGTTGTGCATGGTGGGAATCTTCACCTATTCATGACTTACTTTCTCCTGAGTAAATGGTGAACTGCAGGAGCCCAAGGGATGCTTATGTCTGGGGAGGTGGATGGGGCTTTGAAAAGGACAGGACAGGGATGCTGGTTTTGGCTGACTTAGCCGAAGTTGAAGCACACTCCATAGAAGGGACAGCATTGAGGGCCCTGAGGATGGGAGAAGCTGGCAAGACTTTGAAGTTTCACAGCCAGGCATCTCCCAAGCTGCTCTCCTTCTTGCTCTATGTCTCCAGCCTTGCCCATTAACAGGATCTCTGCTCAACTGCCTGGGCGCTCTGTCCATGGGCCTGGCCTGGCCTGGACGAGAGCAGCATTGTCTCTGTTGCTTTTTTAGAGAAATGGAACTGATAGAAGCATAGGCTGCAAGGTAGGCTGCGTAGTCTGAGCGTCAAAATCTCTGTAAACAGCCAGGCTCTGAAGATCTGTGAGTGGGCAGAGAGAGGCACAAGGAATTAAGCCCACCTAGGGAGCTTCACACAGGCCACCAACAATGAGGGCTGTTGAGGAATAGGAACCACAGAGGAAATTCTTGGTGCCCAGAGAGCAAACAGAAGATGCCAGTTGATTAACAGCAAGCATCTCGGGGTTGGAGTGAATTGAATGTTTATGAGAGACTGCTGCAGATGGGGGACTGGAAGCCTCAGTTTATATGGTCTGGAGGGAATAAGGACATTTGTGTATATTTCAGTGTTGCCATAGAAACATACTCCCATGCCCCCAGCCAGCCCATACCAGTTGCATAAGTGAAGAGCAGTGTTGAAGCAACCATGCACACCGACTGATAACCTGCCCATACATGTGCACCTGTGCTCACATGAACATGAGCACACACACAAATTATAAACATAGAAAGTGATAATGTATACATCAGGGTATTGTATACCAGTAGTGCCTAAGAACTCATACAGCTTCCAGCAGAGTAGGTCTACAAGGCCCAGAAAATGGGAAGGGAGATAGGTTATGAAGAAATGTTGTGGGACTGAAGAGATGGCTTACTGGTTAAGAGCACTTGCTGCTCTTGCAGAGGACCTGGGTTCGGTTCCCAGCACCCACATGACAGCTCACAAGCACCCCTAACTCCTGTTCATTGAGATCTGACTCCCTCTTCTGAACTCTGTGGGCACTAGGCATCCATATGATACACATTCATGCATGCATGCATGCATGCATGCATACGTACAGTCAAAACACTCATACACATACAATAAATAAATCTTTAAAAATTATAATAAAAAGAAGCAATACAGTCAGCTTTGCTAATATGTAGATCCATCCTACTGCAAATAAGAAATATTCTAAAAAAAAAAAAAAAAAGTTGCTTCTTTCCTTACTGTGTACAAACTTGTTTCTTTGTTGTTGTTTCCTAAGCAATGCAGTATGGCGACTGTTTACACAGGTCTGTAATAGTAGATGCTAGGAGTCACACGAGGGGGGGCGGGATTTGAAGCACAGGGGAGAGCTTGCTATGTGACCAAATGGAGCACCTGTCCAGCAGGTGGCAGGTGGGAGGCATGGATACTGTTTCCGGCAGATGGGACCCTGTGCCCAGGTTCTATGCAAACACTAAGTCACTTTACATAAGGGACTTTAACAGTCTTGGAATTTGTTACTCTTGAGGATTGTTTTAGTTATCTTTCTGTTGCTGTGATAAAACACCAGGACAAAGGCAACTCACAGAAGAAAGAGCAAGTTTGGGATTTACAATCCCAAAGGGTTAGAATCCATGATGGCAGGGCAGAAGTGGAGGAGCAACGGCTGAGAGCTCACGTTTCTAAGGAACCACAGGCAGGAAGCAGACAGCACATTGCCAATGTTCTCTTTGAATCCTCAAAGCCCATATCAGTGACATATTTCTTTCAGCAAGGACACACATCCTAATCCTTACCCAGACAGTTGCCAACTAGCCACCAAGTATTCAAATGCCAGAGACTTATAGGGACATCTCATTTAAGCTATCCCAAAGCCACCCCAATGTCTCTGAAAATTATCTCTTAGAGAAACCCAGGAGCAACTGACAATATAGAGATAAATAGAATGAATGGAGATATGCAGGATTCAAAAGTGATTATCTGTCATGAACTAAGTTTCTTTTTAAAACTCAAGTGTCGGCCTGGCGGTGGTGGCGAAAGCCTTTAATCCCAGCACTTGGCAGGCAGAGGCAGGCGGATTTCTGAGTTTGAGGCTAGCCTGGTCTACAGAGTGAGTTCCAGGACAGCCAAAGCTATACAAGGCTATACCCTGTCTCGAAAAACCAAAAATAAATAAATAAATAAATAAATAAAAATAAAACTCAAGTGTCTACGTTTAATTTTTTTTTCTTTCTTTTAAAGATTTGTTTTAGCTGGGTGTAGTGGCTTACACCTTTAATCCCAGCACTCAGGAGGCAGAAGCAGAGGATCTCTGTAAGCCTGGTCTACATAATGAGATGCTGAATCAAATAAAAGAGATTTATTTTTAATTATGTGCATATGTGTGTTGGGGGAGGTGCATGTGAGTACAAGTGTTGGCAGAGGCCAGAAGAGGTCAGGTCCGCTGCAGCTGGAGTTACAGGCCTTTGTAAGTCACCCATCCTGGGTGCTGGAAACCAAACTTCAATCCTCTGTAAAGTCAATATGCATTCTCCACTTCTGAGCCATCTCTTCTGACCTGTAAGAACGTTTTAATTTTTTTTAAGTTTATTTTTATTTTATGTGTATGCATGTTGTGCCTAAATGTATGTGTGTGTACAACCTGCACACAGCACTCCTGGAGGATAGAAGAAGATATTAAATAATCCTGAGCCTACAGTTACAGACAGCTGTGAGCTGCTATGTGGGTGCTGGGAAGCAAACCCAGGTCATCTGGAAGAGCAGACAGAGCTCTTAACCTCTGAGCCATCAACTCTCAGCCCTCCCCACCTCCATTTACATTTTTAAAGAAATAATAAAAGGATACAAAATAAGCTACAGAGAGCAGGTAGGCGAATCAACACCAGCACAAATATACAGTGGGGGTGTTAGGAACCATAATCAATATAGTGGGAATATTATGCAACTGTAGTCATGAATGGGGGATTCAGGGGAGATGGCTCCGTGGGTAGTTGCACTTGCTGAGTTCTGGTCACCCTACATCCATGTAGTAAGAAGCTGGCTGTGGCCACACATGCCTGTAACCCCAATGCTGGGGTGGGACAGAGACAGGAGAATCGCTGGCTGCTAGCACAGCTGCAAAAGGGCAAGCCCCAGGTTCAAGAGATAATCTGTCTCAGGGAAAAAAGGCGGAGAGTAAAGATCACAGAGGAAGACATCTGCCCTGCACACATGCATGTACACATAAGCATCCTACTCTCGTTCCCTCTCTGTCTCTTTCTGTCTATCACTCTTTCTCTCTATATAATTATATATAATATATATAATATATTCTTATAGCTATTATAATCTTACTATTTCTTACATAAATAATAGATTTTATTCTTATATTTATATTATATATGAAACTATATTTTATTATATTATTCATGTTGCACATAATATATTATGTATATTATATATTTATATATTATATAATATAAACATATATTGTGAACTAGTAATATATATTTTATATTTATAATTACATACACATATAACACACACATATATGTATGTATATATATGTGTGTGTATATATATGTATATATATATATATATATATATATTTTTTTTTTTTTTTAAGTGAAGAAAGTAGCTGAGTGTGGTTAGTGGCTCACACTTGTCATTCCATCACAGGAGCTAGAACATCAGGAGTCCAAGCTAGCCTTAGCTACATAGTGAGACCTTATCAAAGAAAAAAAAATATCAACACTATATGAATGTGATTGTATATGCTTGGTCGGGGGAGTGGCACTATTTGGAGGTGTGGTCTTGTTGGAATAGGTGTGGCATTGTGGGTGTGAGCTTTAAGACCCTCATCCTAGCTGCCTGGAAGCCAGTACTCTTAACAGCCTTTAGATGAAGATGTAGAACTCTCAGCTCTGCCTACATCATGCCTGTCTGGATGCTGCCCTGCTCCTGCCTTGATGATAATGAACTGAACCTCTGAACCTATAAGCCAGCCCCAATTAAATGTTGTTCTTATAAAAGTTGCTTTGGTCATGGTGTCTGTTCACAGCAGTAAAACCCTAACTAAGACAACGAAGAGCTGCAGGCCACCAAGGAATGCTGAGAGAGGCAGAGTAGTCTTCCCTAGGGAAGAATACACCAACTGGATGTCCAATACAAAATGGTCAGCCCTGCACGTGCACACACACACACACACACATATACACACACACTCATGTTACAACAGTTAATGAAAAAAAAGGACATGAATTTGACAGAGAGCAAGGAGGGGTGCGGAGTGCATGGGAGTGTTTGGAGGGAGGAAAGGAAGGGGAAAATGGAGTAATTATATTATTTTGAAAATTAAAGGAAGTAATTTTTAAAATGAGTCAGGCCAGGTGTGGTGTTGCACACCTTTAATTCCAGCTCTTGGGAGGCTGAAGTAGACAGATCTCTGTGAGTTCGAGGCCAGCCTGGTCTACACAGTGAGTTCCAGGACATCCAGGGCTGTATAGAGAGACCCTGTCAAACACAAAAGTTAAAAATGAGTGATGAGCAAGCTTGCTAACTACTAACACGTTAAGCTCTCCTGACATGTTGAGAAGGAGGTAAGACAACGAAGGTGCACACGAGTTCTCAGAACAGAGGACAGGGACATACGGTTATGACAGGTGTGTTGTTGAAAGAGTGTCCACAAGGTCCTAGAGCAAATGGGTACTTCCTGAGAGAACATGATTGAATGGTGCCTGAGGAAAGCCAGCTCCCGAACTATGCTCAGACTGTCAGTGATGACTGTTTCCTTGGGCAGGCCAGAGGTGAGTTCAGAGAAGGACAGCCATCTGTCTGCAGATCCTCTATGCTGACTGTACCCTCCCTTGCACCATCGTCCTTGGTCAACAAGGACTGGCTTGGGGACCACCCACCCTCTCCGCTCCAAGGTCTTCTTCATCCAGCGCTTCACACGTTGCTGATGTCCTTTCTTCAGCTCTGCTCTGTCCATCCCCGGTTCCAGTGAGGTTTTTAACACATCGATATAGAGAATAATGCAAGACAAACTTATACATTCACCCCTTGGTTTTGGATACAAACTCTGCACGTACTGCTGAGGGGTGGTGGTTTTGTAATGTGTTTGTGCAAAGTGAATTATCCCACCTAGCCAGAGGCTGAGCTCAGCTCCTCCCACCTGGAGAAGAGGTCCTTTCTCAAGGGAAGACTCAGAAAGGGCATGGCAGCTACCTTTGTCTGTCTGTCTGTCAGTTCATCTTGAAAATGCAGCCACAACAGTGTGATAAAACATGGGACCCAGGGATAGACTGATGTGTAGAGGAAGTAAGACCTGGCCCATGGGGAGGGACCCGCCACTCTTATCCACAGTCAGGGCCAAAAGCACCATCTACATGAACCTCTGGGTAAGGGATGTTGTGGGCACAGTCCCACTATCATGATGATGAGGGTCACCTCCTGAGGGCCAGCACCTCTTAGCTGGACCACTCACTTTCTGGTTCCTGGAAACTTGGGAGCTAGAATGAAGGGCCGTTGTGTGTGTGTGTGTGTGTGTGTGTGTGTGTGTGTGTGTGTGTGTGT
>JANHMN010000002.1:213009618-213028973 GCA_030674055.1 Rhabdomys pumilio | reverse complement strand
TGTGTGTGTGTGTGTGTGTGTGTGTGTGTGTGTGTGTGTGTGTGTGTTTGTTTTACAGCCTCCTGCTAAGGGCCAGTGCAATGCAGGAGAGGAGCAGTCAAGGCAACCTCAGCTTCCTCCCAGGAACTGCCCCTCGCTACCCTCAAAGGAACTCCACTTCTGTTCCTGTCTCCAGGCTCCCGCCCTGAGTTCTTGCCCTGGTTTCCCTTGGTAATCGACTGGGGTTGGGGCACAGGGATGGTTATTTCCCACACAGGTAACTCTGGAAGCTGTGTCACAGAAAGACCCACAATGCATTGGTGATAACTGACAAAAGCTGAGGCCACCTCCACTGTCACCACCATCATCATTATCTGTGGGCATCACCTCTGCCTGCTGTGTGACTTTCGGCAAGATAACTCAGCCTCTCTATGTCATCCACACAAAGGGGAAGCAGTCACAGCTTCAGGGGTAGTTGTGAGGGTGAATGCAGTCACAAGTGCCAAGGACATAGGATGTCGCTTGTGCGTTCACCAACCGAACACATTCACACTTGGCTTTAATGCAATGCCGTGTATACAGAAAGTCTAGAAAACTGCTCTGAGGACTTCCCTATGCCCTGGCCTCTGACTCCTTAAATGGTCCATTTTGCTCTGCTTGGCATACGTTTTTCTCTGAATGGCTGTCAGTTACCCACACAGTTCCTCCTATCTGTAAGCTATTTCATGCATCCTTTTTTTCCCTAGAAAGCAAAAGTGTTCTTTTACAAAATCACAGAACAGACACAGAAGCCAGGGCATTGATACACTGATGTGACCCTTGACCAGCTTGCCCACCCACGTCCTCACAGCAAACCAGTGAAATATTATCTGACCCAGTATCCAGAGGCAGTGAGAGTTCCTTTAAATTTTTTTTTCATTTAGTTTTTACCATCTCTTTGTCTCCTTTCTCTGGAACAATCTCTTAACTATTCTTTGACTTTTACAGCCTTAATCTCTTCATTTGTCTCTGAGGCAATACCCTTGGTGTGTTGCCCAGGCTGCCCTCTAGTCTCTGCCTCCTCAGGGCTGGGATTTCAGATACACCCCATTAGGTGATCTTCTTTCTTTCTTCTGATATGTGTGTGTGCGTGTGTGTGTGTGTGTGTGTGTGTGTGTGTGTGTATGTGTGTGAAAGAGAGAGAGAGAGACAGAGAGAGACAGAGAGAGGGAGAGAGTCTTAGAGTCTTACTATGTAGACCTGACTGGCTTCAAACTTACCTTGTGAACCAGGTTGACTTTGAACTCAGAGATCTGCCTGCTTCTGCCTCCCAAGTGCTGGGAGTAAAAGCGAGCACTAACATAGTCTGGCTTAAATATATATGTATATGTATATATATATGTGTATGTGTATGTGTATGTGTATATGTATATGTATTGTATATGTATATACACACATATAATGTATATATATGTATGTATATATGCGTATACACACATATATGTATATATATGTATACAGACATATATAATGTATATGTGTATATATATATACAGACACACATATATATATATATATATATGTATTATGTGTGTGTATGTGTGTGTGTGTTTTACAGATCAGTTGATTCTTCTGTTATTTGTCTGTAATTAGGTTCAGATCAGGTACTGAGAGCAGGAAGCCCACAGGGAGGGGCCGATGGATTGATCTGTCCCATTTCTGATCTGTTCAGTTTGGTCAGTGATGAAGGCAGTATCTGCCTGGCAGCTCTCATAATGATATCAGATGCAATTGTGATCTGAGCAGGGAAAATGCTAGCAGGGAGTACGGTTTCAGTAGCAGTGCAGTGGTCCAGGCCTCCGGCCCCTGCCTGGCCAGCCCCTTCTGACACTCTCCACCCATCACTCTCCACCCTGTCTCTGGTTGCTGTGCTTCAGATACATAGGCGACCTAAAACGTCAATAGGTCTGCTTGGAGGGCTCAGCTGAGTGCAGCTCAGTCTGTACCTTCCTTTATTTTGTTCACATTTTGGAGACCTTTTTTTTGTACCTAAAAAGAGACCTCTTATTCGATATACACCTTCAGGGTCCCCTGTGATACCATACCAGGTAGTGCAACCTCTGCCCTGGCCCTTCTTACTGGGGATGAAGTCCTCACACACCAAACCCACTAAGCTATAGCCACAGCCCTTTAACTCCAAACGTAAAGAAGCTGAGGCTCAGAGAAAGTAAGGGGCAGGTCCTGGAAATCAGCCTTCCCACCTCCACACACAAGGAGCCCACAGGCCCTATCCCTGAGAGTTGGGCCTTCCAAGGAACTCCCTTGCCATCAAAATGCTGATTGCAACCTGGAGCCCACTCTTAGCCTGGCTGTTCTCTTGTGCCTAACTATGCCCGCCAGGTCCCCTTTTTGGCTTTCATTAGGGACTCCCCTCCAGCGCCCTGCTGTGCTGGTCTTGGGAGTCCTATTGATCCTCTGACAGTCCAAGACAGATTGGCCTGCCTGTGTACTCAGGTGCAATATGAGCACATGGAGGCCAGATGAGGAGGCACTGCGGGGGCCAGGGGCCCACTGGGGTCGGAGATGGAGCACCAGAGGAGGGTACCAGAGCACCCTGGACACCTGCCTGCTCTCCCCACAATCCCCATCCTCCCTGAGGTTTCTGGTTCCCCCTCACACAAGGCCTGGACAATGCAGGACCCGAAGTGGACTTGTTTTTATTGCCCTAGATGGCCTGGGTAGATGGCTGAAAGTAGCTGAGATGTGGAGTAAACCAAGGTTCAAAACCAGTGTAGGTTTTCTGCAAGACTCTGGTGGATGGAAGTTCTTCATAAGCCTTAGTTTCCCCAAGGTAATGAGAAGGAAAATAGCCTCTACAGGGCCCATTAGGCAGAGGGGTGTGGCCAGCAAATGTCCCCTCCCCCCTTCTCTGGCCTCTTAGGACTCCCCTTGCAGTTTCCTGTCCATCTGTGGAGCCCCCAGCCACGGTGAACCCATATGAACTTCTCCCTCACTTTGCAGACGTTTGCTCCCATGGCTCCAACAGGACAGTGTGGACCCCAGAATGAGAGTCTGCCAAGATGTCCATGACTCTCCAAGAAGACTTTTAAGGGCACCATGGGACCCATGAATCCAGAGGGGACACTGAGCGGGGTTTGCCTGAAGATAGGGACCTGAGTGAGGGAGGAAGGCTCAAGCAGACGATGTGAGCAGGAGAGAGGACACAGGCCTCAGTGAAACAGGCAGGGACTCCCGTGGGCTCCAAGAAGGGCTGGTCAGCTGGAGTAACTGGTGGGGGCACTCCCAGAAGGCACACTGGGGACAGAAAGGATTGCAGTCAAAGTAGGGGAAGACTCAAAGTCGGAAAGGATCAAGGGAAAGGTCCCTTTGGGAAAGGAGGTAAGTACCCTGGCCTTATAGTTCAGGAGGAGGTAGACTATATAGAGGGCTGGCTTGGGTAACTACCGAGAAACCCTGGGGCAGCCTGCGCTTTCTTCCAGGCTAGACCTTCAGTGCACTGGTGTTAGTGAGCAGTGGGGCCAGCCTCCTGAAGTTTGCACTTGATGCCACTACAGCAGGCAGCAGTACCAGGCTGGCCTCGGGTGTGTGTGTGGGGTGATGACAGAGATGAAACTGATGTTTCATGTGGCTGTGCCTCCCCTGCAGATGAGAGGAGGATTGGATGACAGTCTTGATCTCAGGCAGAGCACCAGCATCACTAACCCACACAAGGCCAGGGCGTGCGGAGGGCTCAGGGGCTCTGTCTTGGTGGACTGTCAATGATGTGCAGTCTGCATCTGCAGAGATGAAGTGGAGCACAGAGCTCCAGAACTGGGCAACAGTCTTGCTGACCGTGGTCATGCTGGGCTCTGGCCATTATGCTATCTATGCTGGCTCTGCCCTTAGCCCACAGACTGGCCTCCAGCATAAAATGAGGGACAGCAGCTACATGGCAGGGACACCCGAGCTGGGGCATGAGCCTGGTCTGCCTGATCCAGCAGGGTTTGACAATCCCTGTCCCCTTAGCCCCTCTCTGCAGGGATACTGGTATGTTTGGTGCCCCCAGCAGGGTTGGAGGGTGAGACTTAAGTATAAATAAATAAACAGGGAACAGATGGTGTTGGGGAGTGGGAAGGCCAGGGCCTCCCACTTCTCCCTGGGAAAACACTGATGGCCTAGCAAATGGATTCCAGACTCTGGCTGGGAGTCTCTCCCCAGGCTTCCTCTTGCCTGCTGCTCTAGGACCCACCTGGTGCTTGGAAGAAATGGTGGGTTTGGGTCCTGAGTCCTGGGATGTGTTCAGCCCTTGTTTCTGTCTTCCTCCTGTGTGACCTTGAACAAGTCTCATTACCTCTCTGTGCTTCCATTTCTATGTCTGTCCAGTAAGTAGAAGGAGAATGCACTCCATCAAACCCCTGTTCACTGGCCCCCTCCTCTGGAAAGCCTTCCTTTTGATTAATATAAAAAAGTTGCTAGAGAAATAGCAGTATGATCTTGAGGTTTTGTGTGTGTGTGTGTGTGTGTGTGTGTGCATGGGCATCATGCACATGTGTGTGCATGAGGTCAGAGGTAAACCTGGGGTGTTATTCTTTAGGAACCATCAACCTTGTTTTTTGGAGACAGCTTCTCGTTGGCTTGGGCTTGCCAATTTGGCTAGACTGGGTGGGCAGCCAGCTCCAGGAGTCTGTCTGTTCCTTCCTTTTCAGCACCGGGATTACAAGTGTGTGCAGACCAGCCTTTTTAAGTGGATTCTAGGGGCTCAGGCTCAGGTCCTCATACATAAGTGGTATGTATTTCACCAGTAAGGCCATCCCTTCAGGCTTCTGTTTTTACAGCTCTCCACTCAGTAGATCAGCGTTAGGGGGCTGCTGTGTGCCTGTCACCAGGACACTCAGGTCATCAGGCTTGTACAGCAGGAGATGACCCAGTGACCGTCTCCCCCCCCCCCCACTCCCACCCCCACCCCCTGTGTTGCCTGTCTAAGGTTTTTGGTCTTGAGGACCTTGCACTCTCTCATCCCAGTTCTCAGCTTCTGCGGACATTGTCCTGTTAGGATCAGATCTGTGTGCATCTTGTTGCTAGAGCAACAGCAGCACGAGCTTGAGGTTTTTGTGTCGTGTGTGTGTGTGTGTGTGTCTGTGCGCTCGCGTCTGTCCACATGTATGTTTGTATGTGTATGTGAATGTTTCCACTTTGTTCCTGTGTTGTTACATTTTGGGTGAAAGACATGAAGAGGATTCTGGCTTCCCTTTCCATTGGCAATGGCTTTTCAGCTGACCTCCGACTCTGGTACTTTTTGTTGTAGTAGAGCTGGGGACTGAACCCTGAGCCTCAGGCATGCTAGACAAATACTCAACCACTGAGCTACATTCTTCCATACATTTTGGCAAACCTCTTTAGAGGTCTTCAGTACAGACCAATGGAGTAACCTCTGTGCTCTGCATTTGACTGCAGTTATGTCTCTATGGGTGTAGAAATCTGTCAGAATGTTTGAACTAGAGAGATGGCTCAGCAGTTAGGAGCACTGACTTCTTTTCCAGAGGACACAGATTCAATTCCCAGCATCCACAGGCAACTAACAATCATCTGTAACTCCAGTTCCAGGGGATCTGTCACCTTCTTCTGGCCTCCCATGGGCACCAGGCATGTATACACGTATGCCAGGCAAGGTGCATGCGTAAACTAACTAAACAAAAACAAAAAATGTTTTCTAATACTTAAAATGGGCACATTTTGTTAGATGTAAATTGTACTTCAAAAGTGACTTTAGCTGGGTGATGGTGGTGCACACCTTTAATTCCAGGGGAGGCAGAGGCAGGTGGATCTCTGTGAGTTCAAGGCCAGCCTGGTCTGCAGAATGAGTTCCAGGACAGCCAGGGTTACACAGACAAATCCTTTCTTTAAACAAACAAATAAACAAACAAGCAGAAGTGACTTTAAAATATATGCATTTAAATTTAGAAGTCTGGGTGCTGGAGAGACAACTCAGGAGTTAAGAGCATTGGCTACTCTTCCAGAGGACCAGGCTTCAACTCTGAGCACCTACATGGCAGCTCACAACTGTCTATAACTCCAGTTCCAAGGGATCTGATGCCTCTTTTCCTCCTCAGATTCTGCATGCATGTGGGGCACATAAACTCTCTCTCTCTCTCTCTCTCTCTCTCTCTCTCTCTCTCTCACACACACACACACACACACACACAGAGAGAGAGAGAGAGAGAGAGAGAGAGAGAGAGAGACTAAAAATAGATAAATAATTAAAAAAGAAATTTAGAAGTCAGATTGCCATTGCAGTGTTAATCAGCAGTGCGGATGTTCTGAGAATATAGCCCAAGTCCCAAAGAGTGTCTACCATACAGGGAAGTTTGGAGTTAATGAGTAAGTGAATAGACAGAAAATAAAATATTTAAAACAAAACAAAGACACAGAAAACTTATGTTTTTTAGATGGTCACAGTAACAGAAACACAAATTGATCCCATGTCTACATAGAGAAGGAATGTTACGTGCAAACAGCGTGTGGCTGGTTTTTGTTTGTTTGTTTGGTGGTGGTGTTGTTTTGAGACAGGGTTTCACTGTGTAGCCCTGGCTGTCCTGGCACTTGCTCTGTAGACCACCCTAGCCTGGAACCCACAGAGATCCACCTACCTCAGCCTCCTGAGTGCTGAAATTAAAGGTGTGTACAACCACTGCCCTGCCTGCTGTATGTGGATGTTTTAAAATGTTTGTTTTTAAAATTGCAGTTATCTACTTTGTGTGTGTGCGTGTGCGTGTGTGCGTGTACGTGTGTGCGTGCACGCATGCTTTAGCACACATGTGGAGGTCAGAACACAGTCTGTGGGAGTCAGTTTTCTCCTCCACTATGCCCAGGATCTAACTAAAGCCCTCTGGCTTGGTGGCAAGCACCTCTACCTGCCCTTGGCTCTTTGTTCTAGTTTTCTGTTTTTATGTTAAGCACCATGACCAAAAGCAACTTCGGGAAGAAAAAGTTTATTTCACCTCAGGTTACAGTCCACCAAGGAAGCCAAGGCAAGAGCTTGAAGCAGAAACTCTAGAGAGCACTGCTTACTTGCTTGTGTCTGGCTCTCATGCAGCTACCTTTGTTATATAGCCCAGGCCTACCGGGATGGAAGCACCCACAGTGGGCAAGGCCAATTTACATCAACCAACAATCAGAGAATTCGTCACAGACGTGCTCACAGGCTAGTCTCATGGAGGTGATTTCTCAACTGAGCCTTCTGCCTAGGAGCAGCCTGAATGCTCACACTCTCACCTGCTCTTCTCTAGGCTCTTTAGCCCAGGTGCTTCACCCCAGGTGCTTCACCCCAGGTGCTTCACCCCAGGTGGTCATCTCAGATGCTTCACCCCAGGTGCTTCACCCCAGGTGGTCATCTCAGGTGCTTCACCCCAGGTGGTCATCTCAGTTACTTAGCTACTCTGCCCGCCCTCCAGACTCTGACAGAACAGAGCTTACAACCTGGAGAGACAGCAAGAAAAAGATCAAAGACAGATGCTTAGGGATAAAATAAGAATAGGAATAAGAATAGGAAGGAAAAGAAATGGGTGGCTAGTGGGGAGGGAGGGGAGGAAAGAGAGGTAAGGGAAACCTTTCCAGGGAGGAGACATTATCAGCTAAGAACTAAAAGATGCAGGTAAGTTAGGCTACTCCAAGGAAGGGCATTCTAAGGAGAGGAGGGGAGGGAAGGGAGGGGAAGGGAGGGGAGGGGAGAACTTGCTCTGAGGTCTGGAAGCCTATGAGGCAAGCAGCTTGTCTGGAATGGACGAACTGGAAGGGCTGTCATTTAGAGTTGGCTGTAAGGAGCCTGGAATGGTTTTCTAAATGTGATCCTCAGACACTTTCAGTCTAGAGGCCGTATGAAATTACTAAAATTCTAGTAGATACTCCATGCATACTGAGCTAAATGGAAGGTCTCTCTACACAAATTATTGGGCATTTCCTAGAGCAAGAGACCGTCAGGAGACATAAGCCTGTGGTTGAATCAGCTCAGCTTCCAAGGGACTTCTTCCAGATCAGACTCTGCACGTCACCTGGATGAGCCTTGGGTTTTCATCTGCAAGGTTGAGGTGGCCCGTGCACCTGCCTCATGGTGTCCTTGTGAGGAGTAGAAGGTCACATTTGGAGAACAGCCCCAGGAAACTGTTTAAGTACAGAAAAACATGAAAAGTCACAGTCACAGGTGGGGACAGAGTCCCATTGCAACCCTGCTGTCCTGCAGGAAAGGCCAGGGTCGGGTGAGGTACTTAGTAGCAAAAGGAGAACAGTCACTCACAGCTGGATCTGGAGGGAGGGAGTGACCACGAGATACCCACCCACAACCCAAGACAGTGCCCAGCCATACGTTCCTCTTGCACTTTTATTACCCAGTGCCTTTTATCTAAGAAAAAGCAAACATTCAGAAATTTAAGAGCCATGATCCCCAAAAGCAAGCCCTCCAAATAAATCCCCGTGACTTTATCATGAAGGTAGTACTCCATGCTTTTTATTGTTTGTTTGTTTGGTTGGTTGGTTGGGTTTTTTAGATAGGGTGTTCCTGTGCGGACCTCTTGGTCTCCTGCCTTAGCATCCTTAGTGCTGGGATTACAGGCACGGACTACCAGACCCATTTCCTCTTGGGTTTTTAGAACTTTATTTCTTTCCTTTCCCATTCTTTGGGCTCTTGGGAATTGGGCCTACAGTGTGTCCCATGCTTGATTGTTTCAGAGCACTAGCTAGTGAATGAGGCTCATGCCGTATTCCCTAGATCTGGTCCCAGCCTCGGGAAAGACCCTGTTTCCACCTAGATCCTGATCACACTTTTTCGTCTGCTGGCCGTCACCTGGGTGGTCGTGTTGGACCTTCCTCAGGGTTAAGCCTTGGCCTCTCTTCCTGTTCCTCTCATTGGCCTCAGGCAGGCCACGCCCTTCCACTGCTTAGAGCCACAAAAAGGCTGTACACTTGTGACTTGAGAGAGGCTTTTGGGTCAGGGCAGAGCCTCCTCTGGATTTTCGTTAAGCTCCAACGGCTGCTGCATCCTCTGCTAAGAGTCCTAAAACCTCAGGGTTTCTGGATAGACCCATTCAGCCCAGGCTCCTGCTTCCAGCGGTAGGACAGCTGCCTGTGGGGGGAACATCCTCTACTAGAGCCTTCCTCTATTGACTAGGAAACTGAGACTCCAGCGCTGGAAATTAGGTTTTTCTCCTCTGTTAAATGAGGGTAAAAACTATGCCTGCCAAGGTGACTCTCACACTTAACGGTACCTTAGCACCCCACACTGCCACTGGCACATAGTAGGCACTCAGTCAGTGGTTCTTACTGTTCTGAATGGGATGACGCTCATAAGAGTTGGTGGCTAGTTAGTGACACAGACAGGACTGTTGATCTAAAGTAACTAGCCACAAAGCACACAGTGGCCAAAGCGACATCATCAACAGTTTCAGTGTTTTCCACCCAAAAGTGGTAACCCCAACCAAGGTAGTGCACTGAGTTGTCAGGTGGCTACACCTGCCTGGTATCCAGGATCAGCAGTCAGCATAGAGACGGCTCAGGGACTGACTGGGAGGCAGCCCGGAGGCGGCCCCGCGGCTGTGTGCAGAGCCAGCGCCTGGAAGACATTACACGGCTGTCGGCCGGGGGGCGTCGCTGGGAGTTCCGGAGGGGGTCCCGGAGGCGGCCGCGCCGGCGAGGGGACAGCCGGCCACAAAGCGTGCTTTGTTCTTCCCTCCCCCCGGAGCTGGAACCAATGGATTGGCGGCAGCTGAGGTCATCTGTCAGGCAAAGCCGGGGGTCAAGCTCAGGATGGGGCCCCAGGGCGGGAGCCTCCATGAGCTCCCCTTATGGGGCGGAGCCAGCTGGAGCACCCAGGCAGGTGGCTGCTTATTTTGGGACTCGGTTTCCCGATCTGTGCAACAGGGAAGATCATGTCTGTCTTGTCCATATCTAGGGCTGTTGATCTGGGGATGTAGGTAGTATCCTTTACTCTATGGAAGGGCCAACCAGGAAGCAGGTGTGGTTGGTATGCCCACCACCAAGTTTGGAGGTCTTTCAGGCCCCTTCCAGGTCAGGGCAATCACAGCCTTTCCTAGGGTCCTCTCTGACCCAGACTCCAGGTCTAGCCTGCTGTCCCCCGCACTGGCACTTGAGTCCAAGGCCCAGTTGAAGACTGGTGCTCTGGGATCCAGGGTGGCCGTGCAGGGACCACCCAGAGAGGCTATTCTAACTGCAGGCTGATGGGGCTCTGGGCATCCTCACCAACTGAGGAGCTGGCAACCAGAGTCCATCCAGTCCCTAATCCTACATCTGCACAAGCTTGCGCCTCTCTCTGAGACATGCTGTCAGTGCTGGGTACAGAGCCCCTGAAAGTTGTGTGTCTATCTTTGAGAGCCACAGAAAGTGGGCCAAATGTGAGTATTTTTCTTTTTTAAAAATTGTGTTTTATTTTTAATTATATGTGTGCTAGTGTTTGAGTATGTGTATGGGAGTCAAGGTGACCATGGAGCCAGAAGAGATCATTACAGGCTGTTGTAAGCTTCCTAGCTAGGGGAAAGGGCTTATAGCTTTTTTTCTTTCTTTCTTTTCTTTTTCTTTTCCAAGACAGAGTTTCTCTGTGTAGCCCTAGCTGTCCTGGAACTCACTCGGTAGACCAGGCTGGCCTCGAACTCAGAAATCTGCCTGCCTCTGCCTCCCAAGTGCTGGGATTAAAGGTGTGCGCCACCACCGCCCAGCTATAGCTTTCTTTTGTTCTTAACCAAGATCATGGTCCAGAAGAAGGGCTGGAGTTTGGAAGAAGAGTCCCTAAGCTACGTCTCGGTAGTATTTGGAACAGCCCCCCTGGAGAGGTCACCAGTAAGGACAAACTAGGCAGGCTTGCTAGACTGTTCCATTTTTAGGTGCCTAGTCGATAAAACACAACATGGGAAGTGGGGGTCACACACTGCACAAGCAGCCAATGGACTCCCAAGTGTCCACTAGTGGGAATGGCTGACACATGGTTACAGTCATACCCGGGAACAACAGGCAGCAATAAAAAAGAACGAGTTCCCTTGCATGGGATGTATTAGCTGTCTGATGAGCACCTACTAAGTGCTCTCAGTGCGGAGGTTACAGTGGTAAGCAAGGAAGACCTGCCGAGATTTACATTTTAGTGGGCAAGGCAGGTATCAGTGGAGACTGAAGAAAACTATAGAGATCGGTGAATGACATAAAACAGAAAGAGCCACAGATGGCGATTGGGAAGTCTTTAGAAAAAGAGGCCACGGAGTAGACACCAGCCTGAGAATGCTGGCACAGAGTGTAGCTGCCACTACAAAAATAGTGTTTTAAAAGGGCTGGGGTGCCGGAGAGACGGCTCAGCGGTTAAGAGCATGCACTGTTCTTCCCAGAGGACTGCAGTTCAATCCCCTGCATCCACACCAGGATTACATCACACTCCTCCAGCTCAGCAGGCACCCGCACTCACGTGGACGTGCACATACACATAGTTTTTAAATTGTAAACTTTTTAAAAAGCTGGAGAGTGACTGAGGAAGATATCTGATGTTGATCCTGACCTCATACACACCACACACACACACACACACACACCACACACACACACACACACCACACACACACACCACATACCACACACACACCACACACATGTACACACACATACCACACACACACTACACAGACACATATACACACACACCACACACATCACAAACACACACACCACACACACCACTCACACACATATCACACACACACCCCACACCATACACACACATACACACACACACACCATACACACAAACTACTCACATATATACCACACACACACACCACTCACATATACACCACACACACCACTCACATACATACCACACACACTCACCACACATACACACACACCATATACACACACTGCTCACATATATACCACACACACCACTCACACACATACCACACACGCATACCACTCACACATCACACACACACACTGCTCACATATACACCACACACACAAAAATACACACTACTCACATACACACCACACACACACCACTCATACACACCACACACACACACACACACACACACACACACACACACTACTCACATACACACCACACATACTCAATGTTCTAGATGTGCACGAATACATACTCGTGTGATTTGTCAGACAGACTTCTGGAAGAGCATGTGCCAAAATTCATGGCCCTAAAAAGACCAAAGAGGCAGCCAGGTCTAGGACCCACCATGAACCTCAGCCTGCTCCTGGTGTTTTAAATGAAAATATTTATAATTTTAATATTTTAGGGTTTTTTTTGGGGGGGGGGAACAGTCTCACAATGTATCCCAGGCTTACTTTTAAACTTGTAATACTTGTACCTCAGCCTCTGAGGTGCTGGGATTATAGGCATGTGCTCATTAACTACTGACTAATCTTCATAAACTGAGAAATTAAAATCTAAATCTACCATGGAGGGGTTGTTTCCCGGGCCTCATGGAGCCTCAGGAACCCCCTACACACTGCCTTTCCTAAGGGCAGGGGAAGGGGCACGTATGAGAACCAAGAAAACTTTTTGGAGATGCTTCTTATAGAAGATCCCAGCACCCCTAAGGTACAAGTATAGGACAGGCAGGATGAGGGCCTGCCTCCAGTTAAATCTCCTCAGACCTGAACCACACTCCCTCCCTCAACTCAGGGCCTTTCTTAAGCCGCCGCTCTGCTCTAGGAGCGGGAAAGCAGCGCCACTTGCTGGTATAAGAAGGAAATGCAGCTCTGTCCCATTTGACAACCACACCACTCCCTTTTCTCCTTGTCCCGTCTCTTTCTGAGGATTGAACCCAACATGCCAGCCAAATTCTCTACTGCCAAACTACATCCTCTGCCCCTTTCTATTTTTTATGTGGAGACAGGATTGTACTAAGTTTTCTAGGACGGCCTGGATCTTGCTACGATAATCATGAAGATCTTCATCCTGAACGTGTCATCTGGTCTCAGACTCTCCAGGGCTGGGATTACAGGTATGGGCCATGCTTTGCTCCCAGGTGCCTTTCTTAAGACCTCCACCGCGTCCTCTTTTTTTTTTTTTTTTTTTTTTTTTTTTTTTTTTTTTTTTTTTTCTGAGACAGGGTTTCTCTGTATAGCCCTGGCTGTCCTGGATCTCACTCTGTAGACCAGGTTGGTCTCGAACTCAGAAATCTGCTTGCCTCTGCCTCCCAAGTGCTGGGATTAAAGGTGTGCATCATCAATGCCCGGCTCACCGCGTCCTCTTGAGGACTGCTGGTTGGGTTTCTCCAAATGAAGTCGTTCTTCCAGATGGGATACATGGCCGGCAGTTCCCTTGGCCCAGTACTTTACAAGAACATCCTCTGCTCTCCTGACCCTGGTCACAAAGTTAGGGCTGTAGAGGCCACCTGACAGCTTGGAGAACCATGTCCCCCTCCACTCTCCTGCCGGGGTGGTCTAGGGCTCATGTACCCTGGACAAGTCCAAGGGCCCAGCACAAAAAGCAAGCTGTGTTATCTGACTAGAATCCTGGCTGTTTTCCCTGAGCAGCAGCTGCTCCTTTAAAAATATGTTTCTGAGAACTTTCTAGAAACGCATGTTCCTGAGCCTCGGACTTGAAGCTCCAACGACAAGGTCCATCAAACAGAACCAAAAATGCTGGCTAAAGCCATTGCAGCATCTGTGTTTTAATTAAATAAACTTTTATTTTGGAATGACTTTAGATTTACAGAAAAGTTGCAGAGATTGAAGAGTTCCCATACATTCTTCATCCAGCCCACCCCAGAGATGAGGTTACCCAAACTGGAAGGTAACTAAAACCCAGACCGTATGAGTCCAAGCTGACCTGCTACAGTGCTCTCTCCCTAGTCTCTTTTTGGTCCTAAGAATCAATCCAGCACCACAATCCATTTTATTCTTTCAATCTCATTTTCTGGGACACTGGGTGGGTAGGAAAGCTGGTGTCCTCACCAGTGAGCTGGGAAAGCAGAGGCTTGAAAATGACCAGTGACTAAGATCTCTGCATGGCATAGCAAGTGCCACCTCACTCTGCTGCTTCCGTTGCCTCCTGGACTCTTGGTTTGCAGAAGGCCCTCTGAATGCCCTATTACCCACCTCATTCTGCTTGTGAGTCATCCTTAGGGGTAGGGTACCCAGCTCTTGAAGATACCAGACCATGACTTCTAGGTTTTGAGAACAGTTACTTAAGGGCTGACTTGGCAAGGCCCTTTGTGTGCTTCTGTGATAACTTATGAAAAGGAGTGCTTATGTGTGGGAGCAAGGAATTCTCTCTCTTGCCCACCAAGATTCATTTGTGATGAATGATGGCCCCATGTTCTTTACAGTTCCTCCCACTGAGAGCTGGGTTTGTTTGCACCCCTTAAATCTAAGGAATAAACTGACCAGCAGAGACACATTTCTGGCACTG
Source organism: Rhabdomys pumilio (assembly GCA_030674055.1). Taxonomy (NCBI): domain Eukaryota; kingdom Metazoa; phylum Chordata; class Mammalia; order Rodentia; family Muridae; genus Rhabdomys; species Rhabdomys pumilio. The sequence goes on along the minus strand of JANHMN010000002.1, from coordinate 213,014,593 downwards.
GGGCTGAAGAAACCTTGTCACCTTAAAAAACAAAAACAAAAATCAAAAAGAAAAAAACAATGTACCTGGGTGATAGTAGGGCATGCCTTTAATACCAGCACTTGGGAGGCAGTAGAGGCGGATCTCTGAGTTCAAGGCTAGCCTGGTACTGCAAGGTGAGTTCCAGGACAGCCAGAGCTACACAGAAAAACCCTGTGTCTCAAAAAAAAAAAAATGTAATTGAGTGTGTTGCTTGAATATGTGTATCTGTGTCCTCAGAGGCTAGAAGAAGATCTCAGGTCATCTGGAATGGGGATTACAGTGTTGTGAATCATCATGTCAGTGCTATTAACAGGGGAGCAGGTACGCTCCAGGTCCCTCTACCTCCCCCCCAACTCTCTCTCTCTCTCTCTCTCTCTCTCTCTCTCTCTCTCTCTTTTTCTCTCTCTCTTTCTTGGAACCCTGAGGCCATCTTGAGAATAAGCCTGAGATGACCTGTGAAAGAGAGGCAACAAGAATAACCAAGCTAATGCAGACAACACTTGCCACAACGGCTGAGGTGATCCCAGTCCAACCAGACTGGGCTCATGAGCCGCCCCAGTAGATCTGCTCAAAGGAGCTTAGCTACCCTATAGAAACATGGGTAAATAAATATTTGTTTAGCTGATGAGTTTGGGGATGGCTGGTTTTGGAGCAAAGGCTAATGTCTCCCTCTCCCACTGGACACAGTGCCAGTTCCAGGGGGTGGCAAGGCTCAGCTGTGACAGTGTTTCCTAATGTCTGCTTTCTCTGCAGCTGTGGTGGCAATGGTGGCCAGCTCAGACCAAGGTGGCTATGTGCAAATATGCAAAGAACGGGTTCCTGAAACTTTGAACACGGTTTTCCTTTCTGACAGAAGTTGGTCCCGTGAATTTCTTCCTCAAGCAGAGACATGATTCCTAGAAACATAGCAACCATCTTGTGACTACAAAGGAGCAATGAGGACAAGGCCAAAGGATTACCCAGAGGAAGCCCTGCCTCCACTGAGCTGTTGACACAATACTGCGTTAGATACAATACTGTGTTAGTCACCTGTTCCAGGATTCAGGCTATGGGGATAGCAAGCGTTTGTCACTTAAGCCATGATGACCCAGGTTTTCCTTTACTTCATAGTACATAGTTCATGTAGTGACATAAAGGTTAAAATGAGAGTCCTTGTCTCCACGTCCATCTCCTTTCTCACTTCCTGCTCTTGGTACTCCCTCAGGGTCAAGGCCATGATATCTTTTCATAGTCCCTAGAGGCTAGTGCAGAGGCACCAAGAGCAGACCTCCCTCCTTAAGTATAAAGAGAACATATCCCTTCTCCAGCTTCTGCCCGCTGGGGGCTGCATGTATCTTCTGAGCGCCGGGAAGAGATGCTGGTGTGGAGCGGGTGGAGGTTATCAGGAGGCTGCTACTGCAAGTCTGGTGTGGATGCTCCCAGGTACATCCTCAGGTCTGAAAGGGTGGACCTCACGAGCTTGGCAGGAATGGTCTCTCTCTGTAGCTGCTGGTAGGCTGCATAGCGGTGGCAGCCCCCAAAGGAGTAGTAGTAGTCACCTCCCTGGGCCCCTTTGATCCAGAGGACGTCGATGGGGGGCACACTGTCAGGGTTCTCCTAAAGAGAAGGGTCACAGGGTGAGAGCATGGCACTGTGCGTCAGGACTGGCAAAATGTTTTGTTAAGCCAAGAGGAGCTCCTCTAGAGGGTTCATGCTGGCAGGAGCAGCAGGCTCTCAGCCACCTAGGGGTTGGTTCTGCAAGCTGGTGGGTGGTACCCTGGCAGCTTGAAAAATCAATCCCAAGAGTATTTCTGGCAGAGAAATGGCAGATGCTGGAAATGGCAGTGGGGGGCTTCCCCCAAAGGACAATTGTGGAGCATTGATCTATAGCCATGTAAGTGATACATCCTGTCCCCACTTGTCCACACTTGGGGGACCACAGTACAGCCAGGAGGTAAGGACAGTCACCCTGACAAGGTTTCAGTCCCATGGGTGAATTGAAGGAAGAAATGACAATGCTGTGAAGACAGTCTCACAGGTGACAAGCCAGGAAGGAGGCCCACATGTCTCTCTGAAGTGATGAGAGGCACAGAACCACAGGGGAAGCTACAGATGCGGACCAGTTTAGATAAAAGCCCAAATGTCAGAACTGTGGCTCCTTTGCAGAGCAGCGGGGGGAACTGTCATGCAGATGGCCTCCTGCGTTCATCCAGCAGGGTGGGGGTGGAAGTCAGGGAGGTGATGCTCAGGAGGAGTGGCCCTAGGCAGCTATACCTGGCAGGCCTTGTGTTGAAGGCATGACAGTGGGGTGGGCTCAAGAATGGTCCCCCAGGATGCCCACTTCCTCATCTTTAGGACTTGTGAAACCCACCTTACATAGTGGAAGTCTGCGATAGAAGTGGGCTTTAAGGCTCCCCAAATTGAGATTGCCCTGCGTTGCTAAGGCAGACTGAGTGCATTCACCAGGTTCCCTGAAAGCAGAAGGCTGTGACAAAAGAGGTCACAGTGACCTGAGGTGGGAAGGATTCCACCAGCTGCTGCTGCTTTCAAGCTGAGAGAGGCCCTCAGCTAAGGGGTTCAATTGTCAACTTGATGAAAATAGGAATGGCTTTGGAGGTGGGGCTCTCTGGGCATGCCTATGGGGGATTATCTTGGTTAGGTAAATTAAGCTGGGAAGATCTGCCCACTATAGGTGGCATCATTCCTTAGGCTAGAATCCAGAACTGTATAAGGAGAAGAAAGTGAGCTGTGTACAGTGGTTTTTCATCATTCTGACTGGAGATACATGACCAGTGGCCTCAAGCTCCTGCCATCAGGAATCCTCCGACATGATGGACTGCCAGTCAAAAGACTTTTACCCTTAAGTTGCATTTGTCAGGGTGTTTTGTCACACAAAAGGAAAAGTAACTAAGACATGGGAAAGTGCATTTTCCTTTCAGGGTCTCAAGAGAACATTCCTGATGGTTTCTTGTTTTAGTTCAGTAATACAGACTTTGAGCTGAGCCTGGTGAAGACCACCTGTAATCCCAGCACCTGTAATCCCAGGAGAATGAAACAGAAAGATGAGTTTCAAGGCAGCCTAGTCTATATAGAGATACATCCTGTCTTAAAAACCACAAGACAACATAGCTTTGGACTTGTGTCTTGTTTCAAGCAGTCCTGTTTGTGGCAACCTATTCAGGTGGCCTAGGAAGATGGGTCCTTGTCTCCAGAGCCTGTGGCAGCATAAAAAAGGAGGTGTCTAAACTGGTCATTAAAATCCACTGGCTCCCAGTTGTGTTAAGGGGGAGCCCCAGTGCCTGTGAGATCACAGAAGGCCAAACCCAATAGGGTGGGCAGGGGAGACACTGGCTGAAATCAAGACAAAATGATTAAGGAATTAGAAGCAATGAAAGAATAAAAAGTCTGGGACACAGTGCAATAATTGGGTGGCTCTCCTGCTTAACACGCCAAAGCATCACGCAGGGGAGCGCAATTCCTAGCATTCTGAGCTAAATCCCCTTCCCACAGTTGGCATGAAGGCAACCACCAAGATGGCAAATTCCCTGGTCTTCTGAAGTTCATGCAGGAACAGGAGTGCAAATTTTAGGACTACAACATCCTGCAGACTTAGGTGTGTTATAGGGCCCATGAAACTCAAGAATCTGGAAGAAGGTCTAGAAAGCCATTTTGGCCTAACTTGACACAAACTCTAACTCCTACTTACTGAGGGAACCCTCCTTCCACGGTAGACTGACCTTGTCCTTTCCCACTTCCTGACTGGACAAGATCCTCCCAACAGACATGACACACCCAGGCCATTGCCAAGAAGACTGTCAAGGCCGGAAGAGACATCAGGATATGCAGGTTGCCTGGGTGTAAAGCCTCACTATACCATCCTGTAAGCACCTGACATAGGGCAAGTTACTTAAAAAAAAAAAAATCCAAACTTCCTGTGCCTCAGTTTCTCCTATGTACATAAGGAACAGCAACTACTTAACAAGACTTGCTCCGAGAGGCAACAATCAGCTCCGGGGTGACCTCAGCACTTTTGAGTACGTGCGTCACCGATCATTAGTTTATGGCCAAGTCCAAGTGATGAACCCGGGCCCCCGGTAGACTCAGCCAGTCCGTCAAGGTCACACAGGAGAAGCTGAGCTCCCACAGATCAAGGACCCCGACCCGCGCGCCCTCTCTTTCTCCCTCGCGCGGGCCGGCAGGCTCCGCGGGCTCACCAGGATCGTGTCCACCAGGCTCTGCACTTTGGCCGGGTCCAGCACGGACGGCAGCGGCCGGATGAGCACGGCAATTGGCACGTTGTGCACCGTGGCGATGCAGCCCGAGTGGATGCTGCCGCCCTGGGCGCCACCGGGTTCCTGTCCCTCGGGCGCCCCGAGCCCCGCACCCGCCCTCCGGAGCGCTCCACCAGCGCGTAGCCCCATACCTCTTCCTTGACCGTCAGCGCCGCCCGGCCTCTTTACCCGGCCGGGCTGTACCATCGCACGGCCGCGGGGGGACGACCGCTCTACTTTCACCCCGACCGAGTGGCTCGGCCCACGCTGTGATCCTATCGACCCCCGCGCCTCTCTACCGGAGCCCCGTGTCCCACGCTGACCTAGCTGCCCACTACCCGCTGTGGCGCTCTGCCGCCCCCTCGCTATGCGCTCAATGGACGCGCCCGGCCGCTGACTCAGGGTGAGTTTGCAGGTCAGAGCAGAGGCGCGGGTGACGCACAGCGTGGTGACTCAGGTCCTCCGAGGCGAGGACGCGGGCGGTCAGAACTGCCCAGCGAGGATGAGTCGGCTCTCAGTAGGAGCTAGGAACAGTGACCTCCACTCAGTAAAGCAACTGTGGTGACCGACTCATATTCTAGAGCGATGCCTGCTAGCTCGGCATGATGCCAATTCCATTTTACAGTGAAGGAAACTGAGGCACGGAAAAGTTATGACCACACACACACACACACACACACACACACACACACACACACACACAC
>JANHMN010000002.1:212986155-213009608 GCA_030674055.1 Rhabdomys pumilio | reverse complement strand
ACACACACACACACACACACACACACACACACACACACACACACACAAGGTCTGGAACTAATGAGTGGGTGAGCCGAGGCCCAAATCCGGGCAACACTGCTCCATTGAGCGCTCTAGATCCCAGCGCGGGCTCATCTAGGCTCTGCGACAGGAACTCGCCACAGTGGCTTGAATTGTGCTGATTCTTTACGGTTCTGCCCTAAAGTTCCTTGTTGCAAATCATCTAAACATATTCAGGAAATAGAAGTAGGTGTGGTTACTGAAGGTCCTCCCCAAAGTAGGTCCACCCCAGGGAAACAAAACAATAAAAAACCCTCTGAAAATCAGGTCACCAGACTACACAGCAAGTATCCAGCATGAACAGCTGGGCAACCCCTCTCCTGTGACTGGTGCTTCCTACCAGCATGGCTTGTGGTTTCCAATGATGAGTGTCCCTAGAGAGGCTGGGCCACTTCCAAGTCAACCTGGATCCTGTACAGCATCGTCTCTGTAACATTCCATTTGAGAAGCTGATGTTGAAAGGACAGTATAAACCCTATCTGTCTCCATTTAAGGACCCCATTTGTCTCCATTTGAAGGACCAGGCCTGATTTCAATAAAAGGATGTAAGGAACCAGCTTCAGGAATAGACCACTAAGTCATAAGACACCAGCTCCAGGAACAGACCATAATATCCAGAACAAGATCATAAAACCCCCCTTCCCAAAGAACAGACAGGGATAACCACAAAAATGGAGAAATACATAATTCAGAATGGGGCCTCCTGCATTGGGCAGCCCTATCTCATCACATAGGAATGCAAACTACTGACCACATATGACCCCCTTAGCACCTACTTATGAAATGTTAGATTACTTAATCCTTCTAAAGAGTTCCCCTGGTTCTCTATAAGAAGACCTGCGTGCCATTGTCTGGGGTCGCCATTTTAGAGAATAATTGACCCCCACATACTGGATATTCCTGCAGAATAAATGTTTTTTGTCTTTGCATATGATCTGAGTCTAGGGTCTTCCTCCAGTGATTTTTTTTGGACCCTTAAAATACAAGACTTCTCAAGCCCAAAGGGAAGGGGACAGTAAGGTTCTAAAAGAGCCTGGGGCTTGGGACCTGTTGTAAACTCAGGAGACAGAGTGGAGGTGACCCCTGTAGGTGCTCCGGAAAGGAGACACCAATGAGGAGCATCAGGTAAACTCCCGTAGCAGGGGATATTCCTGCTGACGACTCAGAATAGCCATCCTGAATCCCTTTGGGCATGGAGAGCCAGGACTCTGCTCTTTCCTGGGCAAGGGTGGCTGTAGGTGCTGAGCCCAACTTCCTGGATATTCTGCTCTTGAATGGAACAGGCATTTTAAGGGCCCAGAAGCATACAGCTCTCTGCCTTGGGTGACCTGAGAGGTTGCTCTTCTGGCCTAGCTTGCTGGCTGGAGTAGGAGGTGTGACGTCAAGTTCCCAGAAATAAGCGGATCCGCATCAAACACTAAGTGCTTGAAAAGTGAAAGGATTATGACGTCAGCTTGAAGCCCCTCCCCAACCTGCTTGGCCATTTCTCCAGCTTGGACAGTGGATTGGACAAAACGTATTCACTGTGGAGAGGTTGGAATACTGCAGGCCCAGAGCCAAAAGTCTACATTATTCTTAATGGCTACCATTACTATCCCCCACCCCTCCTTGGGATCAAACTTCCTGTGACTATGATGTGAAACCTTTTATGATACACTGTTAGACAACTAGCTTCTACAAACTCACAAGCTCAAGACGTCACAGACAGCTTCAGAGATCCCTGGCTGTGCTGTCATAACTCACTTGCCTGGTACTTCCATGGATGTACATTTTTTTTTAAACCATTGGCTAGCTTTAAAAAACTTGTTTGTTTTATGTGGGTGCCTGTGTGGTACATGCATGACTGGTGTCTGTGGAGGCCAGAAGAGGCCATCAGATCTCTAGGGATCGGAGTTACAGAGTGTTATAAGCCTCTTGTGGGCACCAGGAATTGAACCCGGGTCCTCTGGAAGATCATCCAGTTCTCTCAACTGCCAAGCTTTCTCTCTAGTCCCTTGGTGAATGTATTTTCAATGTGTTGATTATGTACTTTCTTTGTTCTGTTATACTTAATTCTTCATAAAACTGTTACCGTGTTGGAACGTGGAATTTGGGGTGACCTATGTGCTCCAGAATAAACTCTTATCCCCTTGGGGGCCAGCTGTGTGTTTATTAGGTTGCCAGCCGCTTGTGCTACAGGCTGTAGTTCCCTGACTCCCCCTGCACTCCCCTCAGCTGATGGATGACGATGCAGACAGAGGATGTGATTTATGAAGCATTTGGATGTGCAGGTGGCTTCCCCTAAGTGCTTGGAAAGTGAAAGGATTATGACGTCAGCTTGAAGCCCCTCCCCAACCTGCTTGGCCATCTCTCCAGCTTGGACAGCAGGGCTCTCCATGTCCCTTGCCACCTCTCAGTCCCGCCAGCCTCTTGGTTCCTGTTTTATTTTACACAGAAGGGTATGTCATTCTTTAGCGCCTGTAGAGCATGTTGTGGGTCGCAGAGGCAGTGTTGCTCTGTCTGCTTCTCACAGCCTCAAGATAGCTGCCAGTGCGAACTAGGACTCCACCTTTGTTCACATTCAAGAGAGAAAGAGACTCCACACCGGCAGCGTTGACATAAAATGCTCTCTCTCCTCAGTCTGATCAGGCTAGCTTGAGTCACACAGGATGACTGGCATTCTCCGGGGACCTGCCGTTTAATGAGCTGTTTGGGGATGGCTGTGGTGAATTTAGAGGGGACAATCAGCCACCCTCCTGGAGGTACAGCCGCCTGAGTCACCTGTATGTGGGTTAAGCAGGTGGGCGGATGCTGGCTGAGTATGAGGCTTGTGGGTGAGAGAATGAGGTTGACAAGAGAAGGATGCGGCAGGGGACTGGGTGTCGGTGCCCTGTCCCTCTGATTTTAGCTGCAACTGTGCCAGAACATTCTGCAGCAGCTGACTCACTGCCAGCTCTGAACCCAGGTGCCCTGAGCTCCCACGTCGATCTCCGCCCACACGCAGCAGACACCAGCGGTGTCGTGTTTACCGTAAGAACAGAACATGCCAATCTTCCGCCAGCACAGACTGGCTGCTGCGGATCGCTTGGACCTTTCTGGACTGCTCTCAGAGATCAGTGGTAACTGGCCTGTTGCTCTAGCAGGGGTTTCACTGCTTGCCCTGTCACCTGAGCCCCCACATAGCTTACAAGGAGCCTGGGGCCTCAGCCTTTGCCAATTCGAAACTGGAACTTCAGCTAAGAGGATGGTGACACTGCCATAACCTATCATTTACACCCCACCTGGCTTAAAGTTGCACAATATGAGATACGTGGTTTGGGGGCAGCCACAATTTGTGCCTCAGTTTCCTAATCTGCAAAATGGACATAGTAGCATCAACCCGTGGGATTACTGGGAGTTAGGTAATATCGCTAGACGTTCTCCAACATCTTGTAAGTGCGCAGTAAATATTGGTTGTTTGCATTTTAGATTAATAACTTGTCTTGAAGGAGTGTCCAGTTCTGCATTTCTATATGGGTCTCTTTGTAGCCATGTGTCAGTCCAGACTCCTATTTGGTTCTCAAAACAAGGTCTCACTATTAGGTCTCATTATTGAGAACCTCCTGAGGGGAGAGATTACAGGTATGACCTGTCAGCCCAGGCTTAGTCTGGATTCTCATTAGCAACTGACAGGAAGTCGCTGCGGATCAGTATAATGGACCTAGGGGTCTGTGGTCACTCCCTTGACCATGGGAGAGGCTGAACCTCTCTTCCTCACTCAGTGGAGGGATTAACTCTCTGTGGCAAGAACATGGCTGCTAACACCAGTGATGTTTAACTTCTTATAAAAGAGACCCAATGGAGGCCAGTGTCTTCTCTTATAGGAGAAGAGAAGGAAGGAGAAGGAAGAAGAAAGGAGGAGTTGTGACTGTCTAGAAGTCTGAAGTCCAGGACAGGCATGGCTGCTCCTTGGTCACTAAGAGGGCACAGGCCTATCTTTCTGCTTTACCATTTTGTTTTATTACTTGCTTTTAAAACAAAGTCTGGGCCGGGCGGTGGTGGTGCACGCCTTTAATCCCAGCACTTAGGAGGCAGAGGCAGGAGGATCTCTGAGTTTGAGGTCAGCCTGGTCTAAACAAGGAGTTCCAGGACAGCCTGGTCTAAACAAGGAGTTCCAGGACAGCCAGGGCTACACAGAGAAACCCTGTCTCTAAAAACAAAACAAACAAACAAACAAAAAACAAAACAAAAAAACAAAAACAAAGTCTGACTATGTAGCCCTTGCTCACCTAGAATGTGCTGTATAGCCAGGCTGGCCTTGGACTTGTCTGACTTCCTGTCTCTGCTGGGGTTATAGGTGTGTTTCACTGTGTACAACTCCGCTTCACTGTTCTAAAGCAAAGTTTTTAATCGTCTTTGCTGCTGAAGTGCGAGCCATCTCATGTGAGTTTGAGCCTGGGAGGAGGTGGACATTGTTAAAAGTAAAGGATGTGGCTATCTCCGACTTGGATGCTGTCTCAGATGTTCCATGTAATACCTTCCCTTGGGTGTCCACAACTTGGTCGGTCACCCTGACTGCCAGGCAGCTGGGCTATGCAGTCCTCATTCATAATGGCAGACTGCTCAGCTTCCACAGGGGTTCTCTGACTACCAAGCACGGAGTGATTAGATCTAAGTAAGTAGCTGACAGTCTGAGTTAGAGCTTCTAGCTGCAAATCTCATGGCACAAAGAGACGGAGAGAGGGGACATTTGCAAGGTTCTACATCCGAAAAAAAAAGTCAGCTACTTTTAAAAGCAGGAGCCATTTCATTAATCATGAATGCCTTAAATGTGTGGAGTTCACCTGAAACCAGCTACTGGTGCTCTTGTCTAGGCATTGTGATAGACCCAAAGGGATTAATGATGTGCAAAAAGACACTGTCGGTCCATTTTATGAAGCTTTGATCCAGTAGGGAATGACAGTGGATGACTGAATAACTCACCAACCCTTGCAAAAGAAAGGTGTTGATGGATGTAGCCCAGCAGTGCCCTTCGGCCCCCCAGGGCTCCTGATCTGTTTGGCACCTAGTCAAGCACACCATCCATGGCATAGCTGTAAACCTCAGAGTGTTATTATTGTTTTAGAAGCTTTGGGCCAAGAGCAGGATACCTTTGCATCAGCCCACCACCAGGTGACTCTGCTGGCCCTCATTGGCTGTGATGAATTCTTAGCACTTGATGGGTGGAAGCAGGAAGATTGGGATTTCAAGGCCAGCCTTGACTGCATTTAGAATTTGAGGCTAGCCTGGGCTACATGAGAAACTCTCTCAAAAAACCAAAACAAACAAACAAAACACCCCACCAAACCAAACCAAAGCCAAAGCAAAAACAAACAAAAAAACAAGAACAAACAAACAAAACTCCCAAAACAAAAAACAAACCAAAAAATCCCAACTAAACAAAAATCTTCCAATTCCTGGCCTTCCGTACAATGGCATCAGGAGATGAGCCTTGGGGAGGTGGGTGGGTCATGAGGATAGAGGCTGAGAAATCAGACTAATGTGGCATAAGAGAGACTTTGGGGGTGTTCCTCTACTCATTCTACTGTGGGAAGAGACAGAAAAACAAACAAACAAACAAACAAACCTGCTGTCTCTAAACAAGTAAGTCAGGGCCCCAAGATGGCTCTTCCATTTAGCATTTCCTGTCTTCTGAAACTTTGAGAAAAAAAAAAAAACATCATCAAAAAATACAACTTACAGCCATTTGTAAGCAGTCTGTTGTAGTCAGAGGAGAAGAGAGGCAATACCAAAATATCTAAAAATATGGAAGTGGCATTGGACCTAGTAACAGGAGAGGCAAGGGCTTGGAGAGACCCCACAGGTAATTTTCGTAAGGGCTCTAGAGAGAGGAAGCTGTAGAGGAGTCCTCAGAAGATACCTTGGGAGCCCTGGACATAACACTGGTTAGAATGTAGGCATCAAAAGGTGTTTGGATTGGTCCAGATGGGAAGGAATGGAAGGCTTTAGCGTCCCAGGACAATACCCCGGAGCTGTTCAGCTGGGACCACAAGTTCATCTTCAAGACAAGGGAAGAATGATCCAGAAGGCAAGCAACTCCGAGATCATCACGGGTGTGTCTTTGCTCAGAAATAGAGACCACTTCCTTGTCTGTAGTAGACTAGGGTGCCTTAAGTCATGGTGGAACCAGTACTGCCTCCCTGTGTGTTCATAGCGTGGGACTGAGGCCACTCCTGTAGGTCTGGAGGACTCAGCATTGCCCTAAAAAGGAATATTCGTGAATTTTCTGGTCTTAAAGTTGGCCTTGTCCCTTGTATCACGAAGGATTTAACCTTCCCTTATCTCTAGTCTCCCTTTTGGAATGGAGAGATCACGCCGTGTCTTGCCCACCATCGTGTTCTGGAAACATGTGACTTGCTGGATTACAGGCTTCCAGCTGGAGGAGCCGTCCTTGCATGAACTGCTTCAGGAGTTTTGCCAGTGTCTGGGTTAGATGATTCGAAGGTAAGACTTAGATTGTGAAGGATCTGAACCTTTGGCTACTGTTGGGATAGAAGTCATGTGGACACTATGGCAGCCTGGTTGGACAGTACAGGAGAGGCTGAGGGAGGCAGGAGGGCCAGGTGAGACACAGCAGCCTGGACTCTCCATAGTGAGAAAAATGGCGCTTGGGAGGCAGAATGTTGTTCCCAGCGAGATCATTGTTTGCCCCTCCCATATTCATTTGTAGAAAGCCTAACACCAAACACACAGTTTTAGGAGGTGATACTTTAGGAGAGAATTAGATCATGAGAACAGAGACCTCACCAATGGGATTAGTGCCTTAATGAAAGATTCTTGGAGCTGAGGGGAGGCGTTTACTGGTCAGACAAACATGATTGAGGCCCTGGGCTCCATCCTTAACACTCTCGCACATATGCTTCTGTGCATACACACTGTGTCCCTGGGAACTTCTGCTCTGACTGCACCATGTGCAGAGAATGGCCATCTGTGCAGCCGGAAGCAAAGCCACAATAGACATGGAATTTTCTGGGACTTCAAACTAGGACTTCTAGACCTCCAAAATTGTATGTGAGCAGTTGGGGCTTCCTGTGAATGCATGTGTGGAGGTCAGAGGCCAGCTTTGAGTACCTCCTTTTATTCTTCTCCACCTTATTGCTTTGAGACAGTCTGTCATTGAATTTGCAGCCATTTTGGCTAGATGGGCTGAGAAGCGAGCCCCTGAGACCTACCTATCTTACCTCCTCCACACACAGCAGCCCTGGGCTTATAGGCACACACCAACATTCCCTTATTCTACAGTTTGGGCTGGCCTGGTTCAGGCTGGCCTTGAATTTCAGACAGTCCTACCTTGGCCTCCCAAGTGTTGGTATTACTAGTTTCACGTCTTGAGAAATACATAGCTGCCTAGTTTATTTACCTGCACTTTGGGAAAGATTTCCATGGTTGGTGAGTTGAGGACAGGATGTTAAGGAGGTACAGTGGCTCTCAGGAGACCACTGAGAGAGAATGGTCACGTGACCCAGGTAGGAGATGATGCTAGTTATGAACTAAGGTGGAGACTGAGAAGATGGAGAGGAAAGAGGCTCAGGAGCTAGTGATGGACTGGGCAGTAGGGTAGGGGGAGCCATGGGTAAATCAACTTCTGAACTTTGTGTCTACATCTAGGTGGGTGGGGCAGCTGCTTGTGGAGGCAGGAAACTATAAAGGAGAATTGAGCTCTGCCTCTAGACTCAAGGTGGTCTCTGGTGCTTTGCGTTATCATGCAGAGGAATCTTGCTCATATGGACTTGCAGTTCAGAAAGGAGCTGAGTATTAAAACAATAAGTTCAGGCCATCTGCACATGGATGGAAATGAAGCCACGGGGTGAGGACTACAGGAATAGGACCTGGGCTCCTTCACTGGCTGTTAGGTGTGCCAGCCAAAGTATGGGTAGGCAGCCAGATGATAGAGAACCACTGACGTCAGTCCTGAAGGCCTCTGGGGGCATGCTGGCAAAGCAGACTATGTCCATATGCTAGTCAGGGGCCCTAGCCTGTGGGTAAAGAGACTTATTTAACCAAAGCACTATACCAACCATGAAATTTCAGAGTGGCCTTTATGTCAATTTCCAGTGTCCTCAAGGACAGAGGGTTTGGTATAAGTTTCATGCAAATGCTGGTTCCTTTCGTAGTCATGCATGATTTTCTGCTCCTGTGGGCTTTTTCTCTTAAGATGGGGAGGCAGTGAAGTCTTCCTTAAGCCTTCAGTGCCTTCCCATTAAATCTCATTGGCCAGAAACGGTTCGTGCATCCATCTCTTAACTTCCCTGGGTGATGGTGCTACCAAGCTGCTGATTAAGGAGGAAAGAAGGGACCACTTATAGATGGGACACCAGCATTCAGCCCCACCTCCCTTAGGGTGTTGACTCTAGTGTAGGGCTGAGAAGTCAAAATCACTTCTCTCAGATTTCTTGGAAGCAAGAATGCTGACCATAATTAAATTCTTCCAGAGGATCACACTTGCCAGGGATCTGGATGGCAGAAGTGGGCGGGGCCCTTCATTACCTTTGACTCTTGTTTCTGTCAAGAAGACCTTGGAGAGGCCAAGCTCGTTAGCAGCATTACAGCACAGGCTACCCGCATAGCAGAGATAGAGCTGTCAATCAAGGCCTCTTGGCTCCTAGACATATCTGTGTTGATGCTTTTTTTTTTTTAATACAAAATCTCACTATGTAGCAATAGGTTGCCTTGAATTTACTGTGTAGACCAGGTTAGACTGATTGAACTCACAAGAGATTTGCCTCCTTTTTTTTTTCTTTTCTTTTCTTTTTTCTTTTCTTTTCTTTTTTTTTTTTTTTTTTTTTTGGTTTTTCGAGACAGGGTTTCTCTGTATAGCCTTGGCTGTCCTGGAACTCACTCTGTAGACCAGGCTGGCCTCGAACTCAGAAATCCGCCTGCCTCTGCCTCCCAAGTGCTGGGATCAAAGGCGTGCGCCACCACCGCCCAGCACCTCCTTCTGACCTCAATGTGCATTCCTGACCACCATCACCTCTTAACTGGAAGAAACAGCTGAGGACTCCATCTTTTCCCACAGATCTTTCCATAATTCCTTGCATTAACCGCCTTCTGCTTCACTGAGATTTAACTAGAGTATAACCCCCCTCGCCCGATCTAGCTAGCATGGAGGCTGTTCCTAAACTGGATACCACAGCAGATCAGGACGGTGTGTAGTCCCAGGGGCTGCAGGCGGGAAGCTAAGGAATGCCACGGCTGCCTGTGCTCCTCAGACCCCACTGAGGGCTGTGTTGCAGGTAGGTAGGTTGTCTCATAAATGATGCCGTTGTCGGAGCACTGGAACGCTGTTCAACTCTTAGCCACCGGTCCCAAGATGTGTGGAGGGAAAACCTACAGGCACTAGGGATGGGTCTGAACACGGTCCCGTCAAAGGTCTGGAGGCACTGGTGAGTGGCCAAAGTCCCTTTAATATCCCTGAATTGCGTTACAAGTAATACTGCTGAAGATGGGGAAGGAATGGGGGGGGGGAGTTGGGAGTACGGCAAGGGAGGGGCCAAAAGATTTAGCATGCATGGGAAATTATTGCTGTCAGAAGTTCCTATTTACAGGGTCAGCACCCTCCATAATTGCTTCTGGTGACCCCTCTCTCTCCCACGGTCTCTGCAGCCTCCCTCTGGGAGCCTGGGGCCGACTGAAGCTCCACCCCTCCGAAGCCCTAGAGAGCAACCTGGAGCGGTCTGCAGTCTCCACCCTCTTTTGTGGCTAGGGGGAGGGGAAGGAGGTCTGAGTGTCCAAGACTCTTGCCCACAAAGGGAACGCAGAGGGACGTGGGAAGAGGAGTGTGCTTAAAGCAGAGGGGGCCGGGCCGGTGCGCGCGGAGGTGTGTGCTTCGGTCCTCGCCCGGGCATGCAAAAGCGCGGTGGAGGAGGTAGTGGTGGCCAATAGGCGCCTGGCTGGCAGTCCCGGCCCCTCTGCCCGGGAGAGTTGCATAGTCGTGGCCGGGAGAGAGCACTCCTCCCGGGAGCAGGCCAGAGGCCCCAGTGGGGTCCGGGGCTCAGTCGGTCCCTGGAACCTGGGGTCTCTCTGAAAGAGGAATAAATAAGAAACAAAGGGAGAGGCTCCAGAAGGGCTTCCTGGGACAGGAGTGGAAGGCTCGGAAGGCCGGGGACCTGCCCCCAAATAGGACCTTCTGACGGCCCCTCCCCTGCCAGCTGAGGATCAGCAGGCTCAGTCTCTCCCCATTACTCCAGGCCTCTGATAAGGGTGGGCTTCTCCCCAGACCCATAAGGAGAGGAACAGCGAGCGACGGCCTTGCTGACTCTGCCCTTTGCCTTCCCAGTCCAGCTGGGGAGGCCAGGCAGTCCCTGGGTGAAGCCAAGAGATTAAATAGAGTAATAAATAGATAAATAAATAAATAAATAAATAAATACACAAATAAATAGCGGAAGGGGCCCTGCCGGACGAGGGATGTGTCCATGGGTGAGGTGCTCCAGGCTGTCCGCTAGCAAAGGCAGAGGCGAACCTGTAGTCCTGGGGTGAGGGAAAGTGCTCAGATCATCAGCTCCAGGCCTGAGGCCTAGGCAGAAACTGTCCTGGGGCAAGAAGGGTCACCTGAGAGGGCAGAGCCCTGGGCTGCCTCCCAAGTCTTCCCAGCTAGGGAAACTGAGGACTGGAGAGCTACTAGAGGGGAGAAGGAGCTGGAGAGAGCAGGGAGTAGGATGTCTGATGAGATCCGGGAAGACTGAGAATGGCAGGTGGAATCGTGTGTGTAAGTGGCTGGAGCTAAGGCTCAAGCATGGAGGGGCTCAGGGATGGACAGGCAGAGGACTCCAAGAGTGGTGAAGATTAGATTCCCGGATGGACACACACACACACGCAGAGAGAAATTCAGCAGAGACCCAAGGGATTGAACTGTGTGGACAGGGAAACTGAGGCAGATAGGAAATCAAGGGTACATTTGGGATTAGATATTGAGGGCTCCAATAGAGAAATGGCCAATGACTCAGCTGAGAAACGAAAAGAAAGATCTAGTTAAGGAGCACAGCCTAGAGTCGGGGCCGGAGAAACTTCCAGCGCCGAGACCTGGAAGAGGTACGGACCTGGTGCCTGAGTTGGGAGCCTTGAAGGCCAGACATGGGGTCAAGGTCCGAATGGTGGCCAGAATGGACAAAGTGGGTGGGTGCGAAGGGAGATCCGATGCAGGAAATGAGTGGTGGGTTTAGTCGGGGTTGAAAATTAAGTTCTAGGCCAAGATGGGGTTCACCCCCCCACACACACCCCACCGAGGGCGCAGGCAGGGGAGACGAAGACTGAGGGGTGGGAGAAGCCTCTGCGGGCATCCAGCATGGCAGAGGCTCAGCTGGCCGGGCCGGCGGGAGGTGGCGGCTCGGCGGCCTTCACGCACGCGGCCTCGCAGTGCTTGTGGAGGTAGGACTTGAGCGCGAAGCTCTTGTCGCACTGGCGGCAGCGGTAGTGCTTGAAGGCCGAGTGCGTCTGCATGTGCGCGCGCAGGTTGGAGCGGTCGGCGAAGGCCTTGCCGCAGTGCGCGCAACCGAAGGGCTTCTCGCCGGTGTGCGAGCGCATGTGGCCCTGGAGCAGCCAGGGCCGGGAGAAGGCCTTGCCGCACACGCCGCACTTGTGGCGCAGGTTGTGTGTGAGCACGTGCATGGCGAGCGCGGGCATGGACACGTAGGCCTTGCCGCACGTCGGGCACTTGCGCGCCAGCTGGCTGTCCAGGCTGCGGTGCGTCTGCTTGTGGCGGCTCAGGTTCGACGACGTGGCGTACGTCTTGCCGCACTCTGCGCATGCGTGCCGGTGCCCGCCTCCCGCCGTCGCCCCCGAGCGCCCCGCGCGCTCCCCGCCGCCGCCCGCGTCCCCGGCGCCCGCCGCGTCCCCGCCAGCCCCGGCCCGGCGCCGCCGCGAACGCCCATCAGAGATGAAGAAGGCGTCCATGGAGTAGCTGTCGGTCACGGCCGCCTCCCCGCGGAAGTAGCGCGCCGACAGACTGGACTGTGGGCTCTCGGGGTCGCTGTACTCTTCGGACGCCGCGGCCGGGTAGGCGGGCTCGGCGGGCGCCAGCTCCAGCCCTGGCTTCTGCTCGCCATCGTAACCGCTGGGGGGCAGGCAGTGCGCCACATAACCTGCGGGTGACAAAGAGGGGTGTGAAGTCGGGGTGGGGCGAGAGTTGTTCCTTCGCAGGCCGCCTTCATCAGTGCAAGCCCAGCCAACCTGGCAGGAAACCGGCGCCCATGCAGTCTGCCTATTCGGGTCTAGAATCATCCTGGGTGCACCTCTGTTGGTGCAGAGGTTGGCTCAGTTCTACCCATTTGCCCTTCACTGTCACTAGTATGCACAGCAGTGGAGGTAGCTTTACACTCTGTAGGAGAGAGACTGAGGCATAGAGGGACAGGCAAGCAATCTAAGCTTGATGCAGCCTCGGCACTCCAAAGATGCCTTCCCACACCCCAATAATGTTCTGCCTTTCCACCTCTTTAACATTCGAAAATCTCTGCCTTTTATTTTATTATTATTATTATTATTTATTTATTTATTTATTTATTTATTTTTTTTTTTTTTTTTTTTGGTTAGGAGACTATGTACCTCTGGCTGTTCTGGGACTTGCTGTGTAGTTAATTAAGCTGGCCTGGAATTCACAGAGATCCTCTTGTCTCTGCCTTTCCAGTGCTGGAATTAAAGGCATTAGATACTACAATGGCCTTTGTCTTCATTGCGTTTCTTATCTGTGAAATGGAGATTGTAGGTGGTGCACATGTTGCCCCAGGTACTCGGGAGCAAGAGGGAGGCTGAAGCAGGAAGATCATTTGAGGCCAGGAATTTGAGACTAATCTTGAGCAACGCAGTGAGACCTTGTCTTTAAAAATGCTTGCTTTGAATGGAGCTTGTTATTAATTGGATACCCACCTCCAGAGTCTTTGGCAGAACCCAATATAAAGTATGAACATGTAAGTATTAAGTACTTATTGTATGCCAACCTAGACTACATGCTTTACAAAGCTTAACTCAGCGGCCATAGGAGATAGTATCTAGTTCCCATTTCACATGTGAAGAAATTGGGAGTGCACAATAATGTTATATAAATATTAGCATTATAATTAGACTTCTTTTTGCTTGAAAAAGTGGCTTCGATGAAGATTATTGAATTGTCTGCCTCTCCCCCTACACTTTGAATTCTCTAGGATTGAGTCTGTATACTCGGCCCTGTCTGGCACATAGTAGGTGTGCAATAAGTAAATGTTGCATAAAGGAATTAGAGTCCAACTAGACCCACATGCCTTTCTGGAGACCTAACAGAGTCAAAAGTGTGGCATGTAATAACTACACCAGGATAGAAGTCTTCCTGAGCTGTGCATGCGTGCGTGTGTGTGCGCGTGTGCGTGTGTGATACAGACGCAGATGCTCTCTCCACCTGCTCTACTGGAGTTTAGACCAGAAATCCTGTCTGTCATGTGTTTGAGTGACTGCTGTATGGCAGGCTGAGGCTCTCTCAGGGGACTCTGTAGGGGCTTCTGGAGAGCAGGGGCCACCCCATTTGTCTCTGACTCCCATGGCCTCTTCTGATCTTAGTCCTTTCCCTGGGGCCCCTGGGGGCTGGGCTCCTCTGAGAGCTCCTGCCAGACATTGAGCAAACTTATCATCCAGCACTTAATTACCAAGTGTTCCCATTGTCCTTTGATTCCAGAGAACAATAGAGGTTAGGCCCTTTCCCCAGCCTTCACAGCTGAGGAGTGGCAGTCCCATTTGGCCCTCTCTGTCTGACCTCAGGGACCTGTAACGCCCCTCTGCCCATGGCTTCCCCCATGAAGGAGCAGCTGGCTTTGTAAGCAGGATTCCAGCTATGTCTGGCAGGCTGGGCTCTTTGGTCAGCTTCTTTCCTTTAAAGGGCCTAGCTGACCATCCTCCAGGCCTCTGCCGTTTTTGGCATTTGGGATGGACAGAGATTGAAATCTGCACAAACTACCCTTCAATACTGCCAGTCTGTCCATTTTTCTTGGTCCTACCTGTGGTCTGCACAGGACCCTCTGCACACAGAAACTGACTGGGAGTCAGGGTGAGTGACTCAGCAGGAAGGTTAGAGGCAAGGGGACAATGGTGGTGAGTGTTTTTTTTTTAATAAAGAGGTAGGTAGGATGACTAGCCCAGAAGCACTCATCCCCTCTCCCATCTGGTTTCGGTCTGGAAGGCCCAGACTGCCCACGCCAGGAGCCAGACCGACCCTTTTGTCAAGGACTGGGTTATTTATTTTGTGGGTATTCTCAGACCCTCTCCTCCTTTATCCTCTCCACATGCCATTTACTGAGTAATTGCTGAGTGCCAGGCCCTGCACTAAGAGCTCTACTGCCAGTTTGAGTCCTTACAGAAATCTCTGACAGAAAGGAAACTGAGGTATGGAGTGATGGGACTTTGTTCATGGAATGGAACACAGAGTGGAAGACATTGCACTGTTATGTGTTCTTTGTACTTTAGGAGACACCCAAGGACAGGGTAATGGCTGGACCCCTCCTGTCTCCAGGACCCCAGCCAGTGGCACCTAGTAAGTACATGTGGAATGAGTGTCAGAGATGTGGCAGCCAGGCTGTCAGCTGTCCTGTCCACCTGCTCTCGGGACAGGTCCACACCTCTCAGGCCATGGAAAGGGGAGGGAAGTTTGACTTCAGGATACATGTGCTATAGCGGAATGACCTTGGGCAAGTCGTCTGTCTTTTTGTGTCTTGGGTCCCTGTAAGTGAGGTATGAGATGAGATCTGTTGGGAGTGGTCATGTAATTTGGTTTGATCATGTGACTAGCACTTTATTTATTTATTTAGTATTTTTGAGACAGGGTCTCACTATGTAGCTCTGGTTATCTTGGAACTCACTATGTAGACCAGACTGGCCTCATACTCACAGAGGAAACCTCCCAAGTGATGGGAGTAAAGATGTACATCACTGTGCGCAGCAGTGACCACCACTCCGTATGCTCTCTTGTTAGTGGATGGTGACATATTGGTTAAAAGCATAGCTTGGGAAGCAGTCTGTCTGCTCTGCGCTCTCACAGTATCCGTTCCAGCTGTGTGGCTGTGGTGGTTTGAATGAGTATTTAGTCCCAGGTGGTGACACTGTTTGGGCAGGTTTAGGAGATGTGGTCTGAAGGAGGAAGTGTGTCACAGGGAACAGGCTTTGACAGGTTTCAAAGCCTCACACCATTCCCAGTCTGCTCTCTGTGCTTTGTGCTTGCCGTTGCAAATGTAAGTTCTCAGCTTCCTGTTCCAGCCACTCCACCTCCACTCTGCCGTCATGGACTTGCACCCCTCTGGAGCCATAAGCCTAAAGTCTTTTATAAAACGTTTCCTCATTCAAGGTGTTTTATCACAGTGACAGAAGGAAAAGTAACTAATGCAGTGGCCTCCACCATCAGATCATCCCTTGCTCTCTCCTTTCCTTCCTCCCTCCCTCCTTTGGACTTGAGCCCAGGGTCTTGTGCGTGCTAGCCAAGCACACTGATACTGAGTTACATTCCCGCCCCATAGCCCTATGACCTTGGACATAATCCTTGACTCTGATGCCTGTACAATATCAGTAGAGGACCCTGGCTGAGGTACCAGTCTCTGTTCACAGTGTTTTGCTTGTGTGAGTGCATTCTATCCTCACAACCAAATAGCAAGCCTCGAGGAAGGTAAGTGACGCACCTGGGGCCACAGTTCTAGGGACTTGTTATTCTCTAACACTGGTTCACTGTCCTGACTTTCCTCAGCTGGAGTTTTGTGGTATGGTCTCCTTCTCATCCATCTGGGAGCTTCTCGCTGCTTCTCTCTGGGGCTCTGTCTCCTCCTGGGTTGTGTAATTTCCCCATCATGTTCTGATGAAAGAGACTAGTGCATAGTAGGAGCTCAAGGCTTTCCTATAGCCCTGGCTCAGATGTGTGCTTCCTGTGGTGCCCTCTGCTGGTCACCTGCAGCACTGCAGCATCTTATCCTGATACAGGGCTCTCTATGGAAATAAGGATTCCTCAAACAACAGCTGCTCATTTGCCTAGAGCTACATATGGAATTGCCTTCAGGACCAGCACCAAGGGCCCAGGCCTGATGTCCCGTGGCTATGAGATTTATCCGTTATGAATGTCATATGATGACACATTGCTTGGCCATGTTAGGATTGGGTGGTTCTTAGTTTGTGATGTTAGCGGGTTGCTTAACTTCTCTGGGTTTAGCATGGGGAAAAAAGGTCGACCAGGTTGCACTAAAAACTATTGTGTATCATGGCAAAGTCAATCCCTATGTGATGTCCTTTGCCTTCTTTACATCCTCACTCCCCTTTCTCTTCCAATCCACAGATGTCTCCGTATGTGGCACTGGGCGAAGGGTCAGTCCACCATGTCTGCACAAGGGAATCCATAATGGAAGTGCAGGGAGAATGCATATAAGGAACTCAGTCCAAGACCAGGCACATGGCCTCCAGCCTGTCAAGCCATTGTCATTATCATTCCTGTGTTTCCTGATGATGTCCAGAGATGTAGTGTCTCAGGCTGCTGTGTGACCTTGGACAAGTCATCTTTGGCCTCAACCTTGGAAGATTCTTAACAACAGTGTACATCCGGCCTTCAGCCTTAGCATAGAACCCAGGGCTGGGATATAAAGGCCTCTTTTGATTGGGTCCTGCTGAAGTAGGGCACAAAGGGAAGATACTTGGCTCACCCCCTGACTGACCTTAGCTGTGTGACCTAGGTAAGTACCAGGGCTTCTATAGTCTGAAATCTCCCCCAAGGACAAGGACCAGAAGAACCTCTCCCATGCTTATGGAGAGGACCCAGAAGGTGTGCATGCCACCTGAGAATGCCCAAGAGTTTCCACACTTGGGACTGTAGCATCCATTTAAAAAAATCTGGTGCCACAGGAGTGATAGAAAGAGAAATTAACACGCTGGAGCCTCTTTCCACTGTCTCATGTAGCTGCCTGATCCTGGGCTGGGAGAGGGAGTCTTACAAATCCTACTGTGTCTGCTGGCCTAGCAGTCAGTGCCAGCCAGCCCTGGAAACAGGTGCTACAGTATGCCAGAAGCCTAGTGAAGGCAGAGGACTCGCCCAAGGTCACTAGACAGGGAGTCAGGCTTCAGGATCCATAGCCTGTATTTTCTCTAGAACACCAGAGAGAGACTGAAGGCCTATAGAGAAGGGAAGAGAGCATCTGGGTGGGGGTGTATTCCAGTAGTGCCACAGAGCTGGCCATGTCTCATGGGGGCAGTGATGTGATGGAGTGGGGAGAAACTGTCACTCTGGAAAATGGTTCAGCTTTCTGGTTTTTTTTTTGTAAATAATACTCAACCATAGTGACTCACATTTACTGAGTGTGAGGCCCTTGCTGAGACTTATGACATTAGCTCAAGTCTAAGGTCATACCCTCCCATACCTTTCGGCAGAAGCTGGAACCTGGAGAGGGGCCTTGACCCCTGGGGTCATACAGCAAGCTCTCATCAGAGCCTGCCTGTGGCCTCCTTTTCTTAATGAATGGATCCAACCCAAAGCTCTTCTCCCTAGTGTCCAAGACTCCCAGGGTGCCACGTTTCCCCCAGGGAACTTCTAGCCCCATTCCCCCTCCCTGTTCTGAGATGGGCAGAAAAGGGGGCTGCTGGGTTCCTGGAGAGGACTCATCCTGCTGCAGTGGGGGCCACAGGGATGCTGCGTGGGTATATTTAGAACTATTTCTTGCTGTGCCAGGGCCTCAGGCCTCAAGAATCAGCGCCAGCCAGCTGAGCAGAAAGCCAGGTCTGTCAGCAGCAAAGCAGGATAAAAATAGTTTCTCCTGTCTGCTCACAGAGCTGGGCAAAGGGGCTGGGCACCTCCCCCTCCCCCTCTTATAGCATCTTTGTTAGCTGTTCCCTGGGCACTGGACCAGAACGACACCCACCTTCTCCAAAGGCCTGGCAGCTGGTACCTCTGAACATCTGCCCACAGGGGTGCAGGGGGCAGAGTGCGGGGTATGGCTGAACACAACCAGGGCTGTAGAGCTTGGGGCTGATGCCCACTGACCCAGGCCCAAGGGGCTTCTAGAGAATTCCAGCTGTCCTCCCCCACCCTGACTCCTGAAATTCCCTGTGTTCTGGGCTTTCCTGACAGTGACCCAGTTCCTGTGGCTCATAAGGAGGCCCACAGCTCTGTGGGAATCAATAGGAAAGACTTTACAAGGGTCTGTAGTGATAGAACTGTGCGTCTCCAGGTCTGGAGGTGTGCTGCACATGGCCAACCTCCTCAGCGTTCCTGATTTCTGCCCCAGAAGGGTACAATCAAGAGTCTCTTCTAAAGTCCCTTACCCAGAGACTGGCAGCAGACACCTAATCCAGGAGAAAACACAGTGGGCCAACAGATCAGAGCCTGGAGCCTCCAGCTCTTTCAGCAGTATCTCAGCTTAACCCCCAGTAAGGCCTCCAGGCTCTGGGCCCTAGAGCACCAATATGGATGGATGGATGACAGGCCCTACCGTCTAAGCTCTTTAGAGTCCTCCATGTCTGTTTTGCTCTGTAGATGGCAGCAGTTCTTCCAGGCTGCCCTCCCTTAGCTCCGTGGGTGTGTGTGCACATGTGTGAGGCCCCAGAGATGCTGGGCTGTGTGCTGTGACTGACCTAAGGGCCTTAATTACTCTCCTGCCCTCTCAGGAATCACTGCCAGCCCCCAACTCTGCATTGGTCCCAGATTTCATATTCCATGTGGGTACTCTTCATACTCCCACTGAATCCTGGTAATTCATAGGCAACTAGACTCATGAATCTCCAGTCAGAGCTGATTACTTTCCTGAGAGAGAAACTGAGGCGAATAAAGATGAGCTAAAGCTACCCCCAAATTCTCTCCCAGCCAGGCTTGAGATGGATCTGGAATGACCTTGGACTGGAAATTGGACCTAGATCTTAGTCCTGGTACCAGAATCTTGAACTGGACCAGTTTCTAGGCACTGAATGTATTCTGAATACCAGACTTGGTCCTGTAACCTTAGACATTGACCCTGGCCACAGTGTCTGGGCCTAGTCCTCAACCTGAAGTTAGGGATGAACAACAGACCTGGACATGTAAATGTCTTTAATCTAGACCTCAACTCTAGACCAAGATCATGCCAAAGGCCACATGGTTTCAAACACATGGGCCTGCTGTGTGTCCTTGGGCACCTACCCTGCCTTCTCTGGTTCCCTCTGTTGAGGGATTGGGATAGCCCTCTGCATCCCCAGATGGACTTTTTAAGGTATGGGAAAGATATACTGCAACTGAGTCTATTTAGCTGGGCTCCCAGACCCAGCTCTGGAGCGACTACTCGGCGCCATCAGAGGCAGCAAAAGGGAAGTGGGAGCCAGTATAATGTGGTCAGCTAGATAAGCCCATGGGCAGGACAGGAGCGCTCCTCAGCCTGCTGGAGGAGGCTTAATGTAGCTGCAGAGGGCAGACAACTGTGTTATTGGATCGGCATTGATTCCTGTCTGCCAGGGAGGGTGCACTCTGCAAGGGTGTGGGTAGGACAGGGCTGGGGTGGGTGGGGGCTTGGCTCCCAGCTGGAGGTTAGAGGCAAGTGTGAGGGGAGGTGGACACTCCAGGAGATGTCCTTGGCAGCAGTCCACAGAGACCACTGATATGCAGGCGGTAAGCAGCTGCTTTCTCTAAACTGCAGAGTCCCAGCACAGAGCAGTGGGCTCTGAGACTGAAAGGGTAGGCTTGGTAGAGTTGGAGGCCTAGGTTTTGGTGGGAGTGGGGGATGAAGGAGAATGTGAGCTGGCATTTCTATGCTCAGAGGCACCCTGGAAGCAAGAGGGAAAAAAACAGGCTCCCTGGATGCAACCAACTGTAGAGGGGTCACAGGAGCCTAGGGGAAGAAGGCACATCTTGTTGAAAGGCTGGGGAATTCGGATCTTGTCTCTTTTTCTTCTAGGGATTCTAGAAGACTCTATCCTGAGTTCTTCCAAATTGGAGGGAGTGTCCCTCCCCTATTTGAGGTTCTCTGGGCTTGGAGTCAGTCTGGAACCAAGTACACATGGTGTTTACTTTCAGAGGCTGAGAAGGGAGTAGAAAGGAGTGGGGTAGGGAGTGTGTGTGTGCGTGTGCGTGTGCGCGTGCGCGTGTGCGTGTGCGTGTGCGTGTGCGTGTGCGTGTGCGTGTGTCTGTGTGTGTACGCGCGTGTTTGGAGGGGAGTTGGGGGAAACTCTCAGGCATTCCCAGAGCTGGAAAGCTCCACCTCATTTGGGGTCCTGTGCTTTATAAGGATCCCTATTTGTCTTCTACATCTACAGTTCCCCCTTCCACGCCCACCACCCCCAGTCTCATCCTAACCCTGCATCCCAAGCTGCAGAAATGGCTTATAAGAGGATCTTTTTAATAACTGGAACTACCTCCAGCCCCAGGCCGTCCCTCCTCCCTCCTCCTCCCTCTATCCATTCCTCTTTCTCCTCATCCCCCCTCCCCTCTTTCTCCTTGTTTACCCAGCACACTTACACACGCTGGGAGAGAGAGAAAAACCGTCAGCTCAGCAATTTTTCACACTTCCCTCAAATGCTCAGCAAGGTTATTTCCGGCAGAGCGGAGAGACAACGGGCCACCAGGACCCTGTAAGCTCTCTGAGGACCCTCAGAACACTTACTCATGCAGGGAGCCCTCATTGCACAGTCCGGACCACACCCCAACCAGGGGAAAGACCCTTGAAAAACAAGGCAGAACAGACCCTATGTTTTCTAGTTGAAAAGCTAGAAGAGCCATCCTTCCTGATTTTCACACTGACCATTCATAGCCAACAAGGCAAGGTGGCCCAGGCTTGATGACCTATTCTGCCATGAAGCAGCTGGCAGAGACTGAAATCTGGGAAAAGTTCCTCTCTTAGACATAGCTGGGGTGGGAAGTCAAGAGAGTCCCCCCCCAACCCCCAAGGAAACCATGACACTCAGCGTTTCCTTAGACCCAGTGTCTTCCACATTAGTTCACCTTCCACAAAACAGAGCTTGTCAAACTTGGAAGGATGCTTACTTAGTTCATGACATCTAAACTCTTGCACTTCTGGGGAGACTAAGGACCAGAGAAGGGAAGTCACTTGCCCAAGGTCACGTACAAGTCACAGAGCCAAAGCTACCCTATTGAGTGCCAAGCCAGGCAGGTGGTTAGAGCAGCTCCTGGGCTTTCCCAGAGGCAAGGGACAAAGACAGGGGTGGCTTTAGGCTGCTGAACCTGGCGGGACCTACATAAAGACAGCTTCATCTCCACTCCATCTGTACATCCCATCATTCACTAAGGGGCTTTTTCCAAAGCCTGTTTGGACCAGATTCAAGGCAAGGCATCCTCCTGCCTTCCTTCTGAGGAACAGCCTGCAGTTCTGGCTGTGCCTGAGAAATTCTCTGGGTTTCTCTGGGTTCCCTCAGCTGGCCCGGGGACAGGATCAAGCGGGCCGCAGGAGTTTAATGTTAGTCTCCTAAGGGATCCTATGGATTCCATACCTGTGGAGACATCACTTCCTACCAGCCCCCAGCACAGGTTCCCCAGCCTTGCACAACTCAGGGTCCACTCTCTGTCCTGTCAGCCATCTCCCTGGGCTTCTGCCTTCCACCCCAAGGTCCTGGAGGTCAAGAAAACAGGATAGCAGAGTGGGAGATGTGGGCAGAGCAATGGGATGGGGAAGGGGGCGGTTCTGTAGGTAGATAAGTGGTGCCGGGAGCTGAGGGGCTCTAAGAAGGATCCTTGATCACTCTCTAACTTCTTTGACCTTGATGAGGTCACAGAGGCATTTGCTCAGTATCTTCTCTTTACCTGGCTTGGCAGAATTCTGGCATGTGGCTGAGTGCTTGGAAGTCCCCTAGGAGATGCTCCCAACCGCCTGGGTGCCCTCTGCCAGTTCAGTGGCAGTGCAGCAAGGTGCCCAGTACAGACTTACTCTTAGTGTCTTGCTCCTTGCTTTTCTTTCCCCACCTCTGTGATGTCAGATGTCTCACTACCAAAGTATCCCCTCCTTCCCAGACACCTGTCCTGGAGGGGCTGCTGAGTGCTGTTGTGTCTGCCTCTTGTTGAGGAACAAGCTCACAGAAGCACCCTTCTCTTGCTCTCTGAAGGTCATCCCCTTTGGGGCTTGCATGACCTCTTGTCCCCCAAATCCTTCTCCTGACAAGAACTTGCTCTAAGAAGAGATGGGGTGTGGGGGTGGGGCAGAATGTGGAGGGTTTCAGAGGAGCTGCAGTTTCTGTTGTTGGGGTAGGGTGATAAGCTATAGAGAGGGGAGTGCAGTCCAGGGGACCAGGAGGCACGATGGGGAAACCCCTTCCAATAATCTCATCCTTTGAGTCCTTAAGACAGGCCCAGCCTTTGGCAGGCATGTGGTGGAGGGTAACAAAAGAGTTGGAGAGAGGAGGGCTTGAGAGCACTTGTCTGCCATTGCCAGGGGGAGTATGGTTGAAGGGGGCGGGTGCTCCCACTTTCCCCAGAGAACCAATCTCCTCTCCCCAGGGATTGGCAGTCCTGGTCCCTTACCTTCCCACCAGGGAACACGTAGGCAGCCAGTCTCTCTCCCTCAACAGTGAGAGGGTACTACAAGCTACCCCCACTAGCCTTTTAGGGGCGTCCTCTCTCTGTCACCCCTCACTCCAGCCGTATTCTAGGGCCACAACTTTCAAAGTCCCGGCTGGCGCGTGGCTGCGGGATGAGCCGACCCTGCCACTTTCCTTTGTACGACCTAGCCCCAGCCCCGCCCGGCCGGTCCTCTGGAAGTCCCGGGGGTGCACTCGGCCAGAGACGTCTCCTCCGCGGTTCCCTGCTACAGCCCAAGTTGGGGACCCTCCGCTTCCTTCCCCCAGGGCCCACTCACCGTTGTCCCCCGGAGGCCCGCGGGTGCCGGGCAGCACGTAGGCAGTCTCCAGGGGGTGGTAGGTGGGGGCTGGCACCCCGCTGCACTGGAAGCCATCCGCTTTGATCTTCTTCACCAGGAAGGAACGCGGCATGGTGCAGCCGGGCGGGGGGCTCGCGGGGCACTGGAGGCCCGGTGGGGGAGGCGGCCGGCCGGCGCGATTGGCTGTCGGCACGGGCTTCAGCACTGGACAGCTCCCAGCGGGCGGGCGGCCGCGGAGCCGGCGGGGTGGCGACGGTCGCGGCTCGGGCTCGGGTGCCGCTCGGGCGCGGCGGCGGCGGCGGCGACGGCGGCGGCGCGCACACAGGCGGTCGCTGGAGCTGTGCTCAGCACTCCGGCTGCCGGCTTTATATGGGACGCAGGCTGGAGGAGATCAGGTGGTCCCCCAGCAATGGAACTGTTCAGCGCTCTAATCCATCAAATGTCCCCCAGGACAATCGCTCCGCACACGTTCCCCTGAACCGGCGGTGGGGGCAGGCCAGGCGCAGAGAGGAAGGAGCAGCGAGCAGGCAGGAGGGGAGAGAGTGAGAGGGACACAGGCGCAGAGAGAGAGAGAGAGAGAGAGAGAGAGAGAGAGAGAGAGAGAGAGAG
>JANHMN010000002.1:212949839-212976139 GCA_030674055.1 Rhabdomys pumilio | reverse complement strand
GTGTGTGTGGTGTGTTTGTGTAATATGTGTGTATGTGTGGTGAGTGTGTGTGGTGTGTGTGTTTGTGTAGTGAGTGTGTGTGTGTGTGTGTGTGTTTGTGTGTGTGTGCAGCCTAGAGAGTTATGTCTCAGTCACAGACCATTTTTTTGTTTTTTTTGAGAAACAGTCTCTCACTGGCTTATTAAATAGATTAGGTTGGGTGACTAGCGAGCCCCAGAGCTTAGCCTGTTTCTGCCTTGCCAGCACTAGAATTATAAACACACTGAATCACAGTTTTCTTAAACTGTGGGATTGAACTTAGATCCTTGTGCTCGCAAGGCAAGCGCTTTACTGATGGAGCTATCTCCCCGGTCGGATTTTTTGTGCTTATCACAACTTCAAGGCAACAGTGGTTATTTGCAAAATCACATGTTACAGAATGACATAAAGAGGCACGTATACTCCTCCGGTGCAATTGTGTTTTTAATATTTTGATAACTGTTCCTACATAATTGGTTTCCTTCGTAACATGATGTACTTTATTAATTTAAAGCCATTATTCTGAGAGCGGACCCACAGGCTTTGCCGACTATCAAATGCATCCTTCCCACCACCTGCCACCTTCTACATTCCTTATTGTGGTGCTGGGAAGGAGATGGGGGCTGAGCTGTGCAGCCTGAGAAGTGGTGGCGGCACATCTGATGGAGGAGAGGATGAGCAGCTACTTCTCGGCCCCAGCTGCACCATCTTACGGGGGTGACAGTGGTGACCCATGGTGACATGGGAGTGACATTAGTGACTCACAGTAATGGAGGGCTCCCTAACCTGGGCCACTGGGGGGCAAAGAAGCAACTTTGACCTGAGATGCTCCAGGTCACCCAGGCTCCTGAGCACCAAAGCCTGGACTCCAGGAGCCTACAACATGGGGTAGGGTGGCTTATGGGAGGCTGATTGGAGCACCCACTTTGCCAGGGCAGATCTTCCTATCAGGTCAATTCCTTAACCATGGGCTCTTCACTCCCACTTACTAGAGTCCAGCAATGGATTCCCAGTAGGACCTGGGCCCAACACTAGCAGAGGAAGATGCATTCAGACTCCCTTTCTCCCTCCCTCTTCCCTGTCGTCGTCGTCGTCTTCTTCTTCTTCTTCTTCTTCTTCTTCTTCTTCTTCTTCTTCTTCTTTTTTTTTTTTGACAGACAGGGACTATGTCCAGCAGCTGGAGGATAGAAAGGACTCCCTGGGCCAGTGACCCTTCCAGCACACTAAAGATCAGAGCCCAGAGGAAAGAGGACAAAGGATCACAAGGAATTCGGTATAGGATGAGAGAGCTTTACCCCTGGAAGCCATGTTTGCACAGTGTGGTGCAGGCTGCTCTAGGGATGGAGTCCAGCCTGCCTGTTTTGAAAGCAAGGCAGTAATAGTGTATGTGTGCATTCGTGTGTGTGTGTATGTGTGTGTGTGTGTGTGTGTGTGTACATGTCTTCTGCAGCCTGGGAAGTTCCAGCTCACAATCTGGGGCCAGGGAGGAGGGGAGCCTGACACCAGGACTGGCAAAGGCCATCGAAGAGTCTGGGGTCAGCGCCTGCCTGCCTGCCCCAGAGTGCTTGGGATCGGAGGCCTACACAGTCTGTTTCTTTCTTTCCAGGCCACAGGGCGATTCCCTCCTTGCAGACAGACTGGGTGTGTGGGGCAGGATTACTCACGCCCCAGTTGTGGTCCCTCTGAAGGCTGCTGGTGACGAGTGAGGTAATTAAGTGTAAAAGGCTGCGGCAGGGGAGGGAGGGGCAGTCACAGGCTCTTTTCAGGGGCAGGGGAGTGAGATAATGTAGGATAATAGCCTCACCAGGCCCCGCCCAGGCAGCCCCCAAAATGCCAAGACAATTCAGCCTTTTCAATGAAAATGGGGGGGCTCCCCAGGCTCAGATCCCAGGGACAGCTGTATGGAAATGATGGCTTCCATCCTTGGTCCTGGCCTGTGCTGGCTGAGGGTTGGGGCAGATGCCTTTGGCTGGGGGAGAAGCTACAAGAGACTGATGAGACCAGGAGAGTAAGGAGGTCTGGTCAGGTGGGTCCATGTGGGGTTGGAGGCTGAGTAACATGGTCAGTGGGGTGCATCACAGAGTCTGATGCCATACAGGCGGAAGTGGTGGCTTGGTCTAGGCTAACTGTGTGACCTCAGCATAGTCATGGACTTGGTAGCCGCAAGCAGTCCTGACCTCCCAGGAGTGTCTGGAAAGTCAGCAAAGGGTACATAGCACTGAGTATACAACCAGTGCTCATAAATGCTTGATCATCCAGTCCAGACTCAGAGAGCACAGCCCATTCATTCATTCATTCATTCATTCACTCAATGAATACATGTTTGTTGAATGTTTTCTATGTCCTGACGGTTTTGATGCTGAAAACACAAGAGTGAACAGTAGAGTCCTTCTCCTTACTTTATACTTACTTTCTAAGAGGAAAAACGAACTATTAAGCTACTAATTACTGAATATATGACAGAAAAGACCAACAATCCCATTTCTGAATGTGACTGTATATTCATGAACTGAATATACTTAAATCTTTTTTTTATAGCAAAATATTAGGAGCAATCCAGATATCTACTATACAGGAAATCACTAAGTAAAGTTGGAATAAGGAGGTAGTAGAATATTATACAGTCATTAAAAAGATAAAATAATGCTTAGTGTATGCTATAAGAAGTTCTCCATGGTGCATTGACAAATGAGAAAGAATGTAAGGGCAGGTTTGTATAAAAGAGAACAAAATGAACACCTACTCATGTCAGGCATGGGGCACACGCCTTCAATCCCAGCACCCGGAAGGCAGAAACGGGTGGGTCTCTGTGAGTTCAAGGCCAGCCTGGTCTACATAGTGAGTTCCAGGCCAGCCAGAGCTACCATAGAGAGCCCTTGTCTCAAATGAAACAAAACATACAACCAAACAAAAAATTCATATTAGATGGTAGATAATAAATTAATGATGTTTGGAATAAGACTTTACGGTGGATTGGAAACTTTATGTACTTTTCAATGTTTTGTATACAAAATAAATATATTACTTTAAAAAGTGTGTATGGTGGGGCTGGGGAGTGTGCATGTTAGTGCAGCTATTCACAGAGACCAGAGGCATAGGGAATCCTGGAGCTAGAGTCATAGGTAACTGTAAGCTGCCCAGCCTTGGATGTTGAGAAACATTTCTCCAGCTCTGTGACTATAATTGCTACTTCAAAAATAAATTGTTCAGCTTCCTTCTTCCTGCTTGCCTTCATCACTGCTTGTTGGAAATGGCCATAGCATTTGAGAGCAAAGAGAAAAGCCAGCTGTTCAGGCAGGGTCCCAGTTGTTGGTTGAACAGGAAGATCCTTGTATCAAGAATAAGGAAAGTTACTTATCAACAAAGAAGGGAATTGCAAACCAAGGAAGCAGAAAAGCAGGCGAGGCCCATGCTTGCAGACCAGAGCTGGAGCCAGTGAGCTTGGCACAGGAGGATGGATGTATTTGTGATGTTTTCATCACTGATGTAAAACACTAGCAGGGTGTGGTGGACAGACATGGAATCTTGACACTCAGGAGACTGAGGTGGAAGGATTGCTTTGAGTTTGGGGGTCAGACTGGGCTACATAAATGAGACCTTGTATGAAAAATTAAAGCAGGCCCTGGGAGAGCGCTAAGTCAGGAAAGTGGCTGCCGTGTTAACCACGAGGACCTAAGTTAGATCCCTAGGAACCATGTGTGGTGGTGGATGCTAGGTTTGTGAGGCTCGCTGGCCAGACAGCTCAGCCTATTTAGCAAACTCCAGGCCAATGAGAGATTCTGCCTCAAAGAACATGGTGGGGGCTAGAGAAATGACTCAGATATTAAGAGCATGTCTGGTTGCTCCTCCAGAGGACCTGGGTTCATTTCCCAGCATCCACATGGCAGCTCACAACTGTCTGTAACTCTAGTCCCAGGGGATCTGATGCCCTTTTCTGGCCTTCTCAGGTACTGCATATATGTAGGTATACAGACACATACTCAGGCATGCACACATATATAAAATAAAAATAAATAAATACTAAAAAATAACAACAACAAGGTACAAGGTAGACAGTTCCTGAGAAATGACACCCAAGATTGACCTTTGGTTACCACACGCCGTACATGTGCATACATATACATGTGCATTGGTACACACACGGGTATACACATGAGCATACATCCTCCCACCAAAATAAAAACAAAGCAGCTAAAACTCTGGATACAGACTACTTATGAAGAACATGCTGGTTAGCATACTGTTTTGGAGGTTCAAAATGCATATCAGGAGCTGGAGAGATGGCTCAGTGGTTAAGAGCACTGATTGCTCTTCCAGAGGTCCTGAGTTCAATTCCCGGCAACCACATGGTGGCTCACAACCATCTGTAATGGAATCTGATGCCCTTTTCTGGTGTGTGTGTGTCTGAAGACAGCTACAGTGTACTCATAAATAAAATAAATAAATCTTTAAAAAATGCATATCAGATAGCCCTGCTGGATTGGGCTCTGGTGTAGTCAGTCAGTCAGTCAAGTCAGTCAGTCAGTCAGTCAGTCAGTCAGTCAGTCAGTCAGTCAGTCAGACAGTGTCCGGAGTCAGGAACAAGTGCAGAATGAGGCAGTCACATCTTATACCAGAAGCCAGGGGAGAGTGTAGAGGCTGGGCCTGCTCCTCAATGAGGGAGGGCCTCAGGCATGGCTTATGAACTGCTTGGAAGACCACACTCCAGTGACCTTGAGACCTGGTTCTAGGTCTGTCTCTCAAAAGTTACGTAGTGCTGTCCAGTACCATGATCCTGAGTACCAAACCTCCATCAGAATGGACCCTTTGGGGACATTCCTCACACCATTTTCCTAAGCATTCTTTCAAATATGTCACATCCTGGCCATGGGAAGTACAGAGAGCAGTGGAGAGCTAACTTGTAGCAGAGAGTCCACACCCACTTCCAGGGAAATGAGCCCAGCCTTGGGAAAGTTACTGAATCCCAGCAACAGAGACAGACGGAGCATCACACTCTGAGTATCAGTAAATGAAATATTCAGGCATCTCACGAATGATGGAAGTATCTATCACCATCTCAACGACAAAACAAAGATCATTATTGGATGCCAAAACTAATCCCACTGGGGTAAGATTTGTTGTGGAGACTTCTATATTCTTTGTGTGTGTGTGTATGTGTGACTGAGTGAGTATGTCTCTCTCTCTCTCTCTCTCCTTCCTCCCTCTCGTGTGTGTGTGTGTGTGTGTGTGTGTGTGTGTGTGTGTGTGTGTGTAGGTGCCTGCAGTGGCCAGACTCAGATTTCCCTGGAACTGGAGTTACAGGTGGTTGTGGACCACTTTCCATGGATACTGAGAACTGAACTCAGGTTTCCAGCAAGAGCAATACTCACCCTTGCATGCTGAGCCAGGCCTCCAGTCCCAAATTATGCATTTTAAAGCCCACTCCCATGTCACTTCCATGCAGCTACTATGTGATGGAAGGAGGTTGACTTCACAGGGGGAGAACAGGGCTGTGACCAATTTGATCAAGTGATCCAAGATTCTATCACTAGGGACTGGAGAGACAGCTCTACAGTCAAGAGTTCTTGCTTTTGCATAGGACCTGGATTCGGTTCCCAGCACCCACATAGTGCCTCACGACTTTATGTCACTCTATTTCCAAGGGACAATGCTTTGTCCACAGGATACAAAGCCTTGAATATCACAACCGTGAAAGACAAAGCAAAATTGAATGATCCATCCAGAGTCAGGGAGACCCAAGAGAAGTCAGCCCCCAGGGCCTAGCACATTCCCGAGGCATCTTTTACATGATAAAGGGCCTCATTACTGGAATAATTGTCTGGGCTCTTGAAGATCACATTGAGGTGTATCAGTGTCAATTTCCTAGTTTTGACAGCTCTAGTGGTTAAAGAGACAGCCCTTGCTTGGAGACACAGTATAGAGTCGTGGGTCATAGGGAATCAGACTGGCAGCTGGATCCAAGTGCCAGGAAGGATCCTTGCCTGGATGATGAAGCAAATGTGTTTAAGTGCCCATGCTGGGTGATGGGTACCATATGTGAAGATTCCTTGTCCAATGCTGGCAGCTCTTCTCTGTGCTTAACAGTTGTCTCAGAATCAAAGTTACCCTAGCAAAACCGAAACCATGTAACTGACAAGAACTGAAGAAAGAGAACCAGCCCATGGAAGGGGACAGAAAAGAGGGATGATTGTATTTTAGAGGATGTGGTCAGAGTGGGACTCAGAACCAGTATTCCAGCAGAGACTTGGGTGAGAGGAGAGTTAGCCATGGGGCCGGAGCCTTCCAGGCCTAGGGTCTTACCCAACCAAAGGGCCAAATGGAGCAACCAGGCTTTGGCTACTTCTAGTTTTCTCATTGGCTCTGAAGACCACAGGACTCTGTGTGGCTTGTCAGCTGCCTCTCCGCTGGCAAGGCAGTAAAGACCTGGGAGTTCTTCCTTGAACCCCATCTGCTTTGAAAGTACTCAGGAGATGGGGCCAGCACACTCACATGACCTCCATTGTTAAAGGTCACCTATGCCAGAGAACTTAGCCGTGGGGGCAAACCACATCACCTTTGCAGTGCAGAGGGCTTGGCAGGTCTCACAGATGGATCAGGGGCTAGAGATTGTGGGTACGACCTCAAAGTCTGCCTGCCATGGGGGCTGACAAGTAGGGAAGCCATCCTGGTGAGAAGATGTGTGTGCAGGTGACAGCAAAGAGTAGCAGTGAGCAAAGGACCTTCACTGGAGAGATGTCATGTGGCCTAGTGCGTGACAGGCTTGAAAAGTGACCTTGTGCCATTTTGGCTCCCAAAGAAAGGAGAAACATGACTATTTTTCCATGGATTCTTTGTCCATGATGTGGGGTGTGTGTGTGTGCTCATGCGCGTGCATGTGTGTGTGTGTGCGCATGTGTGTGTGTGTGTGTGTGTGTGTGTGTGTGTGTGTGCATGTGCACACATGTGCTTCATGCTTTCCACCTTACTTTCTCAGACAGGATTCCTGAACCTAGAGCTCATCATGTTGGCTACAGTGACCAAGCATGGAGACCCCAGCATCTGCTTGCATCACTCCCTCCCCTAACATTGGAGGGGCCTGGATCTTATGTGGGTCCAGAGAAACTAAGCTCAGGTCCCAGTGCTCATACTTCATCCACTGTGCCATCTTCCCAGTTCTCTCTGTGAGCTCCAGGGTAGCTCGGACAGAACAGGGGCCACTTGAGAAATGGATGGGTTTGTCCCATGCGTTTGATCTGGTAACACAATGCTAAGAAACCAGAGGGTCCTCAAGAGTAATGAAACTATGTAACCCTTGTTCAAAGCAAACAGTGGCCAGAAAAACACGTGAGAGGTTTTCAAAGCTGGCCTTATAGTTGCACGTATCTTATCACGGGAAAGGGTAGCCTTATATGCATTATGCGTTTTACAGCACGTCTCTTCCTTAAATTTGCAAGTTGTGGGATTTTTTGTTTGGCTGTTGGCATTTGTTGGTTTTGTTGAGACTGTAGTACAGACCTGACTGGCCTGAAAGTTACTATTGTCAACTAGGTTGGCCTCAAACCCATAGAGATCCACCTGCCTCTGCCTCCCAGGTGCTGGGGTTAAAAGGGTGCATCATTCCTGGCCTCTTCTATGGTTTAATTGCTGTGTTTCTGTATTTTCCATAATACAGTGCACAGTATGTGAAGGTACTGGTTCCCTGTCCCCCACCAGGCTCGCATCCCCAAGATCAGTGGCCAGTGCTCAGAAGATTCAGATGCACACACAGTGAGCACGGGCACGTGCACACACACAGTGAGGGTGCACAGATGTACTTTGCTCTTCCTGGAGTACACTGCTAGCTGCCTGCTGGCTTTGCCATTTGGTGGTGTGTTTTAGAGACACTTTCTGTTGCCGGCTGGAGATGCCTGATCTTTACTACAGTGGAACACTTTGTTCTGTGGATGAGCCCTGCCCACAGCCCCATCTCCTCTAACCCCTGAGTAGGTTTGGTCTCTCCCTGGTCCCTGTCCACACAGATGGCCTGGATGCCAGGCTCTGGGCTCAGACTCCTGCTTGCCCTGGAGTCACCCAACAGGACCAGATTACGCCGCCTAGAGGTGAAAGAGAGTTAAAGCCCTGCAGGTAAACATTGCCTGAGGAAAGCGGAAGATGCTTGAGGGCAGAGGATTGATGAGGAACAGAGGCAGGGGCCAGGCGCCTACCACACATGCACACGCACATGCACATGCACATGCACACGCACACACACCTAGTGTATATGGCTGAGCTTCTCCCTGTGGTGTCTCCAGAGGTGGGCTGTTTGATTAGAGAATAAATGAAGAACAATGCCAGATTGTTCTCCGAAGTGACAGTACAAACACTCCTACCCCCATCCTCAAGGATTCTTCCTGTTCTAGCATGACGGATCACATCTAGATTCGCCCAGCAGACTAAGGGCTGTCAGTGTGGTGAGCAGAGATGAGCTTTAAACTGGGATTTTTCCTAATTAGTCCGAGGTGGGGCCCCTTTTCAATTGTTCAAACCTTTAAATGGCGTTTCTCTTTGATTCTCGTTGTTTTATCGATTTGTGGGAGTGCTTTAGATATTCTGGGTGGTAATTTTTGTTGGTCAAACATCTCTCAGCTTGTGACTTGCTCTCCCCTCCCTTCCCCTCATTTCCTTCTCCCCCCTCCTCCTCATTCTCCCTACGCCCCGTTTGTTTTTGAAGCAGGTTCTCATCATGTAGCCCTTCTGTAATCCAGACTTTAAAACGGGAGAATCACAGAGCTGGGGAGATGGTTCAGAGAGGACCCGAGCTCAGATCCCCAGATACAGCAGTACACATTTCCTATGGTGAGGGCAAAGGAAAATCCACAGAAGGTCATAGGCTAGCTATTCTCACATAGTCATCAGTGCACAAGAGACCCTGTCTCAAGACGTAAAGTGAGGGCCAACACTACAGATATGTCATAGGTTTTTGATTATGTATATGTGCATGTGTGGAATGTGATATGGTGTATGTACATGAGTGTGAGACAAGGTGTGGTATATGTGTGTGAGTGTGGGAGGGGTGTGCTATATGTACATGAATACAGATGCCTAAGGAAATCAGAGGTGTTGGATTGGTCTGGAGTTGGAGTTACAGATGGTTGTGAACTAGGCACCTAATTCAAGACCCGTGGAAGAGCAGTACTTGTATGTGTTCTTAACCACTGAGGCAACTCTACAGTTTCTATTATAAAATATTTATTGGTTTTTATGTGTACATCTGTGTGTGTGTGTGTGTGTGTGTGTGTGTGTGTGTGTGCGCGCGCGCGTGTGCACGCGCACGCCATGGTGTTCATAGAAGTCAGAAGACAAATTTTGAGAGTTGGTTCTTTTCTTTTTCCTGTGTTCTGTATAGAATTCAGGTTGTCAAGCTTATGCTTTGAGACATTTTGTCTGCAGACTGTCCCCTGGCCCAGTCTGTCTGGGTTCCTGGTGACTTTCCTATTCACCAGTCTAGCATGGACGTTACCCGTGTAACATTCATAGCACCATCAGTTCACGGCTGCACGCTGCCCACTGTGTGAAACAAGGCAAATGCACTCGCCCAGTGCCTTGTTGATGAACATCCGGTCACTTTCAGCTTTTCACTGTGCTCGACAGCCCATGGCCGACAGTGCTGCTAAGAGCATCTTCAGTGGCTGTGGCCCACAAAGCCCTAGTGGTGAAACTGAATTTTGGTTATAGTTGTGATCTGAGACAGGGCCTTGCTCTGTGACACAGCCTGCCTGGATGCACACTCTCTTGTCTCAGTCTCTCAGCTGCTGGGGTTACAGGCCTGGCCACCACACCTAGAGCTGAGCTTTCCTGTATATTGTATCACATTGGCCAGGGGGTTCCCTTTTGATTTCTTTCCAAGAAGCTGCATGCCATTGCATTCAAGTGCTTTTCCTCAAGAGTCTGGAGCCAGCTGTGGAGAGTCCTAGCAGGCTGGCTGCTATGCAAATGGGGACAGCCACCCTAGTCACCCTGGTCACTTGAGAAACAAAGATATTTCTACCACAGCACCCTTATCCTCCTCCCCAGAGAAGACCCTTTATTAGATAGAACTGAGGGAAAGAGAGCTGGGGGTGCCAGTCAGGCCTACTTGTCTGGGGAATTTCCATTAATTAATTAGATTCTGGCCCTAAGTGGATCTTTTGAGGAGTGTAGAAATGGAGTCTCTTAAAACCTTGCCCCTGTGATGCTATGAATGTTATACAGGGGGGAATCATGCTAGGTTGGTGAATGGAAAAGTCACCAGGAACCCAGACAGACTGGGCCAGAAGACAGTCAGCAGATAAAGTGTCTCAGGGTACAAGCTCGACAACCTGAATGCTATACAGAACTCAGAAAAAAAGAAAAGAACCAACTCCCAAAATTTGTCCTGTGACCTTTACAAACATCATGGCACACACACACACACACTGAAGACTCCCAAATTTGGGAGACCCTTACTCAAGTCTCGGGAAGTCGCAAACACCCACACACAAACTCCAAGACACCGTACCTGGATGCAATTAGCAGAGGTTTATTAGGGAAGAGAGCTGGCAGCCAGCGTTCAAACTGCACACTCGTGCACGAGTACAGTTTGACCCCGAGTGGTGGGCTAAGGAACCTTTTATAGTAGGGGGTAGGGAAAGGAAGGAATTTCCGCGTGGTTACACATGATTGGCTATTTCAAATATCAGCAACTTGCAGAGGCAGCAAGATGGCTAGTTAGGACTTGTCTGGGCATGCCTTTTTACTTTTCTTTGTGGCCAGGAATGTGTCTTCCTGCTTTGGGCCTACCCCACCCACAGGTGGATTTTCTTCCCTGAGGCTTGAGGAATGTATCGGGGCAGTGAAGGCCCGAAATCCTACATTCAGTTCCGCCTTCCTGGAACTAGTGAGCCTGTATATATTTTATAAAATGGTCTTTATAATTTTTCACTCTACAACACACACACACACGCATGCATTCACACATAGGTACCCACTGGTTTGCCAGTGAAGTAAGGCATTTAAAAGCCCCCAGAGAATTCTCTTCCTTTAAAAAAAGCTTTATTTTTCGTTATTTTAAAGTGTGTGCACACGGATGCAGGTATTCTAGAAGAACAGAAACAATGGAATACCTGGAGCTGCAACTAGAGTCAGTTGTGAGCCCCCTGATGTGGAGCTGGGAGTCCAGCTCAGGTCCTCTGCAAGAACAACATCCATCTCTACCTCTGAGCTATCCCTAACCCAAAATTCTCTTCTTAGAACCCTAGCCCTTAGCCCAGGATTCCCTCTTGCCCAGGGCACCGAGTTCCTGATACTTAGCATTTCTTTCAGCAAATATCAACCTAACCCTCCTCCTTAAATAGAGTAGCTTTTAGGTAATAGTATACAACTTTCCACTAGCAGGAACTATTCTTACTTTTCCAAGATTACAGGCAATTTGAAAAGCATAAAGTAAATTGAGAGAAACACAGACTATAGATGGGTGGAGGAAAATTGAGTCCAAATTAGAGAACCACCGGTTCCATGGAAACCCCAGCTTCAAAGACATGAGCCGTGCACTGGCTGGCATCGGGGAGAGCATCCTTAGGCTTTTAGTCCTAGGATGAGGAGGCTGGGGAGGAAGGGTCCCCAGAGGGAAGTATCCAAAGGAGCCCATAAAGCCTAAATTCTGTGTGGCTGAGAATGACTGAACTTCTGATCCTCTGCACAGGCATACATCACTCCCTACTCTTTAAGAGTTACTGGGAAGTAAACCAGGCCCTTGTCCGTGCTAGGCAAGCATTCTACCAAGAGTTACATCTCCAGTCCCTCAGTATTGAGGATGAGTTTAGGGACTAATATTTCTGTCACTATTCCCCTTGACACAGCTACTCTGTGACGTGACAGGTGATAAGTGATCGCCCCATCAGTTTGCGGAAGGACACTGAGGCATGGAGAGACATATCAAGGTGCCCAGTGAATAGATAGGGAGAACCCCAGCCCTTCCA
This sequence comes from Rhabdomys pumilio, assembly GCA_030674055.1. Taxonomy (NCBI): domain Eukaryota; kingdom Metazoa; phylum Chordata; class Mammalia; order Rodentia; family Muridae; genus Rhabdomys; species Rhabdomys pumilio. The sequence goes on along the minus strand of JANHMN010000002.1, from coordinate 212,964,167 downwards.
TAATGACAAGAGCAACCATCATTAGCATTTAATGAGCACTTACTTCACTCTGGCTCTGCCCTGGGCAACGCTGGCTATTGCATGCACTGAGCACTTTGCATACATTCCCTTAACCCCATGGGACAGAGTATGCCAGGATCCCAGAAAGGATCAAGGCCAGGACATCTTGATTCACAGAATCTGCTCTTACAAGTAGTTGTTCTAAAGAGATGAGAGCCAGGAAAGAATCACAGGAAGATGTAAGTGAATGAGCCAGTTTTACAAAAGATACATCAAGAAAAAAAAAAAAAAAAAAAAGGAAGACCCACAGGGCAATGTGAGAATTTCTGGAGGTCGGGAGACCACTTGCTAAAGCCATCTCTGAGGCAATAGTTTTATGGAATCCAGACTTAGCTGTGGTCTGCAAGAATCCTGCTCTCAACCCAAACCTACCCCTGGTGGGTTATGCAGTGCTTCTGCAGCATGGTGGAGTAGGTCCCAGGAATGGAAGGAAAGACACAGGAAACCCTGAGCCAGAAGAGGTCTAACTTGTGCCAGGTCTAACTGCCTTGCCCAGTTCTGAGACCCTGACTTGGTCTTCTTAGAGGTGTGTGACACCAGGGTCTCTACATGGCTTCTCTGTCCCAAGGCAAATGACACCCCAAAGACAATAGGCCTTGCTAAGGCGTGGGACAAGGTGACTGTGCCAGAAGAACTGCTAAGATTGAGTGAACCCAGACCCCAGGAATCTCAGAGACTTGAGATAGGCAGTAGTGGAGCTATTCCATAACCACTTCTGTACCTGCTCTGGTACACATAACCGTGACACCCCACTGAGAGGACCATGACCATCAGTTGTGTAGGGAAAACACCTGGAGTCCTTCCCCATGCAAATAGAGCATCATTAACATCTCAAACTCAGCCAATAGGAAGCACCCACTCCTAAATCCCACCCTGCTTTGTAACACTGCCTGTCTGCTAGGAATAAAGCACAGGAGATATTTCACTGAGGATCGTCTGAGAGGGGGTGATTTTACTGAGCTGTAACACTCAGGGGAGAGATCTCCCAAAGCATTCATCACTGGGCCTTGGACCTGGCTGGCTGGCCAGGCCACCACCCCTGCTGCTGGAGCTGTCGATACTGTGGTAGCTGACAAGAGACCTGGAACCTTGGCTACCTGCCCTGCGAAAGCCACCCAAACCTCCTGGCTTCTCTGCTACGAGCTGAAACACTCGGCTGGATCCAAGCCCCGTGGAACCTATTCGTCTCAGTTCCACTTTGCCCTTCTGGTGGACAGAGGGCGGCACTAAGGGTGGGGGCGGCAACCACAGTGCAAATCGGGCTGTGTTCAGTGGTGCCCTGGGCTCAAGGGTTGTCCTATTCCCACTGTTGGCTGCCATTATGCCAGGAAGAAAATATGACTTGCTTCTAACTCGTGCAGGACTGGAACAGGCTAATGGCACCTGAGAGTCCAGCATCATGAAGGGTGGTGGCAGAGACTCTGCTTTGTAACACTGCCTGTTCTCTGGCTTTGTTCTTCCAGAGTGTGCCCAGCTCCTACACTCCCTACTGCTGTCTCCCCTGTAGACTTCCCTCCTCTTTAACTACAGCAAGGGGACCCTGTAGAACCATGCCATGGAGCTGGGAAGCTGCTGGGACTCCCTGGGGTCTTCATGGGACTGACAGGCTGAGGGTAGGCCAGGAGGGGGTGGAGTAGGGGGTTTGTTCCAGAAGCCCTTTATCTCCTCAGGTCCAGTGTCAGCTCTGTCCTGGCCTAGTAGAGATGGTATAGACAGGGGACCTCAGTGAATTTGCATTTAGATTGGAGATTTCTGTTTCCAGACCCTGGGGGGAGGAGGTGGCTACCATGGTCAGCTGAGATGCAGGAGAGGAGGAGCCAAGAGCCCTGTCTTGCCAGGGCCATAGGAAGTGGCCTCTGGCCCAGGTCTGGCTGGCTGAGGGAACGGTGGCACAGAAGGCTCTCTGGGCACATAGCCGGCCCCAACAGCCTGTCTGTCCACTGTCCCAGCCACTCGCCAACATCAGCTGGGAGTTGGCTCTGCCCCATGGGCCTGGGAGCAGTGTCAGAGTACTGTGCCAGCAAGGGGCTGGCGAGGCAGATGACTTCGTGTGACCGTGTGTCATCTATCTAGCCGTATGTACTTCTCAGATTCTGAAGCTGTCCTATGAAAACTGGGGTCCAGAGGGGTCTACAATTAATCCAGAGCCCCATAAAGCTGCTTCAAGGACCCCCAAAGTATACACCTACTCTGAGGGACACTGTTGGTGCTCGTGGTACTTGGGAAGCAGAGAACTGATTTGTGGTGAGCCGAAAACTGCTCCTGGCTTCGTGGCAGCTGGGAAGTTGCTTTCATTTCAGACCAGGCCGAGGGTCAGAGCAGGTCTCCATCCCTTGGGAGAGGTAGCTGCCATTTGTGAAACTGCACATGGGGAAGGATTAGAAGGGAGGAGAGGAGGTGAGAAGGAAGAAAAGGAGGTGGGGGAGTCAGTGAGGGGAAGAGAGAATGAGGGAAGAAAGGGAAATGCATAGAGGGAAGGAAGGAGGGGGAGGAAAAGGAGAATGGGGGAATGGGAGCTGTCAGGCCTGGGCTACTGGACAAAGGGTCCTTGCCTTCAAATGCTGTCTGTAGTATGACATGGTACCACCTCTGGACCTCCCTATCACTGGGGCTTCCTGATTTCCAGAGCAGGCTGAGCCCTGCTCCTCCATGGGGGACGATGGTGGCCTGTCTGGGGTCTGTTATGATCTACGGCTCTTTGCTGCCTCTGGAGAGGCCTCTAGCTTGCTTTCTGGGTTCTCCATACTTCCTCCCTTCCTTGTCCCTCCAGACTGAGGTCTTGGCCCAGTTCCCCTGGCCTGTGACTGGGCTTGCAGCTGACAGGCCTCCTGGTCCTGGCTCCCTGTCCAGCAGAACACGCCCTCCCTGTCTGTCACCAAACAGTTAGGACAGCCTGTTCCACCTGGCAGGCTGGACTATTGCCTGACTTGGTCTCTGACCACCCACAGTGTCGGTTCAGATAGTGGGCATCACTCTGCTTTGCTGTGTGGCCTTGGGCAAGACCATTTGCATCTCTGAACCTCTGATTCCTTACCTTAAAATCAGCATGTTGATAGGATCTGCCTCTTGGATGGCTCTCTGGGATCCTGTGTGAAAAGTGACTGGCAGAGTTCCTAGTTGACATCAGGCATCTTTGTATGTTCCTGGTTCTATCTTTTGGTGCTTACTCTGGCTTCACAGGGATGTCAGTTTCAAGGGCCTATCTCATGCTTTCTCCATGAACCCTTTTGTGCCTTGTGATTGTGTCCCTGGTGTGATTGTTTGAACATACACAAGGCTGAGCCCGGTGCACTGGACTTCGAGGACTTCTGTCATTTGTAGGTGTACAATGGGAACTCACTATTGGACTCATTTGAAAACATGATGGGTTGGGCAGCACACTACTTACCTGTGGGTGCCCAGGAGGCTGGGGCTGGAGGATTGCTTGAGCTTAGGAGTTTGAGGCTAGCCTGGGCAATGCAATGATACACACACCATACACACACACACACACACACACACACACACACACGCACGCACGCACGCGCGCGCACGCACACACACACACACACACACACACACACACACACACACACACCAGTTTTCTCAGTGTTCCTCACCTCAAAGAGTAGAATGTTTTCTGTCCCCTTATAGGATTGCTCCCATTGATGAGATGAGACAATGAAACTGTGACTTCTGAAGACGTGTCAGAACTGGCCATGATGCTTCTGTGTGCATCTCAGGGGACCCTGACTCGTGGAACTCATGCTATAAAGGGTTGGACCCAACAAAAAGCCATGTGTAGTCCACTGGCCAAAGACCTGATCTGACTAAGTTTTAGTCAGCAAAGATGGCAGAGAGATGACTCTAGATCATTTTGATCCCTAACCACCAGCTGAAGTGGAAACTTAAGGGTTCTTTGGAAAGTCAGTTGAATGCTGTTTTGCTAAGGCAACACGAGAAGGAACATTTCATTAAAGTGGACACAGGTGTGAAAGGCTAAGGCCGACTTGTGAAGGAACGTTTTGCTGAAGCAGACACTGGAGAGAGGATGTTCTGCTAAAGCAAGCAGATGAGAAATTCTTGGCTAGCAACATCCATGTATTTATTGGTCCACTTTACATTGTGTAGTTGAGCCGCATTTGTTGGGACTCCATAGAGAGAAACACACCAAAAACTTCTGGGGATGTGCTACAGTTTCTGGCCGCTTCTGCGGACTCGGGCTGATTGGCAGAGTGATGTCAGCTGAGACAGACTCACGTGCTGAGGCTAGATCCATGGAGGACATGTGATATTTGAAGAGAGTATAAAAAGGACTCAACAGACACTAATGGAGGCCGAGCTTTGCTTATAGAGAGAGCTGTGCAATGCTTGTTGGCCTCTCGTCTTTGCCAATCTTCACTTTGCTGAAAGAGGCACAGCTAAGAACTTATCTTGGCATTCCTGTTGGCCCTGGTACCCTCCTGCTGACTCGTGCAGAGGCTGAGGCCTGGCTGTCTCTGCTAGTTAGTGCCACGGCTGTTGTTTTTGTTTGCTATGGCGACACTACCGAATAGGACTGCTGGTATATCCATGAAGTGTTTTCGAGTAGATTGAGTTGCCGCTGCTAACCTATGAACTAAACTGCTGATTTCCAGACAACACAGATAGAATTTACTCCAAAGAACTATTTCTAGGCGAACTGGAGAGATGGCTCGGAGGTTAAGAGCACTGACTGCTTTTCCAGAGGACCTGAGTTCAATTCCCAGCAACCACATGGTGGCTCACAATCCTCTGTAATGGAATCTGATGCCCTCTTCTAGTGTGTCTGAAGACAGCAACACTGTACTTATATAATAAATAAGACTTTTTTAAAAAAGGCATTAATGATCATGATTAAAAAAAAAAAAAGAACTATTTCTAAACAGGTCCACCTCCCCAGTACCCTTTATTTTCTACTACCTCTGGTGGGTGGTGGGCTGAAAGGGAGGTTAAAGCATTTAAAAAATTAAAATTACGACCAGCCCTTCAAGGCTGAAACTAAGATGTTTCAGAGTAGAAGGAAGCAGTCCCAGGGTGCTGGGTGTGATCTTCAGACCTCTGAGGACCCAGGAGCCTGGGAAGACAGTTCATAGCTACTTCTGGGGTTCTTTGTTACACAGTAGTTCACAACTCTGTACTGACTCCATGAAGTTGCACCAGGGCCCTAGAAAACAGAGCTTACGGTCATATCTGTTTCCAGACCAGGAAAGGAAGATCCAGAGACTTTGGCAATTTGTTTGAGGTCACAGCTGTGAAAGGGGAAGCTGAGGCTTGTGGGCCACAGAAGTGATTGGGGGATTTGGGGGAATGGTATTGAGGACTTTGGGGGATGGGTGTGGAATGACAGGGAGGTAGAGTTGGTTAGACTGAGAGAGGGTAGTGAGACTGAGAGAGGGTAGTGAGTTTGCGTGGGTACAACTGGGAGGGCAAGTGTGCTAGAGACATGACTCAGTGGGTAACACTCCTGCTGTACAAACATGAAGACTTGAGTTCAGATCCCCAGTACCCATGCAAAGCCAGACATGATAGCTTGTGTCTGTTATCCTAGTGTTCCTATGGCTTGAGATGAGATGGATGCTCACAGAAGGCCAGCCTGGTGTATGCAGCACAGAACAACAAAGAGACTGTCTCAAACAAGGTGGGCAGTGAGAACAAACACCTGAGGCTGTCCTCTGACTGGCATATGTGTGCCATAGGATGTGCACATTCACACTCACACACGTATATGCACATATCTACACATACAAGCATTCATTTGACACATATCACACACACAACTGACAAAACATGAGAGAGGGTTCATTTTGGCTTACTGTTTCAGCGGCTTCAGCCTACAGTCGTGTGGCTCTGTTGAGTCCGGGTCTATTCGTATGTGGCAGAGCACTGATCTGGAGAGCTTGTGAGGCAGTAAAACAGTTTTCCTTATGACACTTCTGTAGGAAGCAGAAAAAGCCCAAGGGACCAGAGATACATGTACCTTCAGGGCTCATCCACAGTGACTTAGTTCCCCCACCGCCCCCCAGCTCTGCCTCTTTCCTATCACCTCCAAGCCAGTCATCCAAATGAGTCCATCCATGGATTAATTTGCTGCTCAGATCTGAGCCCTCATGACACAACCTCTTCCCCAAAGCCTTTACCCAGGAACCCTTGGGAGACATTTCATATCCAAATCAGATCAGTGGGTGAGAAGGGATTGGCAGTGGCCTGGGCCTGTGGACAGTGTCACTCTGCCTTTGTTCCCCATCTTTTCTTATAGGACAGAAGTAGGGCTTGCATGTAAGCCCTAAGGAACCTTGCTATGGCACAATTTGGGCTAGGCAGAGATGCTAGCCAATTCTAATTTAGGCTGTGCCCTCAGGTAGCTACAGCCAGCAGTCAGGGCCAAGAACCTCAGAACTAGTGTGGATAAGAAGTGAAGACCCAGGAGCACCCTCTTCTTGAATATGTTCAAGTGGCTCAGAGTTCTGGGGTTATCTGTGCTAGTGCATACATTTAGCTCTGTGTTAGCTGGGAGGGAGAGAAAGCCTGTGTGGGGCAGGATTAAGTTTAGGGTGTGGGAGGAGCTGAGAAGGCCCAGGTGGCTGGAGTAAAGTAGGAAACAGCTTAGAGGGTGAGACTGCAAAAGGGAGGGGCTAGAAAGCCCTGAATAGAGAGAAGGGATGGCAAACCCCCACAGGCATCCCTCAGGGGGCCCAGTCATTTCTGCATCTGGGGGTTTCCCAGCCGGACTCCCAAGGGGTGGGGACTAAGCACCTGCTGGTCTGGCATTACTTCCCTCTGCAGACATAAAACTCCCCATCCCCCTTTGCTGAGACCTTCTCAGGGTGTCTCCACCTGCACCCAAGCCTGGCCCTACTGCTGGCTCTGGCAGGCACACCTGGCACTCTGGGGAGCCTGATGGCAGCCTTGATTTAAGACTCAGGCTGCCCCTCTTCAGAGCCCGCTCCTGAATTCTACCAGTGAGGGTTGGGTGGGCTGAGGAGGACACAGGCCCCTATAGTCAGCCAAGAAGACCCCTCCTCTCTAGGCTCTAGAGGTCTTTGAGACTCCAGAAGGTCTTTTCTTCAGCCCTCCTTGAGTGAGGAATGCCAGTGACAAGGGATTCACCAAAAGCCTGAGCCTTGGGCAGGAAGCAAGAAAGTAAGGCTTCTTAGATGTTAGGTTTTGAACTTCTCCACAGAGGGACTGAGGGACGAAGCCCAGTTTGTTGTGTGCTATCTGAGTGTTCTCGAGGCTCTGGGTTCACTCCCTGGCACTGCAAAAATAAGATGTGGTGCCGCATAGCTGTGATCCTAGCACTTGGGAGGTGAAGGCAAAAGAATCAGAAGTTAAGGCTATCCTTGTCTACATAGGAAATTCTGTGCCAGCATAGGCTGTATGGGACTCTGTCCTTAAAAAAAAAATCTGGGTGGTGCTGGCACATGCCTTTAATCTCAGCACTTGGGGGGCAGTAGCAGGCAGATCTCTGTGAATTTGAGGCCAGCCTGAGTTACAGGACAGCCAGGGTACACAGAGAAACACTGTCCTAAAAAGCAACAACACACACACACACACACACACACACAGAGAGAGAGAGAGAGAGAGAGAGAGAGAGAGAGGGAGAGAGAGAGAGAGCGCTCCCCCCCCCTGGGCTATATAATGGGAGACCCAGCCTGGATAAACTCATGAAGACTCCTTCCAGACTCTTTAACCTACCTAAGCTACTTGGTCTTTTAGGATTTCAGTTTATCCATGTATAAAGGGGGTGGGGGTGAGGCGGGGGCAATGGTAGCATTTAAGGGCTGTGTGAGGACTAAATGGGTGAAACTGAATATGTGAAACTGAATGTGTAGCCCACGGTGGCAGTGCTGTGGGTGTGGCCCCGAGCGTCACTGTTGAGGTCTTAGAGAACAATGCCGTGGAAATGCTGGTGGGCAGAGCTGAACCTGTTTGTTTGCAAACTTTTTGGTCTTTGTTTGTAACCCAGAAGGTCTGGATTGCTCAAGAGAAATTTTACTCAGAGCCCCAGCTGTTCTCAGGAGATTGGGGGGTGGGGGCATCGATCCCACCTGCTCCCTCGTCTCTGTATCTGCGACCCCTCAAGAGAGCTGCTGAAGCACAATTTGAAAATCCTTGCTCAGTTAGTCTCTTTCAGCAGTGAAGCCAGGGAGTAGACTGCAGCGAGTGTCCTGGCCCAACTTAAGAGACCGCTTTACTCAGTGCAATGTAGGGGGCAGAAATGGGAGGAAAAAAAATCTAAGACCAGAAGCCTCTTAAGGAACTGGGTGCATTGTGGCATCAAGCTATCAGTATGCAAATGAGATGCAAATTGATGCAAAACAGCATGTTTTATGCTAATTTGAAGAGTCAAGAGCGACGACATTTTTGGTAATAGGGCAGCAGTCCTGGTCCCTGGGCATTGCCGAACACGCGTCCTTTTCTTCTTTTTTCTTTTCATTACTATGATCAGGCCCATAAATCTTGGTTTGGCTGTAACCCACCCTTTCTCGCCTGAAAGGCTGGCTCCTGTCATCCTCAAGGCGTCTCTGACTAGTCTTTTCTAGTCTTGCCTGGGCTCAGGAACATAGCTGAGCATCTAGTCAGAACCAGGGCTCAGGAGCCACCAATCTGAGTGGAGGGTGAGCTGGCCAGTCTGGCCTGGAAGCCGCTTCTGAAGGAGGGCTCTGTGCACCCAGGGTTACTGAGGCTTCCCGGCCATTGTCTGATTACCCTGCCAGATCCTGGAAGGAAGCTTTGCTTTTGCCGGTCAGGGGAGCCAGTACCTGGGCTTCATGTTCTAGGATGTGTCCGAACCTGTACCTAGGGAGCCCCAATGTCCCTGGTATCCAGCCTGTGGTCTGTGTACTTCTCGTTCCACTGGGCTCCACTCCTTTCCGAGAAAACAGTACAATCAAAACTAACAAGAACCCAGCCCCTCCGGAGCCCTGGTTCTTCCGCATTCTTCTCTGCTCTTTCTGTAAGGTGAGGTTATTTCCAGTATCCCTGCTGCGTAGAGAAGGGTAAAGTCATTTGTGCAGGCAGTTTATTCTCTGGGGACAGAGCTGCTGTTACAGGCTCTCAGCCCACGGAACAGAGTCCAGCCTTACCTGAGTCCTCATAGGACAGTGATGGACAAACCCCTGCCTTATTCCCGGAAGAACGGAGGATGATTCCCCCTTGCTTGCAAACTTTCCTCGAAAAAGGACAAAGACAATCCCACTATCCATTCCTTGTCATGTGGCCAATTAGCTGAGATTAGAAATGTGTGATCCCCACCCCCTTGAAAAGACTGGGGGGGGGGGGGAGATAAACATTGCCCCTCCAGCTGACTTCCAGGGATCAAGTCCCTGGGTTATAAGGCAAACCTATATCTGAATCCCCACCTGTAACGGTGCCTTCCGTGGTAAGGGCTTAAGGCAAACCGCGCTGCCAACGATCCGACCCGGGGACCTACGGTGTTCCCCTCCCTTGGCAATGGTTTGAATACTATCAACGTCCCGGTTATGGTGTGGATTTCCTCTTTGCCAGCTGCCACCTAAGGCTCTAGACCAGATAAGAGCTCCCTGACCTTGGAGCCCTCCCCAGGCAGCTGGGTGTAGCTGTCCTCCTCCGAAACGCCGCTCCAGGTCCTGCCTCCTCACTTTGTTGAGAAGAACCAAGACAGAGAAACGGTGGGTCACTTGGAGCTGGGGTCTGGGGCCCAGGAGCGCGCACCAGAACTCCACCTTTGTGCGTCTGGGAGGTGTGCGCCTGCGCTCAGCCAGGGCCAGAGCGCTGCCTGGGGACTCACTGCAGGTGGCGGCGGGGAGGGGGGTAATGTAGATCGCAGGTTTTCAGACCTCGACCTCATCGCTGCAGGGAACCTTGGGTCCCCACAGCCCGCCTCGGGATGGCACCCTGGGCACCCTCCTCGCTGCCCCCTCCCGACGCCCGCCTTTGATTGCGGCGAGCTGCGCGTCGCGGAGCAAATTAACTTTTTGCACACTTCATTATGCGCCCGCCCGCGTCCCCCGGGGCCTCCGGCCCGCCCACGCCCACGCCGACAACTTGATTGGGCAATTAATCTTCGCGGCCCGCGGCCCCCGCCGGCCCCCACCGGCCCGGGCCTTTGTGCGGCGATCGCGGGCCGCGGGCCCGGCCGGCCGCCCGGTCTGCTCGCACTGATAAGGCGCCCGCGCCGCCGCCTTTGTCATGCGGGGAGCCCGGCCGCGCCGTCTCGCACCCCATCAGCGCACCCCCGCCCCTTGGGCTCGGTCCATCTGTCGGAGCCTTGTGATGCCCCCCGTCGCCGGGCTGGGGGAGGGGTCCCGTGGGCGGGCAGGGAGCCAGCACCCCTCCACCCGGCGCCCCATGTGTCAGAAGCTCCCCACCCTCCCAGAGACACGGGAACACACGCGCGCGCACACACGCGGGAGCCTCCCAATTAAGGAGCGTGGTAATGATGAAGGGGAGAGAGCGCCGTTTGCGCAGCTGGGGAGGGAAGAATCCCAGCAGGGGCCAAGAACCGAGAGTCACCGCCCCCCCCCACTTTTGCACCCCAGGTGTGGCGCCTGGTTAGTAGCCCCAGTAACTGGGGCGGGGGAGAGAGGGAGGGAGAAATAAAGGGTCTCTGGGAATTTGCCCTATACTTCCGTCTCTTTGTGAGTTTCTTGGGGCTCTGCCAGAAGTTGACACCTTTCCATCACACCTTCAGCCCCCACCTTCGAGAAAGGCAACCGCACGATTCAGGTGATAAAGAAGTAGGGTCCTCTACGGACAGCAAATTCCAAACTATTTCAGGGCCGGAGTAGAGGCAGTGATGGCTCAGACACTTTGGCCCAGTGCTGGGAAGATTGCAAATGCTCATGTGTTGGCTCCCAGAATCATCTATGGTTTTCCGTTGATTGTGCCAGGTGGAACTCCAAGAGTTTTACTGGTGCTTGTGTTGGTGGGATACAGAAAAGTGAGTGTTTGGCTCAAAGCCGTCTGTCAGTTTGGTGTAAGCTGTCCCAGTTCAGCTCCTGAGCAACGTGAAAATGTGGGTGAACCCCAGCTCCCACTAATCTAGGGGTGGTGTGACTTCATGCGCGATGCCTCCTGTACAAAGCCTAGAAAAAACTCATTCTGTTGCTGAGCAAAATGAGTTGGGTAGCGTTTTGCCATGGAGTCTACAGTACTGCCACTTGGTGATAGGAAAAGGAGATGCCATGGGCTTCCCTCAGATTCAAAGACATAAAGTAAATCTGCGAGCTAGCGTTTCCTGAGTGATACAAGCTGTAGACAAAGAGAAGGGGCGGCCGGAAGCCACCCTCCTGCTCTCTGAAGGCAGCACTCCTGGATCTGGAGACCAAAGGACACTCTGACCCTGTGTCACTTCCTCCCTCAACCCTAGGCCTGAGCTGCTAGCCAGTCAGTTCTGTAGCCAGAGGGCTGGGTTGCTGGAATGATGGGCAGGCCTCTTCCAGGGTCCCTGAGGGGGTGGTAGAGAGAATGGTTCTCTGTGATAATGACAGCCTCCAGCCTTGCATGACCACGATGCCTCATAAGCCTATAGTCCAGAAGGGGCCCAGTGAACAGAAGCTGAATTAAAATGAAAAAAAAAAAAAAAAAAAAAACCGCAGCCTCCTTCCCCCCTTCTCCCCTCCCCCACCACAGCCCTCACTCACCAGCTTCTGGAGCCTTGTAAAGTCTCAGCCCCTCAGTCTTAATCAGCTGAGGCTGCCCAGTGGATACTTCTTACTGATACCGAAGTTAGGGACACCCCAACAGGGCATAGTAGCATACACTATTTATCCTAGCACTTGGGGGGTTAGGGAGAGACATACAGATCCCTTTGAGTTCAAGGCCAGCCTGATCTACGTACTGAGTTCCAGGACAGCTAGAGCTATGTACTGAGACCCTGTCTTGAAACAAACAAACAAAGAAAGTTAGGGACACCCAGGGTGAGCAGATGGGGTAAAAGAAAGTAAGTACTATTTGGCTCTTTCTCCCCAGCCCTACCTAGAACATACCAGGTTTAGACTCCTTATGAGCTCTTGTCCCCAGCTCCGATGTTCTGTCTCCAAACAGCCCACAATCCAACATTACAGGCTTCCTAGGATTTTAACATTCTGTGCATCCTCCATAGACATTGGGATGATTTTGTCCTGTATATTCTAGCATGTGGAGGCTCCAGTATGAGTGTGGGTGGGATCCCCCATTCAAATAGCAAGGAGAAAGACAGGATCATATGCCACGAGTCTAAATAAAAGTAGCAAATATTATTTCAACAACATTTTTACTCAATATTTGTTTTTTTTTGCAAGAATACATTTAAAAATATTTATTTTCATTTTAAATTACATGTATATGTTTATTTTAAATTACTTGTATATGTGCATGCTAATGAACTGCCCTTGGAGGCCAGAAGGGGGCACCAGATCCCCTGGAGCTAGAATTACAGGTGGTTGTGAGCAGCCCTTTTGTGGTGCTGGGAACTTAACTCTGGTCTTCTCCCAGAGCATCAAGTGCTCTTAACCACTAAGACACCTCTCCAGCCCCTGAGAACATCTTTTGTTTGTTTTTCTGGTGTTGGAGATACGAATCTTTAATCCCTGCACTGTTAAGAAGCAGAGGCAGGCAGGAAAGCCTGATCAAATGAGATACCAGCCAGCCAGAACTATATATAGAAACCATGTCTGAGAGGGGGAAAAAGCTATTTTTATTTGTGGGGGTAGAGAGATGGCTCAGTAGTTAAGAACACTTGTCACTCTTTCAGAGGACCCAGGTTCAACTCCCAGAGCCCTCATGGTAGGTCACAACTGTTTATAACTCCAGTTCTAGGGTATCCAATACTCTCTTCTGGCCTCCTCAGTTACCAGGCACTCTGTGTGGTGCAGGCAAAGTACTCATACATATAAAGTAAAAGTAAATAAATTTGGAAAAAAAAGGATGTATTTTCATTTGTCTGTCTGTCTGTCTCTCTGTCTCTCTGTCTGTCTGTCTGTCTCTCTCTCTCTCTCTCTCTCTCTGTGTGTGTGTGTGTGTGTGTGTGTGTGTGTGTGTGTGTGTTTATGACATGACATGTGTGCAGACACTTACAGAAGCCAGACAGAATGTTGGATCCCCTGGAATCAGAGTTACAGGTAGTTGTGAGATGCCTAGCATGGGTACCAGGAACTGAACTCAGGTCTTCTAGAAGAGCACCAAGTAATCTTGACTGCTGAGCCATCTCTCCAGCTCTGCAAAAAATATATTTTTGTGTACTGACCATCAAATACAAGATACCCACGATACACTCCACAGACACAAAAAAAGCTAAACAAGAAGGAAGGCCCAATCGAGGATGCTTGAGTCTCACTTGGAAGGGGGGATGAGATAGTCATAGAAGGCAGAAGGAGGGAGGGAGTTGGGTGGGGAAGGGAATGGGGAAGGAAAGGGGGGTCAGGATCAAGTGTGGGGAGAGACAGGAGAGAGCCAGGAGAATGAATGGAAATCTGCAGCTGCTGGGGGGAGGGGGTGGGGGGTAGGCAGGAAACCTTTAGGAAGTGCCAGAGACCTGGGAAGGGGGAAGCTCCCAGGAGTTAATAATACAGGTGACCTTTGTCAAGACACATAGCAATGGGGACATGAAACCTAAAGAGGCCACCTCCTGTAGCCAGGCAGGACCCCTAGTGGAGGGATAAAGACACCAACTCACCCACAAAACTTTTGACTCGAAATGTATTTTGTCTAAAAGAAATGTAAAGACAGAGGTGGAGCAGATACTGAGGGAATGGTCAACCAATAACTGGCCCAACTTGAGACCCATCCCATGGGCAAGCACCAGTCCCTAACACTACTAATGGTACCCTGTTATGCTTGCAGACTGGAGCCTAGCATAACTGTCCTCCTAGAGGCTTCATCAGCAGCTGACTGAAACAGATGCGGATATCCGCAGCCAAACACGGGACAGAGGTCTGGGACTCTTATGGAAGAGCTTGGGGAAGGACTGAAGACACTGAATGGGGTAGGAACCTCACAGAAAGACCAACAGAGTCAACCAACCTGGTCCCTTGGGGCTCTCAGAGACTGAACTTCAAACCAAGGAACATACACCGGCTGAACCAAAGGCTGCCCACCACATATGTAGCAGATGTGCAGCTCAGTCTCCATGTGGGTCCCCCAACAACTGGAGTGGGGGAGGGGGGTATCCCTAAAGCTGTTGCCTGTCTCTGGAATCCATTCTCCATCAGGGCTGCCTTCTTTGGCTTCAGTGGGAAAGAATGTGCCTAACCTTGCAGAGACTTGGTGCCCAGGGTGTAGGGATAACCGGGGGGGGGGGGGGGGGGG
>JANHMN010000002.1:212918587-212940565 GCA_030674055.1 Rhabdomys pumilio | reverse complement strand
GATTCACCAATGGATTCATAATTTGACAACACAGTATTGTGAAGTGGAGGGAAATGAAGAGGTGGGCTTTGTTAGAAGAAGTAAGAATTAAGAATGTGCCTTGGAATAGGATACATTAAACTAGAATCATTCTTCTATTTTTCTTTGCTTCCAGACTGCTCTGAGGGAGCAGCCTCCCGTATTACATATCTCTGCCTTCTCCACTATGATAGTCTGCCTTTACTCAGGTCTAATGCTATGGAAACAGCGTAACTGGGACTAAAACTGAAACCACGAGCCAAAATAAATTCTTTTTACTTTAAGTTGTGTAAGTCGGGTGTTTTGTTACAGCAGCTGAAGGCTAGCCTAGTTCTTTTACATCTGAGGAGTCTAAAGTGTGCAGAGTGAGGTGCAGCCTCTGGGACTGAACGGTGCTGACTCCTCTATCTTCAGGGTACTGACCCTTGGGTATTTCCAGAAGGACAGGACAGCTGAGACATGGGACTGGAAGAGAGCTTCCCAGGGCTCTCCTCCTACGGGGCAGGAGACACTGAGGCCCAGGGAGCTACTCAGCCATTTCTCAGTGTCTTTCTGTGCCTGAAGGGGGTCAGTCCTGTGTGTGAGGTGGAATGCACATCATTGATTCATTTGGCACTAATCTGGGCACCTACTGTGAGTCAGCCCCTAGTCAGAACACTGCGGTGCAGGAGGAGGCAGAGCAGGCTTGTTCTGTGCAGCCACAGGGATGCAACGGGAGACTGGAGAGCAATGTGTTCATGTGAGGGCACTAGGAGAGGTTTTCCAGAGGAGGCATCCTGAAGGGAATCAGAGAAAGTTGTTCCAGGATGAGAGGAGGGAAGAGAGTTTCTGTGCCTTGGGACCCCAAGAATAAGACAAGTGTGGAACCCTGAGATAGAGTGGGAAAGGTGTGGTCAGAAATGACAGAGAATGTAGCAGATCATGTTCTAGATCCAACACATACCCCTCCACCCCCATTTTTCTGTTCATGGCGGAGTTACACTTTGCAGGAGACATAGTCTGTAGGACTTTGAAGGAACACTCTAATTTTTCCTCTCACTATTCTAATGCCTGTGACCCCCTGTGCCCTCTGATAGGCTCCATTGCCCTTGAATGACTCCTGGTGTCTTCAAATAACTCTCAGTGTTCTCAGACGGCCCCTAGTACTCCCAGGTGAAGATGCCTAGTGTCCTTGGATAACCCCCAGGGTCCTCAGATAACCCCCAGCACCTCTGGTAGCTACTCTGTGTGATAAGGCTTCAGTGCCCTCAGATAACCTGAGTAAGTTCAGATGGCCCCCATACCCTCAGACAGCCCTCACTGCTCTCAGATAATCTCCAGTTCTCTCAGACAGCCCACAACGCCCCCACATAAACCTCAGTGTCCTTGAATAAGCCACACTGCCCCCAGGTTATCCCGTTGCCCACCTCCTTTCCACACCAGTGCCTCTTTGGAATTTCAATGAAGCTGGGTCTATAACCAGTGGAGGTTTATGGGAATGTCAAAGTTTGGCTTCTAAGGCACTGTAGCTTCTATCTCAGCCTCTGGGTCTGATTCTAGGATGGCCAGCTGCTATGCTATGGAGTCTTTCAGAAACTGAGTGAGGCCCCACTGTCAGCCAATATGGACCTGAAGTCATCTGAATGAGCCACCTTGCAAGTGTGTACCCCAGAACCATATGGCCACGCCCATTAGGAGTCCTCCCAGGGACATAGGGATTCTATTATGCTTATTGGTAAAAATCACTACATTTGGGATAGCTTGTAATACAGTATCAAGTCACAGAGTCCTCTCCATATCCTTCCTTGGCCTCTCCCATTGTGCCTGTTGTATCCAGTGAGAGTCTGCAGTAAACCATAAGTCATTCTTAGAAATTTAGATACACAAGAAAGCAAACCAGGGTATGGCTTCAAAAGAATCCTAGGTCATCTGAAACTGAGCTCCCAGATCCCAGATGCCCACAGGGTCCCCATGGACACTGAACCTCGTGAGAAGTGGCATCTGCTTCTGCAGACAGTGCACAGTAGGAGCTGCTGCAGGTCCTCAGCTGGGCTGAGCTGGTTGCACATGGCCTTGACCCTTTCTGGTCTCTCTTCCTCACCCTTGGCAGGCTGTTCTGCAGAGAAGGCTGCCAGGTGGCTGGGCTGTGACTGATGAGTAGGGGTTGCCTTAGTTAGGGTTTCTATTGCTGTGAAGAGACACAATGACCAAGGCAAATCTTATAAAGGACAACATTTATTTGGGGCTGGCTTACAGTTTCAGAGATTTAGTCCACTATCAACATGGCAGGAAGCATGGCAGCATCCAGGCAGACATGGTTCTGGAGGAGCCAAAAGTTCTACATCTTGATCTGAAGGTAGCCAGGAGGAGACTGGATTTGATTTTACACTGGGTGTAGCTTGAGCATTTAAGACCTCAAAGCCCCACCTCCACAGTGACAAACTTCCTCTAACAAGGCCATACCTCCTAAGAGTGGCACTTCCTGTGGGTCAAGTATTCAGTCTCCTGAGTCTATGAGGGCCAGACCTATTCAGACCACCACAGGGGGTTTCTTGTAAGAGAAACAATGTGGAAGCTACAGTTTCCACGGGCACTGTAGACTTACCCAGACAGTGTAGCCCAGTGGCTCGAGCTGACGTTTGGTCATTGCCTCCACCTCTAGAAGGACAGTGTGTTAGCAATAATCAGGTTAAAGAGAGAGCTCTTGAGCAGACTTGGGGCTCAAGCCCCACATTTGGGGCTCATGGGGGACTGACTCCACTCTTTGACTGGGGTTTCATTTTTTGGAGACAGTTATTACCCTGCAAGGTGGTGGTGAGGCTGTGCCTAGGAGGGCAGCAACACAAGCTCCTGGCACACTGTCCCTAGTCCTTCACTCTGAGTCCCCCTTGCTGGCCACAACAGCGGCTAGACTACCAGACCCTTTTATAGAATCCCTGTGGTTTATGTGAACATCTTTCCTTGTGGCACTCAACACAGTGGCCAGAGAAAAAGAAAGTGGAGGCAGGGCTGTGGATAGCCACGCCCCCTTCCTCAGCCTCCATCTTTATTCCTCCCTCCCCCGACTCTCTGTTTCTGCCTTCTACAGCTCCCCTCTTTCCCCACCATCTTCTGGTTTCTCTTTGTCTTCCTCTTTTTCCTCATCCCTTCCCATCTCCTTCCTGACTCTTTTCTTATTCCTTCCTCTGCCCTCCACCCCCTCCTCCTTCTCCTTTGTCACAGTTCAGAGGATGCTAGATTCTGATGTTCCCGCTACAGTTTGGATCCCAGCTCTGTCACCTACAGACTTTTGGCAAAACACAGTATCTCCTGTGAGCCCGCAGTGGTCCTTCCTGTTTTTCTTTCCTGTTGCCTCCCTCTCTTCCCTTCATGGTTTGCAGAGTGTCTCTGTCTTTTTCTTTCTGTCTACTCTCCCTCTAAGTGTCTCTCCATGCCTGCATTTTGCCACTGCTGTGCTGGCTGCTCCATCCTCTCACAAGCCTAAAAAGACAAAGCCAGGTGGCTGGAGAGCCTCCGTGGCCATACTCAGGAGCTGGAGCTGCCCAGTGCCTCAGCAGCTGTGCCTCTTGTCTCCTCCTTTGGCAGAATCTGTTATTTTGTTTTTTCTTTCTCTTATCCACCTGTGGGGCCTTGTCTGAAGGGTGTTTCCTGGCTCCTGACCGGACCTTCAGCCACCCAGTTTCCCCCAACACTCACAGGAGTTCAATCAAGGGCTGAGCAGGAGCAGGCCTGAGAATCCTTGTACTATTCTGCATGAAGATTCTTCTTGTCATAGTGGTTCTGTGCACCGAGGCTCTTATTGTATCTCATGGTAGAGACCAGAAAACAGAGCCATGGAACATGTAGGCAATTGCTTAAGGGTGAAGGAACACAGTATATGATACTCAGCTTCTGCCTCAGTTCTCTCCATGTTCTGGATGAACATTGTCCCATTTTTCAGATGAGGAGCCTGAGGCTCAGAGAAGACAGGCAGTACAAACAGTCATACAGACCATGGTCATTACTTCAAACCCTGATTTCACTCTTCCTTCATCGTTGGCAGTGTTCAGTAGGGAGAGTCCCACAGGTGGGTACAGAATGACACCAGGGACTGAATCAACCCCTCTCCCCTTCTGTTGCCAAGGCTTGCTCAGGTGTTAGGATCAAGGCTAGGGACTGGTCTCTTCTTGTCCTGGAACCTAGACTTGGTGTCTTAGGAGTTTATTGCTGTAAAGAGACACCATGACTATGGCAACTCTCATACAGGAAAACATTTAACTGGGGCTGGCTTACAGTTCAGAGGTTTAGTCCATTATCATTACGGTGGGGAGCATAGTGGCATGCAGGAAGACATGGTGCTGGAGAGGTAGCTGAGAGTTCCATATCTGGTTCCACAGACAGCAGGAAGAGAATGTGAGACTTCAAACCCCACCTGCTAGTGACAGACTTACTCCACCACGGCCACGCCCATTTCAACAAAGCCACACCCACTAATAGTGCCACTCCCTCTAGGATGATGTGTGTGGGGGGTCATTTTTATTTAAACCACCACTCTCGGCAGGACAGTACCACTGTAAAGCTACACACTACACACAGTAAAGTGTGAGGCCCATGTACATCTCTGGTTTGTTTTCCTGCTTGTCTACTCTGGTGGCTCTCCTGCTGATCAAGTCATCCCGTCTGTATCCCCATAGCCATCCCATAGGATTCTGACCCTTAGCAGTGTCTTGTTATGGCTACAATTGCTATGATGAAATGTCATGGCCAAAGGCAACGTGGAAAGAATGGATTTATTTGGTTTACATGTCCCCAGTCACAATCCATTGCGGGAAGCCAAGGCAGGAACTCAAACTAGGTGGGAACTTGGAAGCAGGAAGTGATGCAGAAGCCATGGAGGCGTGCTGCTTACTGGCTTGCTCGGTCTGCTTTCTTGTAGAACCCAGGACCACCAGCCCAGGGATGACACCACCCACAATGGGCTGGGCCCTCCCCTATTCATCACTAATTGAGAAAATGCCTCCAGCCAGATCTTATGGAGGCATTTCCTCAACTGAGTTTCTCTCAGATGAGTCTAGCTTCTGTTGACATAAAGCTAGCCAGCACATAATACTCATCCTTGAAGTTCATGAAAGGTCATCTGCAGTTCCAGAGCCCACTTGACAAATGACAAAGGGATAGCTCAGAGAGGGGAGGTTTGTCTGCGGCAGCTCAGAGCTGGTAGGTATAGCTTAGAGCAGGAAAGAGGGGTGAGACAGGGGCATACCTTTTTCACAGCCACCTTATAGGAGCCACAGAGATTGCTTGTTGGGGGTTTAACATATCTGGTGACAGAGCTGGAGTATACATTTCATACACATCTAGAATATGGTGCCAAAGTTGTTTTGCTTTGTTTCAGTGTTGGGAATGAAACCCAAGGCCTCATGGTTTCTAGGCAAAGTTCTACCACTAAGCCACACCCCCAGCTATGAGTTTCATTAATTCCCTACGGAGTAGATGGTCAGGAATCAGAGCTGTCAGGAGATTATTGCATCTGTGAGTTCAGAAGCAAGGACCATCCAGGGAGGAGAATCCTAAGCTGCACGAAGGACTTCCTTCCACGAAGGACTTGCGATATAAGCATAACTCACAAGTTAGTGGTGGACTCAGCAAATACACAGTACCTAGGCTTGGTACTGAAGACACCCTGGCGCTATCTTTTAAAAACTTTCTGGGGCTGGAGAGATGGCTCAGTGATTAAGAGCAGCAACTGCTCTTCCAGAGGTCCTGAGTTCAATTCCCAACAACCACATGGTGGCTCACAACCATCTGTAATGGGATCTGATGCCCTTTTCTGGCGTGTCTGAAGAGAGCAATGGTGTAATGGTAGCATAAAATAAATAAATCTTAAAAAAAAAACTTTCTTATAAAAAAATAAAAAAATAAAAACTTTCTGGCTATTACTATTCCACTTCTCTCTGAGGAAAGACAGCCTTCTGTCTGTTCCACTGAGGGGACTGGGAGTGGGGGAAGGGATGTTGTGTGTGTGGGAGAATCAACATGTGACCACAGCCTAGGTTGGAAGCTCTGGGCCAACCATTTGACCGCTAGCAGAAGTGAGCTGAGCCGTGAAGTAATCCCCATGAACTTGTCAGCTGAAATGGAGCGAACTATAGAGGACAGAGCTGGATCCCTCGCCTGGGGTTCCATGAGTATAGTGGATACTTTCTCTGGGGCTTGTGGCGCGGACCGCGCAGAAAGCATTCCTTGAAAAATTCGGCCTGTCCGCCTGATCTCGGCTGCGCGCAGGCGGGTTTCCAGTGTCATCATTGACCTAAAGTTTTGTAGACTCTCAGACTTGGAGCAGCCCGCCTCCCATGTTTTCCGCAGCTGACGGTGCGGCAGATGGGCCGGCGCGGGTCCCGAGTCACGTCCAGGTGGCTCGGGCGACTCCCGGCCAGCTGCGGGGGATTGGGCGGGTGGGGACCGCACTTTCCATAACAATGCCACCGCAGTGCCTACAAAGGCGCCGCCGTCAGCGTTTTATTGGCTCCAGTTAATTATCTGCGGCGGGAGGGGCGCGCGGTTCCAGGACATTAGGCGGTAGGAGGGATCCGCCCTTTCCTGCACAACTTGACTCCGCCCCGGCCTCGCCCCACCCAGGCCCCGCCCATCCAGCGTGGGTGCAGAGCTACAGTGCCCTCTAGCGGCCGCTTTGTCCTTCTCCCATTCCGTCACCACCAGTTTGGCTGAAGTCAAAGCGTAGGGATGGAGTGGGGGACGAACTGAGAATCCACGTTGTTAACTGTTCCACCCGTATCTAGATCTCTGTTGACTCCCATCTGCACCATGAAAGACTCCATGAGACTCCAGAGCTCCAAAAGACTTACACACTGACAGACTACAGCCTGGTGGATGCCAGAGAAGGCCAACAGTGGAGCCCGCGGGCCTAGAACAAACTCCCAGGAAGGAAGCTGCAGCGAACAGCTCCCTAGAGGAGGCCCAGTCTGAGACAAGACCAGGTGGGGGAGCAAAAAGGAGTGAGAGCTTTCATGAAGATGTTTCAGCAGGAGAGCAAAGGGATTAAAGTCTGAGTAAGATGACCCAGCAAGATGCTGGGAGAGGTTGGCATTCACTGCATAGAGAGGATCCCGAGGTGAGTGAGGCTACCTGAAAATGTGTGCTGGCAGTGCGGTGAGAAGGGGAGGCCTGCCGAGTCAGTTTACAGAAGGTGGAGACATCTATCTTTTATGAAAATAGAGTGTAGAGGCAGGCACTCTAAGGTTGGCATGTGTTCCACTGTTTAGGAGCCTGGGCTCCTGTCTTACTATTCCACTGCTCTTAGTGCATGGCCACAAATGACTCTGTGGATACCTGCTGTTACATCTGCATCCCTAGCTGAGAACCAGTTGTCAGACACACACACACACACACACACACACACGGAGAGAGAGAGACAGAGAGAGAGAGAGAGAGATACAGAGAGAGAGATACAGAGAAACACCAGGA
Source organism: Rhabdomys pumilio (assembly GCA_030674055.1). NCBI lineage: Eukaryota > Metazoa > Chordata > Mammalia > Rodentia > Muridae > Rhabdomys > Rhabdomys pumilio. The sequence continues at coordinate 212,933,104 of JANHMN010000002.1, read as the reverse complement.
ATACAGAGCTCAGTGGTGGGGCTGTATCTTATTCTATCTGCTGATCTTAAACCCAGAGAATGTTCTGCCACATTACATACTAATTATGAGAAAAAGCAGAAACAAGCATTTGACATCACTGTAGCCCAATTAAAAAAAAAAAATCTTACCCCCTTGGGCTGCAGAAGATAGCTCATCCATCAACAGCCATTACTGACCAGAGTTTGGAGCCCAGCACCCATTTAAAAAAAAAAAAAACAATCATGGTCTTGCTGGTTTGATGCTGTAAATCCAGCTCTGAGCAGGGTAGAGTATCACTGGAGCTTGCTGGCTGCCAGCCTAGCTAAAACCCCAGGCTTCGGGGTCACCAAGACATCTTGCCTTAAAGGAATAAGGTAGTGAGAGATCACCAGATATCCTCTGGCCTCCACATATTCAGTGACAGATACGTGTGTCCACACACAGGGTATCCTCTAATGGTTCTTCCTGGCAATTAGGAGAAAGTTGAGACTCCAGGATGTCCCCACTTAGGCATCCACTTAGGCAGCTACTACCCACTTGCTTGCAGATGGCTCAGCCCTAGGCTCCTGCACTGCACAGCAGCCATCCCCCGAGGGTCAGCTCCTGGGGAAGTTCCTGCCACTCTTCCAGTTGGGCTTCTGGGTGGAAGAACCTTTTTCTCATTAATTGGACCAACACAGTTCCTGATGCTCACTATGTTTATCCCAGAAGCTGTCTTAATCGGGAGCGTGCTTCCAGGTCTGTCCTCTCCTGACACTGGAACACCAGAGCCCCTTTTCTTGGTCTCGGTCTAACCTGAGGTAGAAACCTGGATACATTTTTTCCAATTCTTAATTTTAAAGTGGTTTTGTGTGTGTGTGTGTGTGTGTGTGTGTGTGTGTGTGTGTGTGTGCGCACGCGCGCATGAGCACGCATGAGCAGTGACTTCAGTAGACAGTATTGGATACCTTGATATGGTAGTTACAGGTGATTGTGAGTTACCCTATGTGCCTGGGATAACTAGACTTGAATCCTTTGCAAAAGTTGTAAGAACTCTTTTTATTTTTATTTTTATTTTTTATTATTTATTTTATGCATATAAGTACACTCTCTTCAGACACACCAGAAGAGAGCATAAGATTCCATTACAGATGGTTGTGAGCCACCATGTGGTTGCTGGGAATTGAACTCAGGACCTCTAGAAGAGCAGTCTTTTTTTTTTTTTTTTACGTGAAAATCTTTATTGAATATTTTATTTACATTTCAGATACCATCCCCTTTCCCCATTTCCCCTCCCTAGAAAACCCCTATCCCATCCCTCCTTCTCCTTTTTGCTTTTATACTATTTTTTAATGTTAATCAAAGGCTTTATAAGTTTGATAATGCTCAATATCAATCAGAAGTGTAACCCAATACCCAACCTAGATATATCAACTATCTTTGACTTGCGGGGACATGAAAACATCCACCTCAGTGTCCCCCCCCTCTTGTTACCTAGCTCCTCCTCTCCTTCTCCTCTACTCCTTACGCCTTATCTTCCTCTCCTTACTCCTCCCACCTTAGCTCCTCCTACATATCACCATTCCTGTTAAAATAAAACTTTTTTCTTAGAATACAATTAGAGCATAACTATACCAACTTGTATCAGTAAGGTATAAGATAGACCTAATATCCAGTCTGTCATTTTGTTGACTAAACAGAACCTCCTAACTAAAAAACTGTCCCTCCTAACTAGAAGACTTAATTCTGAACCTGGCTTTTTTTTTCTTGGCTTTAGAATGAATGTCAGCTGAAAACCATCCTCTCAAACCTTTTCTCTCAAAGTAAATAGCCGGGATTGGCTATGAGACTATAAGTCTTCAACCCCATCAGAAATCCAGAATGACTGAGTTAACTGAAATTATGGGAAGCACAAAGCATAGCTTCTAAAACTTAGCCAAATTATAGAGACCACTGAGCACCTGGACAGTCGCTATACTACAAAACGTTGGAGCATCTGATCTTCAGCCTTCTGGCCCAGGATCATCTGACAGACCAAGTGATGCAGAATTTTGTTTTTTTTGTTTTGTTTTTGTTTTTGTTTTTTGTTTTTTCAAGACAGGGTTTCTCTGTATAGCCCTGGCTGTCCTGGAACTCACTCTGTAGACCAGGCTGGCCTTGAACTCAGAAATCCGCCTGCCTCTGCCTCCCAAGTGCTGGGATTAAAGGCGTGCGCCACTACCACCCAGCCTGTAAGAACTCTTAATTGTTGAACCATCTTCCCAGTCTAGACACACTTTTTGTCTGTTTGTATTTTTTGAGACAGGGTTTTATTGTGTAGCCCTGGCTGCCTTGGAACTTACTTTATAGACCAAGCTAGTCTTGAACTTACAGATCTATCTGTCTCTGCCTTCCAAGTGCTGAGATTAAAGACACACTACTATACCTGACTACTTTTATTTATTTATTTTTAAGTATTTTTTTAAACCATGCATGTATGTATGTAGTACATGTATATGTGTGTCTCTGTGTGTGACTGGGAACATGTGGATGTTCACCTGTGCATATATGTGTGGAGGCCAGAGGTCAACATTAAAGAGCTTCTCTATAGCTTTCTACCTCAGTTTTGAGAAAGTCTCTCTCTGAACTTAGAGTTCAACCTATTGACTGGTTTCCAGCAAGGGAATGCCTTATCCCCAGTCACAGTGCTAGGATTACAGATGTATATATGGCCATATATACATACATATATATATATGTATGTATATATATATTACATATATATATATGGCCAGCTTTATGCAGATGTTAGAGAGTCAAATTCAGGTGCTTTACCCACTGAGCTATCATGCCAAACCCAAATATATTGTTGTTTTTTAAATGGTGGCCACAGGCAGAACCTATCTCTTGACAAGAAAAGATGGTCACATCCTGACTCTGCCCTCCCAGCATGCAGCCTTATTTGGAAATAGAGTTTAGGCAGAAGCAATCATGTGCCCACACTTTGTGTAGCCCTGGCAGTCCTGGGCGAAGTAGCTCATGCCCTGGGATAAAGTGGCCCTCATCCAAAGACTGATATACCAATAACAGACTTTTGGGAAGACTCAGCCATATCAGGAGACACCATGTGACTGTGGAGTCAAATACTTGAATACTATGTCCACAAGCCAGGGAAGGTGGAAGCTTGGCCAAAGGCAGAGGCTAGCTTGTAGCCCACAGCTGTTATGAATAAAATGAAGGAGGCTTTTCCAGGCATATTCAGTGATGCCCTGTCTCCCAGGTTAGGAAGAGTCTCAGCCTTCCACCAGGCTCAAGAAGATGCCTCTTTTTGAGGTCTGAGCCTGCTTAGGGTGACCTGACGAGAGCCTTAGGAAGCCAACACATCCCAGCAATCAATCCTTATGGCAGCTCTAGGCAAATGCTTTTGGGGATGAAATGAGTTATATCAGTGCATTCCACCCGACAGCCTTCCTGCTTCTAGGGTGGATGGACATTGTTTCCAGCCTCCTGGAATCCCAAAGCAGGACTCAGGAGAGGCTAGCCATGGAATGGTAGTGTCTTATTGCAGTGGGCATGCCCACTAGCAGAGGAAAGATGGCTTGTCAAAGACAGAGCCAGCACTGACTCTACCACTTCCAAATAGCCACCCAGAGACAGATCCACAGGGGACAAGGGATGTAACTAAGTTAGTAGAGTTTTTGCCTAGCATTCATGAAAACCTGCATTTGATCCTCGGCATTAAATAAAAACAGGAGCTATGGAGGTGGCTCAGTGGATAAAGCATTTATCACACAGACATGAGGACCAAAACTAGCATCCCAAGAACTGATACAAAATGCTGGATAGGTAAGGGCAGCGTGCCTTCAGTTCTAGGGGATGCCAGAAGCAAGCAGGCTAGTGAGACTATCCAGGTGAGTGAGCTCTGGGTTCAACTGAGAGTCCTTGCTTCAATGAGTAAGGCGGAGAGTGATGGAGGAGGACATCAACTTCATGCCTTCACATGTATGTACACGTATGTACACACATCTACACACACTGTGCACACACACACACACACACACTCACATGCACAGGCTATCCACACATACCACACATAAACACATACAGTAAGGATACTGCATAAAACCGCAATCACCACCGGGTGAGGGAGCTCACACCTGCAATCTCAAGCAAGCTGGAAGCCAGGGTGAAGTAAACATAAACAGAGTGGGTGACAGGAGCGATGTGGTTGGGAGGGCTTCTAGGAGGAGGTGGGCTGTCATGGGACTCTGCAGGAGGACTGGTGCTACTTAGGGAAACTCAAGAGCTATTGGATGGAATTCTGATGATAGAGGTCACATGGCTGGAATCTCGGGGCAGTCCCCAGGGGTGAACCTATAGTGTGCCTGCTGCAGGCTGTCCCTTGGTTGAGGCCGGCTGGCAGCCGATGACAGAGACAGCCTAGCAGCTGATACACTGCTCTGTGATTGTGATTAACTGCTCAGTCCCCTCCTTGCTCTGCTGAGTGTGACAGCTGGAAGGTGAAGCAGAGGGGCCAGGAAGGGGTTAATGGGTTATGCTTCCATCTGAGCCCTGCAGAAGATGAGGGGGAGGACAGGGTTCTGGTGAGAGATGTGCATCAGCTGGGCCAAGTGAATGGAGGGGACACAGGCCTTGTCCTTGGGGACAGAAGAGCCGTCACCCTGCCATCATTTTCCTCTGTAGCACCATGCTTTCTCCTCCCCCACCAGGCCAGGGCATCCCAGATGACCGCCCTCCTGGTTCCAAGGTGGGCAGTGTTTCCACCCTCTGGGAACTCCAGCAGAGCCCAGGAGGGCTAGCCACAGAATGGCAGCATGTCGCTGCTATAGGCATACTCAGCTGCAATTGTCAGACTTCCTCTCGGGCACCAGCAGAGGAAGGTATGACCCACCTAGAACTTGATGGTTATACTGTAAGCAGGGCCAGCACTGGTGCTGCCACTTCCCAGTGGGTACCCTGAGGACAGGCCCACAGCATGACAAGGGGGCAGACTAACTGCAGTTTGTATGTAGAGCCCATCAAGCAGGAAAGTGCTCCATGGCCATTGCAGCCAATGTACAGGAGGCTGGATAATTGCCATCCAAACAAGTCCAGAGTTCGAATCCCCGCATTCTGTTAGTATGACCTTACATGGGAAATGGATCTTTGTAGATGTAATTAAGTTAAGGATCACAACATGAAGGCTGTCTAAGGGGACCTTTAATACCATACCAGGTAGAAGAGAGGCAAACACCAAGAGGGGGCAGTGTAACCAACTAGCAACAAAGGCAGATGTTGAAAGAAGTGGAGATGTGGTTTCAAGCCAGGGAATGCCAGGAGCCACTCAGAGCTGGTGAGGATCTCTTTGAGAGCCTTTGGACATAAAGGCTCCACCATCTCTGTGCTGTGTGGCTGAGATCTCTAGTAATACTGATCTACTGAGTCTTTGGTGAAGAGCCAAAGACTCAAGTCTGGTGTGAGAACAGCATCCACCAAGATCCTGTGTGATGACAGAATGGCAGACACAGGGCAGAAAGAAGTAGCTGACCATCAGGAATAAAGCAAGCACCTTGTCCCTGACCAGGTAACGTTAGAAACAGCTACTATACGATGTTGAAAAGCTCCATGCTTGGCAGCCTTCTTCCTCTGAAGAAGTGGTGGGGCGAGTGCTTGCTTCCAGGGTACTGTGAGCATTCCTAAGTCCACTGCCCAGGCTTCAGAGAGTGATGAGGAGAAAGATGGGTTCCTGACTTGCTGTGTGACTCCCAGGAGATGTCCAGAATAAGACTCTGTCAGACTAGGACAGCACCTAGAGCTGTTCAAACCCCTCATGTAGAGAGATGTCACAGCAACAAAGAGTGCTGTTGCAACCAGAGATTGTGTTATTCAATGGGAAAAAAAAGCCAAACAAACCTGTTTTTAGTTGTGTGGCTCATCCCTCAGCACACACAATTAATCTCTCTGGCTAGAGTACAGACATGCCCGTTAATCTCACCTTTACTCCAAAACAATGAAGGTAAAGTTAGTTTGTAAAAGGAAGTTCCCATGTTTGAAAGTGATGTTGAATTGAGTGGCAGACAAAATGACGAATCAGAGAAAGATTTGACAGAATGGGATGTCACCAGCTCTCATGAGAAGAGAGAGGAAAGGGAAGCTACTTGAGGGACAGTGCAGAGAGAGGAAGGAGGCAGTTTTTACCGGGACAGCTGTACAGAGACAGGTTGCAGAGAAAGAACAAGCTAGACACAGGTGAAGACAGAACAAGCCAGAGAATGAGAAGGAACCAGAAGATTAGAACAGATTGCCAAAGTTAGTTTGAGGCCAAGCAGAGCAAAAAGTCAGAGGCTGAGAGAGAAGCCAGATTGAATCAGCCAGCTTGAGCCAGAATAGCTAAGTTGAACCAGCCAGCCAGAGATCAGAAAGAACAAGAAAGGGTGAACAGTAAGTCTCAGAAGCTGAAAATAATCTAGGCCTAGATTAAATTGTACAGAGGCTGGAATTTTCCAGGACTAGGCCTAGGTTAGATGATAATCACATCAGAAAAATAAAAGATCAATTATAGAGTGGCATGTACACACAGTGGGATATTTCTTAGTCTAAAAAAGGGGAGAGAATGTTACCATGTGGTAATTGGGGGGCAAACCCTGAAGACACAAATAAGTGAAAGAAGCTAATCTCAGAAAGACAAAAACTGCATAATACTTGTGTGGAAGGTGCCAACAGCTCAATCTAACATAGCAAGTGGAATGGTGGTGGCCAGGGGCTGGCTGAGGTCTACTGTGGGGTTAGTGCCTAGAGTTTTGGTTTAGAAAGACAAGAAGGTTTGGGAGGTGGCTGGGAACAGTTGCTTTACAAGGTAATTTTACTTAACTGACCAAAGTGGACACTCAGAAACCATTAAAGTGATACACTTTTATGCAGTATTTGTCTTTCTGAGATTAGCTTCTTTCACTTATTTGTGTGTCTTCAGGGTTTGCCCATGAGTACCACATGTTAGGATTCCCTCCCTTTTTTAGACCAAAGTGTGTACATTTTTTATAACAACAATAATAAATTGGAGCTAGAGAGATGTCTATGGGGTTTAGGATAAGCATTGCTCTTACGGAGGACCCATATTTGGCTCCCAGCACTCTTGTTGGGCAGCTCACAATGGCCTGTAGCAGTTTCTGGGACTCTGGTGCTCTCTTCTGGTTTCTAAGGTCACTGCACCATATTGCATAAACACACATGGAAACATATTATTAAAAAATAAAATCTAAAAGAAGAAGAAGGAGAAGGAGAAGGAGAAGGAGAAGGAGAAGGAGAAGGAGAAGGAGAAGGAGAAGGAGAAGGAGAAGGAGGAGAAGAGGAAGAAGAGGAAGAGGAAGAGGAGGAGGAGGAAGAAGAAGAAAGGGAAACTATTTTTCTCTAAGGTCCCTAAGGGTGGCCTCCAAAACCTATAAAAACTGTGGTTCAGCCCTGGAACTGCTTACATGAGAGCTAGGGCCGTCTTGTATGATGAATGGACTTGCTGCTGAAGCTAGTGAGCAGTATGGTTCCCTCTGTTGACGGCTACAGAGTGACTCACAGGGATTCTCCATCCTCTTAAAGATGCCAGGCAGCAGCAGCAGCGTCCTGGGAGCCCTGAAGCCACAAACACTGATTACCAGAAATGATTTCAGACATGGATACTTGCCGTTGTCTTAAGTTGCTAGGGTTTGACATGTGATAACTGATTTCTTGACGTGGAATATCAACACATTTGATTCTATACGATGACAATTCTCACATGCCCCGTGAGAATTCGACAGAATTCTTGAGTCCTGTCATTTCCTCCCTTACTGTATAGTCAGATTCCACATCCTCTCTCCCTGCAAAGCCACCCTGGCCATCTCAGTCACCACTATGATCCCTTGACCCTTGCCCTGGCCTCATTACTTAAAAGTTAGATTCACTCATTTTATTTTTCGTGTGAGCGATTTGCCTGCATTACGTATATGCAGTGTGTGCATGCTTCATGCTCACAGAGCTCAGAAGAGGGCATCGGATCCTCTGGGAGTGGAGTTATGACCCACCATGTGAGTGCTAGTGATGCAACCCAGGTCCTCTGCAAGAACAGCAAGTGCTCTTAACTGCTAAACCATCTCTCCAACCCTTATCTTACCTTCTTGATGGCTTACTCTTTCTTTCCATTACTCTGGCCTGTCTTGTTCCTGCTGCTGCCCTGGGTGGGTCTTTGGGAGTGCAGGGGAAGGGATTACCCATAGCCTCTCAGAATGCAAAGACAAGGTACCTGTGGGAAGCAAAAACCTTAGCACGGTTCTTACAAGAGAGGCTTCCCTTGACCATCATCATCGATATGGCTCCATAGTAGTGTCACAGAGGAGGACGTGGTGACATTTGTGCTTCTGCTCTCAAGGGATCCTATACCCTAGTTTAGAGTGTGGGCCTAGGTGAGCATTACTGTGTGTATGGTGTGTGTGTGTGTGTGTGTGTGTGTGTGTGTGTGTGTGTGTGTATGGATGGATGGATGCCATGCTTTACTTTGTGCCTGCTCTCAGCGACTGAGCTGTGTGGGTCGTCAGGGTAAGGTTAAACCGTAATACTCATGCTTTGTCTGTGTGGCCTTAGGCCAGTAGCTTAACCTCTCAGTGCTTTATTCCCACTGTAGAGAGAGAGAGATCAAAACTACTGGGGAGGGTATGCCAAGGATGGACAAAAAGACTTGGGCTAGAGGGGCTCCCTGAAGAAATTACATCAGAGATGGCCAGGCATAGATCAAATTCCAAATGCGTCATGCACTTGCTATGTAACCTAATACCTGAGGTCACTCCCTCACCTCTAAAATTCGATTCTGACTGTAAATGAGAAGTTTCATTCTGGTATGAGACTGGCCATGATAAAGGGACTCTCTGAGGTCTCATCTCCAAAGCCTTCCTTTGAGGACCCCAGCTCATTTCAGCGGGGTGTGTGGGGGACATAGGGGGACATTTGCCTACCTTTCCCTGCTTTTTGAGTGACAGTGACCCCTGATGGTCACATTCCACACTGCACTCAGTGTAGCCTAGTGGGAGCTGGTTGGCAAGAACTGTTTGCCCAAGGGCTGTATGCAAGCTCACTTACATGCACCCATAGTCTGAGTTCTAAACAGCCTGACACTTCTTCATGGGGTCTCCCAGAGCTGGGTGTGCAGCTCATACCTCCTGTTGACCTCCATTCCAGATGTGCTGCTGCCCCAGGGGCCTCCAGCTGACCTTGCCATGTGCTCACTCTTCCTTGAGTTCAGATATGCCTTCTTAACTGAGGTTCAAAGTCCATGACAAAAGTGGCAAGGCCTGTTGGAGTCTTGGGGCTAGAAAACCCACTATATCACTTCGCTCACGAGTTTTTGGGCAGAGAAATGCACATGTCTTACTCAGACTCTGTTTGATGGAGAAACTGGCCAAGTTTACCATGGATGGAAGGACCTGCGGAGGTGCTTCTACAGGCACCGCTGAGGGATGGGAGGACTGTGCTCAGAATACTCCTGGCTTCCACATACTGCCCCCACCCTTTCCTTGTGTGCATTTTTTCTTAATGACTTCCCATGTGTTACACAGTCTCTAAGAGGCAAGTGGAAGGCTTCCCCATGGAGAGCTAGCCAGAGGGGTTTGTGCTTCCAAAAAGAATCTGGGACTGCCAACCAGGCATGGCCTCAGTCATTCTTTGAAGATTAAATCCACTAACTCTTGTTAGGCACTAACGCACGGCTGCTGGAAGTGGCAGCTCACGTTAGCATTTAAGGAGCAGGAAGCAGGAGTATTAAGTTTGAGGCCAGACTGGGTTACACTGTGAGATCTTGTTTTTAGAAAGCCAAACCAGGCTGGCAAGATGGATCAGAAGTTAAAGGCAGTAGCTTTTAGGCTTGATGACCTGAGTTGATCCCTGGATCCTCCATGGTAGGAGAGAGCTGACTTTCAAATTATCCTCTGGATCAGAATAGAACAGAAGGAAACAAATAAAACCAGCTGGCATAGAGCATGAGCATGTGACAGGCATGCAGCGGGAACACGGGATGGGCTTACCCTCATTTTGTTCACACTGGTTCTGGGCTCAGGTTTCTTGTTTTAACTCTTTTTTCAAATGATGAGACAGGAACCGCAAGGGGTACAGCAAGCTCCCTGAGCACTGTCCTGCAACTGAGCAGGAAGCAGGACTAGAACCCAGGTTGTATGAGTCCAGTGCCTGGCCACATGCCCAGAGAGTCAGGACAAACTGGTTTATGAGTACGCTGTTCCCATAGTTTCCAGTCACAGACCACTATCAGTAGGCCCAGAAGCATGGCCTAGCTCACTAGGCCAGGGAGGAAAAAAAGTCACTCTTCACAGGGGACATGAAGCCCTGTCTAAAGACAGAACTTCTGAAACAAAGAAAGTCCATAGCTCACAGGAAACACAGCCAAGTATTGAAAGAAAAAAAAAATCTATGTCAGGTGCAGGTGACCTTGGCAGCCCGGCGGAAACTGCTGAAGGTGACTAAACAATGGAATCTACTTATAGCCTTCTTCCTTTCTTTAGATCTTACTGAATTTTGGGAAAAAAATTGCAAAGTCAAAGAAAAATTCAAAGTACAAAGAAGTGTCAAAGAAAAAAAATCACAGAAAACCCTCCTCTAGTCTCCTCTAGTTAGTGAATGGTGGGGTCCTGTCCTCCAGCTCTGGGTGTTTCATCTTGAGTCCCGGTCCTACCTCATCAGACCCCTTTTGCCTTAATGTGGCCAATCCTTGACACAGGGAATCCAGGGGCCTGAGGCCTCTGTTCTGGGCCACTGTGCACTCGGTGAGAAGTCAGAAAGCCAGGCTCAGGCTGCTGGTCGGTAGGTTAGCTATGAGAGGGACTGGCCAACAGGCCTCCAGAACAGGACATAAAGGACAATGGAGGGCTAGAGAGATGGCTCAGTGGGTAGGGGAGCTTGCTGCCAAGCCCGATAGCCTGAATTTGAGCCTCAGAATCCAGGGGAGCATCTAATACATCTGGGTAAAGGGCCTGTGGAAACATGTCTCTTTCCTGGCAGCGCCTAGGTTGGGGAAGGCAGAGAGGAGGCCGGGATCTGGCTGCTGCGCTGGGCTCAACCTACCCTTTCTCTAAAGGCTGTATTCTCGCTCCCTTGTTGCTGCTGTTTAACTCTTCTTCAAAGTTATCCTCTGTGTGGTGGGGAAGCATGTGCCTCAGGCTGTGTGTGGAGGTCAAAGGACAATTTGTGGGAGTCGATTCTCTTCCTTCTTCCACCAAGTGGGTTTTGGGGGATCGAACTCCAGTCATCAGGTTTGGTAGCAAGCCTCTTTACCTGCTGAGCCGTCTTGCCCAGCTACTTAAGCTCTTGACTGCTTGCTGCCCTGCTGTGTTTGAAGTTTTTCCTTTGGGAACTTAAGTAACCAGACTGGTGCTGGGGCCCAGGCAGAGGTGTTTGACCCCTCTGAGCTCTGCTCTATTCCTTCCTTCCATTTTTGGGGTATTTTGTGTTTGTTTGTTTGTGATAGAATCTCACTATGTAACTCTGGCTCTCCTGGAATTCACTGTGTAGACTAGGTTGGCCTTGAATTCACAAAGATCCACCTGTCTCTGCCTCCTGCGTCCTGGGATTAAAAGTGTAGACCACCATACCTCCTGAGCTTTGGTTTCTTTATGCTTGAACCTGGACTGAGTATAGGAATCCTTCCAGAGGGATTCTGTGAGAACGGGATGAAGTAAAGCTGAGGGTAGAGCCCACGCCCAGGAAGGATCTGCCACACACAGAAGGTGACAAGAGTGGCCTCTGGTCCTGGCATGGGGCTAAGCAGGGAAGGCCCTTTAAAGCCACGATGTTGATGGTTGCCAGGCAGACCTCTGGGGAGATGGGCAGGTGGGGGTGTTTGGTGTGGACCAGCCCTAGGAAACGTATGTGCCTGTTTCACACTGTGTGGACTTGACTCCAAGCCATCCTGACCTGATTTTCTGTTTCCTTCTTCTTGGGTCCTCTTTCTTCTGGATGAATCTTTACTGTGAACCTTGGCATTTACACCCCAGCTCGCTAGGAAGAACTCAAGAGTCAGCAAGCACCACATCTATGTCAGGACCTGCCATGTGAATGCAGGTGTCTGAGGAGGGCAGAAGAGGACATTGGATCCCTTAGAACTTGAATTTCTGTGAGCTGCCCAGTGTGTGCCCAGGAACTGAACCCTGGTCCTCATCAAGAGTGTTAAGTACTCTCACCTCCCAATCAATCAAGAGTGTTAAGTACTCTCACCTCCCAGTCAATCATTTTGTATCCTGAATGTGCAGCGCCCTTTCCAGGGGACTCTGGTCCTTCTCTCATCTGGACCTGAGTGTCTACAGCCTGCCATGCTCTGTGGCCATCAAGATGCACAAGGACATACTATCCGAGAGCAAGGGGCTGTGGGATCTCAAGAGGAAGTACCATCCATCGCTTTCTCTACTGATGCTGTAAGAAACTACCACACAGCAGTAGCTATGAAAGTGTGCGTCTAGAGGTACACACCCTTGATCTTGGTTCTCAGGAGGACGGAGAGATTGAGGCCAGCCTGGGTTACATGGTGATCAATGAATTGAAATCCAAATTGATTGTAGTTTTGTAGGTTAGAATTAGCCAAGGTCTCCTGGCAATGAGGATATTGGCCGTCTGGGTGGAGGCTCTAGGAAAGTTGACCTCTTGCAAAATCGTTAAGGCTGTGGTCAGAAACTAATGTGCACATTTGCAAAATGAGATTCTGGTTCCCTCCCTGCCTCTCTGTATGAGTCCTACTTCTGACCCCGCCAGCCACCAAGGCTGTTGGCCCCAGACTTCCATGCCTTTCCCTTGGCACCTTTTGTGATTCTCTGCATGCTGAGGCTAATGTGGATTTATGGAGCCCACTCAGGCGATTCTACACAAGCCTCAATTTTAGAGCATGCTTCCTTCATTTACTTGCAAAGTCCTCTTGCCCTGCATGTTCCCTAGCTCCAGGAATTAAGGCGTGAAAGTTTTTCATGATCTTTCTCAGGGCGAGGCAGGGTGGAGTGCAGGGTGAACAGTTCAGCCTTGGCCAGTTTCCGTCCACAGGCTAGGACACACACACACACACACACACACACACACACACACACACACACACAGAGGCCTTTAAAGGCATAAGTAAGGCCACACCCAGTGGGAGTGTTTTGCCCTATAAGGCTTTGGGTTGTCCCAGATCAGGAAGGAAGGACCAGCTGTACAGGAACTGGGTGGGAATCTAAGATTTCTGTGCAAGAACAGGATTTGCCCAGACCAAAGGTAGGACTGGCTGGGCCAGGCTTTCCAGGGAGCCAGTGAATGGGCTGCTGTCTGGCTCTTGTTTCTTCTTGGCCATTCTGAACATCTCTCTGGGGAAACCACACCAACAAAATGGCAGGATAGACTGCCTCCAGGGGATCCCCACTTTGAGGGACTGCAGTGACTCTCACTGGGGTTCTGGGCAGAGGTAGGGACCTCACTCTGGCTCTGGCTCCCATCTCCCCTCCTGTCCTACATTTGCTGGCCTGGCTGTTCTGTCCTGTTCCTGAGTCCCTTTGTTCCAGGGGTCACCAGGTCCTGAAAGGCATTCCTACGAGAGCAGAAGGACAAAGTCCACATTTCTGCTCTGTGTTGGCCTTCGCCCAGTTCACCGAGCCAAGGCCCTCTGTCAGAGTGGTGCTTTCTCCCCAGAGCACTCCAGTGGTGTATTAGCTACTTTACATCTTTTGTGCTCCTTTGAAGGTTACCCCACAAAATACATTCAGGGCAACACACTGTTCTGCTTTGTATGTCCAAGGAGGTACTTCTGTGGCCCCCAAACACCTTCTCAGGCCTCACCCACTTTGCTCCCACCTGCCTGGGGTTAGCATCTTTAGCCAAACCCCATGCTAACCTCAGGCTGAGTCCAGAGGGCTGATTGCTTTCTTGTTTATTAAAAAGACAGGGCCTTGTTTTATTTCCCAGGTTACCCTTAAGCTCTGAGGCTCCAGTGACTCTCTTGCCTTGGCCTCCCCAGCAGTTAGGACTACAGGCCCTCTCTACTGGCAGTTATCTTGTTGGTTGGCCACTCAGTAGGCTACAGAATCATCCCACATCTTGGGACAGACTCAAGACTGGACTTGGGGCTGCCTAGGTGACTTAGTACATGCTTTGCAAGGTGGGAACCTGAATTCAGCCCCCAGAACTCATATTTTAAAATGCTGGGCATGGTAGGGGTGCATGCTTTAGTAATCCCAGGGCTGAGGAGGTGAAGACAGAGAATCCTGGGAGTTCACTAGCCAGCCAGACTCACCCTGGGGTGATGGGGTAGGCAGAGGTACAGCTCAGGGGCATCAAGGATCTGTGGTAAGCAGGGCACTTCCCTGTTTGAAGGGATGGTACTGAATACTGTGTACACACAGCTGCTCAGACCCACTCCTAAGAATCCTGGGAGTGATGCTCTACCCACCAGTATGCAGAGAAGCAGCTGAGCCATGCGGCCTTGAGCCAATTTACAAGCTGGAGGCTCCTAAGATGGGGTAACAGTCAAACCAGATCAAATTCCCATGTGGCAGCGATGTCCCAAATGTCAGC
>JANHMN010000002.1:212853810-212908884 GCA_030674055.1 Rhabdomys pumilio | reverse complement strand
TTTTTTTTTTTTTTTTTTTTTTTTTTTTTTTTTTTTTACAAACTGATAACTAAAAATCCAGAAGGAAATTTGCCAAGAATATAAACAGTTTAGAGGAAAAATGTATAGATAGGTCTTTGACCCATGAACAGGTTACCATCTCTCTTCTGGGTGGAAAAATGACTCCAGGATGCTATCTCCATGGTCACATGTTAATTTTCACATGATTTGGAAAAGTCAGCAGATGTAATATTTTTTGTTAATCATAGCCAAGGAAGTTTACCCATCCCACACTAGTGTCTTCGATGAGCAGGTGAGGAAGAAGAGGCTCAGAAAGGCAGTCACATGCCCAAGGCCACCCAGCCAGCATGTGTCATGTGCCTCTGTGGGAGCTGTATCACCCTAGCGGGCTCCTCCTTGTACAGAGGAAGGGGGGACCCCTTTCCTCTCATCGTGTGCCCTTGAGCTGGTCCCATGCCAACACTCATCCAATTGGGTAGCCACAAGCAGACTCCAAGTCTTTTTTCTTTTTTTTTTTTTCTTCCTGTTCTGGTTTTGAGACAAAAATCTGACCATTTAGCCCAGGGTAGCTAGAGGTCTAGATTTTCCCCACTTTTGCCTCAGGGGTATAATGTGTCACCATGCTCATGACTCCCTCTTTGATTCTAGTAGTTCTAGAGCTTTCTCGTGGTCAAGCCTCACCCAGAAATCTTTGATGCTCTGTCAGCTCCTTTCCCTGGTCCCTACATAGGAAACCCACCTAGGAACCGGGAATGATATAAGAGATGGGAGAATGGGAGCTACTAGACCTGAGGTTATCCTGGCTCACCCAGGGCTCTCCTGGCCTGACCCCGGGTTTGCTAGAGGACCTGGAGATAGGCAGTGGAGTTCCACCAGGGTCTGCACCCCAGCTCCAGCAAGGGGATGTCCCAGACAGAGAGGACAACATGTAGGAAAGTCAGACTGCTGCTCTCAGAGCAGTGAAGGTTCCAAGTGTGGTGGGGACAAGTTTAAAAGATGAGCGCGAGATGGGGTGTGGCTCAGGTATTGAACTCAGGGACACACATACGGCAGGCAGGAGCACTGTCACCAAGCTATGCATAGTCCCATTGCTTTTAATCTGGAGTCAGGGTCTCACTGAGTTGTCCAGGCTGGCTGTGATCTCGTTGTGTAGTTCAGATGGGGATCCCCCTGCCTCAGCCTCCCTGGAAGCTGGGACTATTGGCCTGGGCCATGAGACCTGGGTCAGTATCTGTATTTTCTGCCTTGTCTTCAGTGGCCTTGTGGCTCCTGTTCACTCGGGTATGTAACCTGCCTTTATTGGGCACCTACACCCAGTTGAATAAATTGTCTCTGCTCTCAGGAATGTGAATAGATCTGTCACCAAGGAAAACAGAAAATCAA
Source organism: Rhabdomys pumilio (assembly GCA_030674055.1). NCBI lineage: Eukaryota > Metazoa > Chordata > Mammalia > Rodentia > Muridae > Rhabdomys > Rhabdomys pumilio. The sequence continues at coordinate 212,907,501 of JANHMN010000002.1, read as the reverse complement.
AATGCAGAGCCGTCCAGGCAGCAGTGAGTACCACAGAGTCAAGAAGAGTTGGGAGGTGGGAATATGGGTGTCAGGGGTCTGGGGACAGAGGGTCTAAGGCAGAGACGCTCAGCCAGTACAGGCTGCTCTCCATATTCTAAGATTAGTCTTGGGGCCAGCGAGGCTGTGGCTATAAGATTAGGGGCAGCAAAGAGACCGAGGGAGGTCACCAGGCCCTTCAAGGACAGTGTGGATGTGTCCTCATTGACCCCTCCTGGATGAGGGAAGGCCAGTCTTGATGGCTGCGGTGATGACTGCCACAGGGAGCCACAAATGAAACAGGGTAGAGCCTCTGCGTGTCATCAGGGTCCTGACAGACAATGAGCCAGCATGGCTGCTTGGGATCCACCTGTACTAAACCCCTCACATCTGCAGCCTCTCAGCAGACCTGGGTTCATCTTCATTTCACAGAGGAAGAAGCTGAGGCTCAGAAAGGAAAAAGAAGTGGTCAGAGGTCATACAGCTGCTCATGGTGTGTGGGATTATAAAGCAGGCCCCAGGAAAGAATGAGAAGAGGTGACCTAAAATTTCAAGCTCTGGGGCCAGGTAGTAGGGAATGAGGAAGGGGAAGGGGGCCAGAGACATGGACCCTAAGATAGAGCTACTTCCTGGGTGCCGGGGTCCCTCTGGGAAGAGATGAGACAAAGGCTCTGACTGAGACAAGGTCCAGAAGCAAGTGGTGACAAGGGACATCAGAGGGTGAGTTCAGGGTTGGTCCTTCTGTCTGTTGTTCTTGTGTGTGTGAGTGTGTGTACATGTGTCTGTGTGTGAGTGTGTGAGCGAGTGTGTGCGTGTTTTGCAGGGGTGAACCAGAGTCTCTGTATGCTAAGCAAGTTTATCCCACCTTCTTTGTTATTTTTACATCAAACACCAAGTGTCAGCAGCCTCACAGCCCCATTGTGTGGCACTGGGCTGCCACCTCCGCTGTGTGGCCTGACCTTGGTCCTGGACTGTAACAGTTTCCTGGCTAATGTGCAAAGCCTCCCATCTCAGGATCCTCAAAAGCCAGCCAGTCAAGGAGCCTATCTGTGTCTATCAGCCAGTACAGAGTTCTCCCACGGGAACTGGGGTATGTGTGGGGGTATTTTCTCCTATGTGGAGGCAGCATCTGGCTTGCAAGGGACTGGGCCACCCTACACCCTGATGCCATGGTTGGGTGCTCTCTCTGCATAGATAGGCTGGCAGCTGGTGGGCGCTGAGCTGAGGGGGCCCAGACTGCAGAGAGCCAGCTCAGGCCTGCAGGTGGCCCTGGGGACTGGCTGGGACCTGCTCTGGGTAGGCAGAGCAGGGGACCAGAAAGCCAACGTAGGGAAGGAGGTTGGGTGCTGAAAAGGGGGTGAGAAAATGTGGAAGAGTGACTCAATGGTGAGGGACAGGACACTGGGGCCCAGAGAGCCAACAGACCCCGAAGTAGGCAGAAGGAAAGATGCTGGAACAGAGGGGACAGGAGAAGCTGAGACAGAGGAAGAGACCAAGAGATGCAGGTTCAGGAGCTGCTACTGGGTGGCCAGGAGCCTAGGCTCTCTCACATCCAAGTAGGACAGGAATCTCACCTGTAGTCCCCAGCTGATGCCAATTCAAGTTCCCTTTGCAAAGACTCGTTTGGGCAACCACACATCCAGAAAGCAGATTGGTGGCAGTGGCATCCTGCCTACCCTGATCTCAGAGAGCTGCCTGCCATGCAGGCCTGTGCTCCCTCACTGTGTATGATCTCAGGTCTTCTCTGAGCCTCCTAGGAGGTCCCACCTTTGGAAAGGCCTGGGTATGCCATGGCTTAGTGGTCCAGGTCTCAGGGAGGGAAAGAGGGAGGAGGTCTCAAGGCTCCCTTCCTTCCTCCCCTCCCTGCGGGCTACGAAAGGCATCCGGCCTCTCACACAAGCCAAACATTGGAGGAGAGCCATTCCCAGACTGGTGGGACCTTGTGCACCCAGGCCAGGTTGCTGAGGCTGGGCAGGTGGATATAGGTGTAGCGCAGCATCCAAGGCCAAGCAGGCTGGGGCTGGGAGTGCAAGGGCGGCTCACAGTCCATAGTTGTTCCTCTTAACCCAGCCGCCCTCCTGGCGGGAACTAGGGAAAAGGTCACAGGCCACCCGCTGTCCCCTGACTGACGCCCCTGCCCATGCTCCACCGCCACTCACCGAGGGGCACGGAGGGTCCGCCTGCGCAGTGGTTCCAGGAGTCTGTGGTGGCACCTGTCTGTCCCCGCCCCGGTAGCGGGAAGGTAGGCGGGACCCGGGAGTGGCCCAGCACAGCACTCAGGAGCCACTGCCTGCAGCCCGCCGGACCTGAGCCTTCGGCATCCCGCCCCTCTCCTTCCCGCAGGAACAAGTCAGGGGTGGGGCAGAGTCTCCTGCGGTTAGACGTAAGTTAGCCATTGCCACTCACTCTTGCCTCTGGGAGTCTACTACAAAAACTCTGCTGTACAGATTAGGAAATTAAGGTCTTGAGTGGAGCAACACAGCTCCAGGGGACCCTCAAGCCTCTGGTGTCTGGGCAACAGTAACTTAAGCCTGCAGGGCAGGGGATGCTTTTCTGCCCCATCTCACAGATGGGGAAACTGAGATTCGGGAAGGAATAAGCTTGTATCAAGGGAGCTGTAACAGGAAGCATGGGCTAGGCCTGGAGCCAGAACCACAGGGGGCGCTCTCACTGGGGGAAAATGTGTCAAACAAGTCTTGGAACTCAGCCTCCTTTCGAATGGCCTTCCATGAATAATTCAGCTCTTTCTGAACTGCCTGCTGCTCCTAGCTCTGAGAGACCCCACTGTTATGGAGACCTGGGCACCCCTCCCTCCATTCAGCAGTCAGTGAGCTATGGGGCTTAGAAAACAGTACTCAAAGTGTACCTAGAAGATAGCAACTGGTCTCCTATCTCTCACTCTATCCTACCCCAAACAGTTATCTTTAGATCTTTGGTACAGTTTGAGCTAGTCCTTCTCAGGCTTGCAGGAGCAGCCTGAGGCACTGCCTTTGGCCACAGAATCCACATCTACCTGTGAAAGCCGGCCCAGAGAGTCATAGTGTATCTAGAGTTGTAGAGGGCTATACAGACAGTTCCAATCACCAGGATGCTTTATCTCTCTAAGAGACTCTTCACTCATGTGCAATGCTTCCCTCCAACTTCCTCTCCCTGATAACCTGGGTGCCACCACCCCTCCCAAGCCCCGTCTGTCACAAAGCCACAAAGTTGGACTAGTTCCCAACTCTGACCCTTCTCCAAGCCTCAGGTTTTGTGATACCTTGGCTGGAACTCCTCTTGTTGTGTCACCTGTCCATACACGTGTCCATCAGTGCACGTGAAGAGCCTGAACCAAGGCCATATGTGTCAGCCTCAGGGACATAGGCTTGGCTCCGAAAGGCAAACCTCCACAGCAGAGGCTACTCCAGTGCCCTGGAATGCTGTCCTCCCAGGTCCAGAAGGAATTCTCTCCATCCCAGTTACCCTCCTTGTGCCCCAGCCAGTGGCTAGCCTCTCACAGGTGCTCCATGTGGCACAGCTAGTTTAATGAACTGCTATCAACCCTTGGAGACCCTCTGCTGCTCATCTAATTATTCCAAGTCCTTTCCCAGTGGATTTCCCAATAAGCTTCAGTGCCTTATGGACTCTCACCAGTTGCCCTGACTACTTTGAGAAGTACCTCTGATTCCTCCCCCCCCCCCCAAAAAAAAAAGAAAGAAAGAAAAAGAAAAAGAAGAGAAAAAAGAAAGAAAGAAAGAAAAGAAAAGAAAAGAAAAGAAGTCATGTCTTCTTTTAGGGTCTTCATTATCAACTCCAGTTAATTCAACAACTCCAATTAAACGTTAGCTGTACGCCTGGCACCGTGAGAAGGGCTTAGGATGTACAAGCGAACAGGGTTCAAAGTTCTGGTCCTTGGCAAACCCATTTTCTAGCAGAGATGAATGTGCCAGCAGCTTACTCCACATCTTATAATGGAGCAGGAAGCCCGAGAAGGGTGGGCGGGGCGTCCTCTGGATAGGACAGTTGCTGGGGAGCCTTGGGTCGGCCAAGGTAAGGAAGTGCTCCTGTCTGCAACCTCGTTTGCCCTGTCTGTCGCTAGGGATTCTTTTTCCGTAGGATCAGCTTAGCTCCGCCCTTTGCGGGTGCTCATTTATCTGACTAGACCGCAACTACAAAGTTTGGACTGGTCACATGGCCTGTAATTTCAGCTCTCAGGAAGTTGAAGCAGAATCACGAGTTCAAGGCCAGCGTGGACTGCAGAGGAAGTCCACTGCTCTATCTTTCTGAGAGCACTACTATCTCTTTCTGAAAACAAAACTAAAGGGCCGTCAAGATGGCTCATCAGGTAAAGGCGGTTGCTTCCAGTCTGCCAACCTTCGTTTGATCACCGGGACCCATATGATGGAAGGAGAAAACAGATTCCTATAAGTTGCCCTCTGACCCCCACACACTGTTGCATGTGCTCCCTCCCCCACTAAATACATGTAATGGAAAAGACCCTAGTTCATAAACACAAAAGAACAACTCATCCATAACTAGTACCTGTAAATATGCAGAGCCTCGGGCAACTTGAGGTGGTGCTCACGTTCCTTGGAGAACCTCAAAAATAGAGACCAACCTGTCCACATCTGGCCAGGTCGCACGAGAAGTCTCGTCACACCACAGCCTCAGCTTCCTGACCGCGCGAGTAGGAAGATCAGGCGCGAAGGCGCCGCTGCAGTTCACAGGAGCAGCCGCCAGGGGGCGCAAAAGCCTCTATTCTACTGAGGCGGGGGTGGGGGTTGGGGTGGAGAGCTCTTAGAATTTTATTGCTAAGTGCGCTCCCCACCACTCCAGGGTGCGTTAGGTGGGGCCGCAAAGCTAGCAGTGAGAAGGCAGAGGGGAAACACGAAATGCGAGTGTGGCTAAAATGCCAAGAGAGAAGAGAGTTAGAGGAGGACTCCAGACCCATATGCTCCCTTTGCGGGAGCGGAAGCACCTCGCAGTCCCCGTTAAAAGCAGCTGACCTCACACTCGGGAATACAGCTCAAGAGCCCAGAACAGCACGATCGCCCGCAGTGTGTGTGTGTGTGTGTGTGTGCGCGCGCACGCGGGGGTGGGGTGGGGAGGTGGTGGTAGTGGAGGGGGGTTGGTAAATACACACCAGGTAACTTTATTCGTTTGAAAACCATCCCCACGAATAAACCCCACAAATTCTTTAGGGATGGATGTGTGAATTCAGTACCCACAACAAACAAACAACGATGTAGAAGCATTGACAGTGGAGTGGGGGTGGGGGTACAAGGGTGCAGAAAGATGGAACAAAAGGAACTTTGGCCTGAGTGGATATATTTTAACCATCTGTGACTCTGTAAACCTGTTGATTATTTAAAACCTAAACTTATAACACACTTTTAAAAGAATAAGTAACAAAAATATCCGATGCTAATTTATGCTGCATCAATAAAGGTCTCAGCCCACGGGTCAAGGGAGGTGACAGGTCCCTCTATTCTTTGGTGAAAACTACCTACAATTACCAGGCTTGTCTGCTAAATGTGACTAAATATAGCTCTTGATGAGGCTTGACACAAAACTGTAAGCTTACATGATGAGATTTTAATATTTTTGGTAAGTCGATCACGCGGTTCTCAGTAGCTGACAGTATGATGTCTCAATGTCAAAAAGTTGGACACACCTGTGTTAGGCATGCCAGGGCTTGGAGGTGGAGGGAATTTCATACATACAAGTCATAGATAAGGGGCTATATGCCCTCCAACCAAGTCTGAGGAATGGGGTGGGGCTGAGAGCTGATCCTGGGTGTGTAAGCAAGGATGGACGCTTGTACACACCTCTGCTGCCCAGTGAAAGGCTGGACTCGGGGAGTAAAGGAGCGTGGAAATATCCCTCTCTCTGCTGAGACAGAGACTCCCCACTCACAGGGGAGAGCTAGTGCGGGGTAGTAAATGGTGGGGGAGCACTTGGTGGTACCCGGAGTGGCTGCTGCGCAAGCCCGCACCACGGGAGGGTGTGAGCAGGTGAAAGTGTTAGTTTGGATGAGGTCAGGGCTGAGAGATCAAGAGCAAACCTCACCGACTGCTTGTGCGGAGAATTTGAGTGCTTGCAGCTTCAAGAAGTTGCCACCAGATGGCGCTGTGTGGAGCATTTGAGAAGGACCATGGAGCCGGTAGAGATCTGGGGTGGATGCTATCTTCCCCGAATTTCACTGTGTTCTCGGCAGGGAAGGTCGGCAGGGGACATGGCCCCCAAATAGACCTAAGATCTTCCCTGTAGACTGCGTGTCTGATTGACCCCTCCAGAGATTCGGAAGGACCCAGGACTCAGCCTTTCTCAAACCTCCACAGGCACCACCACTCAGCCTCCTTTATGGCCGCCTGAAGGTGAGGATCACTTGGTTCACGGTCCTGCCCTCTCTCCCCTTCACTTGAGACTCAGCCCTAGCGATGCTGTTTGCCTATTCCTTCTCTGCACGGTACCTCACTGCCCTGTCGGGTAGCCAGCCTCCTGCTCTCTTGTTGCCAGGAACCTGAGTGGTTTCTCTTCTCTCCCTGCCTCAGGCTTCACTCGACATCTTAATGGCCTCTTTGCGGTTTGCGTCACATGACAAACTTATTCCCTGGGTCAGGATCTTTGCATTCTCTGGTCCCTTCACAGGCCCTTTCCAGGAGGCAGCTGCATGGCTCCTTCATTAGCATATTCAGGTCCCTGCTAACCTCCGGACTCCAGCCCTGAGACTGTCCTGGAACCCACTCTGCAGACCAGACTGGCCTTGAACTCAGAGATATGCCTGCCTGCCTCTGCCTCCCGAATGCTGGGATTAAAGGTGTGTGCCACTCCCACCCTTGGCTTCTCTGCTCACTCTTGTCTCCAGAAGCGACTGCTTCACTAAAGCAACCCAATGCCTACCTGGTCGAGATGCTCTGGAATTTTGTACAGTGTCCTTTATGGTGTATTGCGTGTTCACTCCTGCATCCTGCTTAGGGTCTGTCTCCCCACTAGTGTTGGGGAGACAGAGGCCGTGTTTGTTCTGTTCACGGCTGAGGCCCCAGGCTCATGCTCAGCAGACAGCAGTATCAGGTATGGTAGTGCAAGCTTGTTACCCTAGGACCTGGGGGACGGGGAGGGTAGATGCAGGAGAATCTCCAGTTCAAGGCCAGCCAGTGCTACATATATCTCTACAAAACGTGGGCAAGGCATATAGCTCACTGACAGAGGTCCTGTCTGGAATGGGCTTGACTCTGGGGCACAGGTAGACACCCACATCCCAAGTGTACAGCCCCAGAAGGAACTGTAACATAGCACATGGTTAACAGGCTGGAGAGATGGCTCAGTTGTTGAAGGCTAGGCTTACAGATATTTAAAGATTGGGTTTGGGGGTAAAGGAGAGGGAAGGAGTGAAGATAATTGGGGTTCCTACCTGAGCAGGGCATGGTATCTGGAGTGGTAGTGCAGAGAGACACAACTAAGGAGGAGAAGCACAGTTTGCTGGTACCACAGCCATCCAAGACCATGGATGGGGACCCTGTCCCTCCTCTCCATGTGGCTGGCCTCACTACCTTTCTGTGTTCTGGACATCTTTCCTCTCTAAGAGTGTAGAACAGCCGGACAGTGAGAAGGGATCGGGGTGACTTGGGAGCAGCCTGGACCTCAGAGTCTCTGCCAGTCAAAGGGGGAAACAGAAGTGTCAGCCAGACACAAAAGTGTGAGTGAGGAGGAAAGCTGTGCCCTGCAGCTCTTCCTCAGCTCACTGTGACATCGCTTGGTCTCCAGGGGGAACAGCTGAGCTGTGCCTTTCCTTCTTGCTCAGTCTGATGTGCAGGGACACATGGTCTAGAGTAAGCCCCTCAGAGCACCAGAAGCCATCTCCAGGATGGAGAATCAGAGATCTTAGGGGAAGGGGCCACAGGCACAGAGGGATACCCAGGGCTGAGACATCCTGGAGACAGGGCTGGTGTGTCTATAGGGAAAGTTTTTCCTACCTTGCTCAGACTCCTGCTTTTGTTTCCTCCTACAGAGTTCAGTCATTATCCAGAACCAGCCATGATGTTTGTCTTTGGAACATTCTCTTTAAATCAACATGCTTAGGTTATATTGGAATCCTTTTAGGCTTTCAGGACATCCGTAACATTAAGGACCACATGTCCATCACCCTGGCTTTCCCAGCACCTACATGTCTGTGTTGTCTTTTCCTGAAGCTCTTTCTGCAAGTTAGAGGTGTGGAGACTTTTCCTCACCAGACACCTTAGCCTGCAGCTTTGAACCCATTGCCTTGAACCAACAGATTAGACACAACTGATTCCCTGCTGTCCTTCGAGTGTGATTTCCAGTTGACAAGAGCTTTGTAGCAACAGTGAGCTTGACACAGTGCACCCTGTGGGTGGAGCCTGCTCTGCTTCTTGCAAGGGAGATGAGATCAGTGGGGTAATTTTAAGTGGTGTGGAAAGAACTGCCTTCAAACCCGTATCTTAAGATTTGAAAGGGTTCCAGGAAAGAGTCCCTTGCTCTGAGGGCTGAGGTGTAGAAGGTGGTTCCTGCCCTAGGGGAAGAGGTGACAGTGGCCTCTGAGATTCTTCCTGGGAATGTCCTACAGGCCCTCTGGGGGGTATGAACCTTCCCATGTTCTGGTTTTGTTCAGCAAAGAAAGAAATCATAGCTCAGGGCAGGTCCCTCCCCTGATCCTCTCCCGCTCCTTCAGGCTCCTCAGAAGTCTCGCCTCTTCTAGGCCGGAGGCTCTCTGTTCTCACTATGCTCTGGCCCAGGTAAACCCTCCAGCCTTGGGTGTGAACATGGACATCTGAGGCAGGACAGCTGAGAGAGACAAGCTTGGCTAAGCCCAGCACAGTAGGAGCACAGACATATGCTGAAGGAGCAAATGATATCTGTTTGCATTTTACCTTTTCTGAGGACAAGTCTGCCTCTCTGGCATTTGGGATGGGTGTTTAGCCTTCACCTCCTCCACAACCTGTTGTTTCCCTTATGGATATCTGTGGAGTACCTACTGTGTGCTGGGCTGTGTTATAGGCAGGGAGGGGCAGGCTAGACCCCTGCCTGGGTTACAGGACAAGTAAGAGGACAGGAAGATAAGGGAGCACAGGTGTCGTCCATGGTGTGAGGATGCGCTGAGTTCCTGAGAGTGTTTGGGACGTCATGGCCAACTCTTTAACTGGAAGGGAAAGCAAGGCAGGGAAGAGACACAGAAGCCGATGGAAGGTTTAGGACCGGGAGCAGATAGTGCACAGGAGCCTGCCCATGCCTGAGGCTCATAGGAGAGGGCTAGGGGCAGGCTCTGAGTGGCAGTATCCAGGCAGGGTGCAGTAGGGGAGTCTGTGCCAGGGGGCTGAGTAAGCACCTGTGGCCTGCAAGCCTGAGGCTATATGCAGAGCCAAGTTCACTTGGGTTTGATTAGTTTGTGTCACAAAGTGGTGGTTCAAGTTGAAAGGCCTGAGTTTTGTGTGTGGGGATGTGGTGCCTGGGGTACAAGGCTCTGCCCCTAGGCAGTGAACTTCTGGTAGGGGAGGGGCTACTTTCCAATTCCTTGCCTTTCTCCCTCCTGGCCCTGCCATCTGGGGTTATGGAAGGCATAAGGGACAAAGCAGTTTTCTTTCATGAGAGGTTAGTAGGCTGGGGGCATCTTTCCCTCCTAGCCTCCTTCCTTTGCAAAATCCCATCTGTCAGGGCAGCCTCTGACCCCCAACCTCTCCCCTGATGTGGGCAGAGGATGGGGGAGGGGAGAACTGTCCCCCACAGCCCTAGGGAAGCCACAAGCCTCTCCTTCTAGTCCTTGCCATCTGTCCCCTCCCGCTTTTGGCCACCTGCTCTACGCAGAAAGGCAGGGGAACCTCTCCTTTGTGGGCTTTGGCTTCTCTGTGTATTGAGCCAGGCTTTCCCAGACAGGGGTGGCTTGTGATCACCGCACCCAGGATCCACCAGCTCCTTCTGTGAACTAACGTTTCTTAGTTGAGCTTTGCTCTGCTTTACTTAAGTGGATTTAAGTTAATTAATTCTAGAAGCTCTGTAAATATCATCTGCCACAGCTTACAATTACAGGGATGGACCGGTGAGGCAGCTTCAGCGGTAGACCTGAATTCAGTTCTTAGAGGCTCTGGCAGGCAGCACACAAATGCGTGTATCCCCAGCTCCAAGAATACAATGTTCTCTTTAGGCCTCCTCAGACACCCACACAGGTTGCATGCATACACACAGACACAGTGGTATAAATGTGTATTGGTGTTTTGCCTGTGTGTATGTCTGTGTTTGACATGTGTGCCTGGTGCCTCAGCGGCCAGAAGTGTTGTATCCCTTGAAACTGGAGTTACATGTGGGCGCTAGGAATCAAACCTGGGTCCTCTGAAAGAGCAGCCAGTAAATGCTCTTAGCTGCTGAGCCATCTCTCACACTGCATCTTTGGGATATATAGGTATAACTCCAGAGCCGTGTCTGTGTTAGTGACCGTTGTCCAGCCTTCAGATTTGACGTTGGAGAGTGGCCCTGAGACCTCTACTGCTCCATTCACCAGTTCCATGGTCACGTGGCCAGGCAATTGGTTTATAGCCATGTTAGCAGAGATCTGGAGAATCACCCTGGTACTTGGGCAGGGCAACGGAGATCTCAGATGCAGGATGCCTCCCCTAGAGAAACTTCCCAGACAAAGAAGCAAACAGAGGCCAGAAGAAAGGGTAAGGGGGCTTTGACAGAAGCAGACTTTGGGGAAAGGGCAATAGCATTGCAGGAAGGCAAGGAGGGCAACGGGAGGAGTGGGAAAGGCCTGAGGTCCGCATCCATTCAAACTTTTATCAGGCATGTAAACTTCACTCCATCTCCTCAGAATAATGGAAGAAGAAATAACGACATTTTGTGTTTTGTTTTTATTTTGTAGTCAATCAGAGGCAATTTTGTATGTACCCTAACTCGTGACGGGTGTATAAGATACATGTCTGCATTTATCAGTATGACTTTACCTTTTAGTTTCTGTCAGCTTTGGGCGGGGAAGGCACCCAGTTGGTTGTATTTATTGTTTATCCTTTAGCGGTCTGGCCCGTTAGGACCATAGGCTTCTCTGCTGCTCTCTGTTATTAACTCAGCCATGACTAGCAGTTGGAGAAAAGCTCTCTGAACTGTCAAAATTATATCAAAATAATTTGGGGGCTGGTGAGGTGGCTCAGTTGGTAAAGTGGTTTTGAACAAGCATGAAGACCTGAGTTCAATTCCAACCACCCTCATAAGAAGAGATCCTGTCTCCAAAAAACCAAGGTAAGTGGTGCATGTGGATAACCAGGCTTTGACCTCTGGAACTTTCTTTCAGTTAATTTCCTTATTTATTTTTTTATAAGGATATCCCGTGTTTATAAATATATAATGCACTTAAAGGCACAGTACTCAAACGATGCTGTGATGGGTAGTCTTCACAGTCAGTTTGAGTATTACTCACTGTGGGCTGATTAGCTAATACAGAGGAGAAATGAAATAAACAAATATTTTGATTTCAGGAAGTGCTGACCCTGGAGGAATTTGAATTTCTGCCAAATGGCTTTTTTCTTTTTCTTTTTCTTTTTTTTTAGATATAATTTTTGTCTCATTTAATCTTTTGATAGAACAGGCAGTACATTTTGTTTGTATTTCCCACAGTTCTCTAACCCCCCCCCCCCACCTTGTTTATATTTTTCTTCTTCTAATTCAGTGAGCATTGCCTGGCCTTCCTGTTCTGAGCTACTTACTGATAACATATTATTTTGATATGATACAGAAGCTTTGCCAAATATAATTGTTTTCAGCTAGTCTTTGGATCAACCGCCACGTGCCCAGGAACACATAGTGCCCAGCTGCTATTAAGGGAGTTGAGAAGTGAAGTTATAACCCCTTTCCATTTTCCAAACCCTCCTTCCCTTAGGTTAGAGAAAGGATCATGTCTTTCTAAGGTTTTAGTTAACTGATAAGAGTCACCAATGAGCCTTTAGAATGGTGTCACCAGGAGCTGCGTCATCAAGAGTGAAAGTACAACACTGGGCCCTGTCATTACATGGACGCCACCTTTTTCTGCTAATGTCCTGTCTAGAGCTGGCCTGTTTTCTCATGTCATCCCAGATGATATCCAGTCATTTGTACCCTTGATATAGCTCCCTAGTATAACTTAGTACATGTAATAGATCCAGTATCTATATTTTTTTCAGTCTATATTCTAATTTATGGTAGATGCTCAGAGTAGTACTAACTCAAATTCTGCTATTTGTTTCCTAGCCTTAAATCCATCAGAGACTCCTCTTGGCCCTCTAGTGGAGTGTCAGATGGCCATTCTGCAGCCAGATACACCCCACCCTCTGCTTTTCTTTTCAAGACTGGGTTTCTCTGTGTAGCCTTGACAGTCCAGGAATTTGCTCTATAGACCAGGCTGACCTTAAACTCATAGACAACTGCCTGCCTCTGTCTCCTTTTGTGCCGGGATTAAAAGCATGTAACCATCATTGTCCAGCTTAGATGCACCCTTCTCAATGAAAGGATATGCAATAGTGAAAGTGCCAGCTGACTGGACCAAAGCAGCACCCAGTCCTACTTCAATTGGCTGGTGAGATTTCTATTACTGGCTATTACTATTACTATTTTTATTACTGGCACCAAGCTGCTCCCCTGGCAGCACACAGGGTAGTACATGCTACATCCTCAAAGGCATGGAGGCCCTTCTCTCCAGACACATTTCCCAAGAATCCCAACTTCTCTCTTCACTTTTCAAGGCAGGAGGAGTAATTGGTTCTTAACAAGAGAGGTCAGGTAATCCTGGGGTTTCTGCCTCAGTCCCTAGATGTGTTGGGAAGAGAGAGGAAATGGATTTACAAGATGGAAAGGAAGAGTATGTATCCTATCCCAAGGACCATGTGCTCCTTTGGAGTGGAACAGAACTACCCAAGTTTCTGGCCCCCTTGCTGGGCAGGTGTAACGGTCACTCTTATGTAGGGCACTGACGGAATAGTCAACCCCTCCTAACCCTTCATTCACGACTCCCCTCACCCCAGCTCCAACCTCTGTAGTCTGCTTTAAATCTCAAGTTTCAACAACCCATGATCAACCTTAGGAATCTCTGGGTTTCTAGGTTCAACATGTATGACCAGACGTGAACTACAGTGAACAGTTAATGCAAAGGTTGTTTTACTTACATTAGTCACTAAATTTCCCACAATCTTTCCCCAGAAAAAAAGGCTAAAGCTAATTCTTTCTTAGTTTTCATTTTAAAAGGTCTCCTTGTGGTAGGATCCACCAATTTCCCTGGCCTCTGCTGTCAGCAGTCCCTTTACACAGGAGTAAATCCAGCTTCCCTCAGCCAATCCAGACCTCGTTTTCCCTGGCTAACAGCACCCGAAAGAGTCCCGCCCAAGTCAGTTCCAATTAGTTCTCTTTCTAGACTTTTATTATTGTTCAGTCCCCATGCTGGAAAGAATGGACTGGACATTTGAGTGACATGTCAGAGTAGGAAGGTCTTGTCATCTAAAAGAGAGCAAAATGTAGGAGAGGCCCAACATATAGATTCCATGGTCTTTCCCAAATGTGGCAATCCATACAGCCTAAGGGACCGTGTGAGGTCCTTCTGAGGAATGTGAGGATTCCAAACAAGCTACAGGCAAACTCTTAGCCCAAGGCAATGAGACTCTAAACTTAACATAGTAATTTGTCATTTAAGGATCTGATTCATTCTTTCAGTTTTTCCTGAGAAGGGAGGGTACCAAGGAGTATGACAGTCCCAATTAGTGTCTAAACAGGCTTAGAATGGTAGCATAAAATGGCTTCTGTTGTCTGATAGGGTATTTTCTGTGGGTTTTAAGAGTATCTTCATTAAATGGTTATTTCTCTCTTAGAGGAGAGAGGAGGCTTCCATTCAGTTAGTTAAGTGGTTTACAATATCCAGTAACTATTTCAGTTGACTCACTTTGGACGTTTCTGTGGCATCTCCTCGGATACCCAGGGTCTCAGATTATGGGGTGTCTCATACCTTTTTCTTCTTCTTGTCTATCTTTTCGTAAGTCCTACATGTCCCACACCTATGTTCAGCAATGATGGAGATTATACAATTATAACTTCTGTGTTCCATCTCACATAGCCTGGGGCTCCCCAGCGACCCCCCTTGTTATACAACGTGCTCTGTCTAGAATCCAGTCTCTGGAGATTTTGTGACCTTTTTAATCAAGAGACAAGTGATTTATAAAGGGGTACCATTGTGCCTTGACTCCTGGCTAGCCCTGAAGGACAAGAGGCTGTCCTCTCCCGACCCTCCACTTCTCATTGATGTAGGCTTCTGGTGACTTGGTCGTTGAAAGCCAGGACGGCTTTGCCAGTCATGCAATTCTGCTTCTGTGTAGCATGAAGGTAAGGATCAGACAAAACAGCCTGGGCTGTTTTAAATGAATCTTGATTTCTGTTATGACTCCACTTCCCCAAGTAGTTAAATCCTAGCAGAGTTAGCAAAACCACAAATAATTATCTCCATCTGACATTTCTGCTTGTTCTTGTAAAGATTATTGTGAGTAGATAGGCATAGGCTTAGAGATTTTAACAAGGAATAAACAAACCTTTGATCATCAAATGTATGTCATCCTAAGCCTCGCCCTTGTATAACTTACTCAGATCCTCTGTGACTTGGATTTTACCCTCATCTGTAAATTTTTGTTCTCAGTAAAAAGCTATTTTATCACACAAAAGCTGCCCTTATCTGGAGTATTCTCTATTCAACACTTGTTGCTAAAGTTATAACCTCACGCGTACAGCCTTCTCAACAGGTCTCTCTTACACCTGTGTCTTATTTCATTTCCTTAAACGAGAATTGAAGCACATCAGATGCGCACATCGTAGTGAATAAGGAGCGTCTGGACATACACTTTTAAGTGCCAAGGGTTTTCCTACTGTGAAACTCTTTTCTGTCTGGATTCTACAAACAAACACCATTTCCTCCTCTGAAGGTCAGACCCAGCCCGAGAGTTAGAAAATGTTTCCATTTTTTGTGGGCGGCTTGGAGATACCAGTGACCTTGAAGTAAATGTTTCTTTGCAAACAAGGAAAAGCAAGCAGGGTACAGAGGGCCGAATACCTGATGTGTTAATTCTATTACGTGCAGCTTTACATAGCAGAAGACATTCTCCCTGGTCTAGCTAGAATAGAGAGCAGCACACGGCCTTCAACCCAGCCAGGAAAGTCATCCCTCTCCTCCGTCCCACCTGTAGACCAAGGGGCATCTCAACTGGAACCTGCTAGAAAAGGAATCTTTATTTTTTTTTTTTTTCTTTAAGATAGGGCAGGCCCCTTGAATTATCTTTTCAGCCCACATACATTTATAACAGTTTTCCCTTTTCTCCCTGGAATTTTCCCTCTGTTGCAGTCCTACAGGGGATTGCAAGTTTAGCTTTTGTTTTGTTTTGTTCTGTTTTCTGTCAACTTGACACAAACTAGAATCATCTGGGAAGAGGGAATTTCAGTTGAGAAAACACCTCCATCAGATTGGCCTGTGTGCAAATCTATGAGGCAGTTTTTGAACCTATGATTGATGTGGGAGGCACAGCTGGATGTGGAAGGCACAACTGGATGTGATGTGGGAGGCACAGCTGGATATGATGTGGGGGCACAGCTGGATGTGATGTGGGAGGCACAGCTGGATGTGAGCAGTGCCACCCCAGGGCAGGTGCTCCTGGGTCGAATCAGAAAGCCACAAAAAGCAAGCCGGTAAGCAGCGTTCTTCCGTGGTCTCTGCTTCAGTTCCAGCCCCGACTTCCATCAGTGAGGGACTGGGACCTACAAGTTAAACAACCACCACCTCACCTCCCACACATTGATTTTGGTCAGTGTGTTATCACAGCAACAGAGAAGAAGAACCGGACAGGGCTCCTCTGCCTGGTGACCTGGGTCCTGCTTTACTGCTCGACTCGTTTTATAGTAGATTTTATGAAAGCGTTTGCTCTTTTTTTTTCCTTATCTGTTGTTATATGTGCCTTTTGGGTTTCCCTCCATAACTCAAGTTTCTGACCTTCCACCCCACAGTCTTCTGTAACTTTCCTGCTATGTCTGGCCAGATGTTAGTTACCAAATGTAATTTTAGCATCCCAGGTCCCAAGGGCTCTTCTGTGTCTAACTTTCTCTTTCTACTTTAACTTTTTTTTTTTTTTTTTTTTTTTTAACTTTTAACTTTCTATTTTCTCCTCCTGGGAACTCTTCATGACTCTCTTCTTTCTCCTGTTGCATAGTAAAGTCTTCTTTTTTTC
The DNA here is from genome assembly GCA_030674055.1 of Rhabdomys pumilio. Lineage (NCBI taxonomy): Eukaryota > Metazoa > Chordata > Mammalia > Rodentia > Muridae > Rhabdomys > Rhabdomys pumilio. The sequence continues at coordinate 212,891,275 of JANHMN010000002.1, read as the reverse complement.
CATATACTAGGTCCAGGGTAGTGAATTCCCTTCATGGTGGTGTGGCCTCCGTGGGCCTCATTGCTTTTATTCCATGAGTGTTGTTGGTTGGGGGAATTTTTCATCTGCTGCCATGACACCTGTATTCTAGGATGACTTTTTTTTTTTTCTTGAGAGATTCTCCTTCTCATCCCCTCTTCTCACTAGAGAAGAGAATACTCAATACCAATGTCAAATCAGGATAGATGTAGAGTAAGGGCCCAGGAATTGGTCCAGTTGATCTGTCGCCTCATGTGATCTCTGTCTTTCCCGAATTGCTCAGTTTGGCCTCAAGCTAATCCTAGAAATCTGTTCTCTTCTGGCTCCTTTTTATTTTATGGCTCAATCTATCTCCACCTGTGTCTAGCTTCTTCTCTCTTTAACCTGTCTTTGTACAACTATCCTGGTAAAAACTGCCTCCTTCCTCTCTCTGCACTGCCCTCAAGTATCTTCCCTTTCCTCTCTCTTCTTGTGAGAGTTGGGCATGTCCTATTCTGTCAAATCTTTCTCTGATTCATCACTTTATCTGCCGCTCATGGATGTTTGAAACTTCTACAAACTAACTTTACCTTCTTTGTTTGGCATTAAAGGTGTGTGTTAAGGGCTAAGCCACACCACTACTAGAGACAGATTGTTTTTTTTTTCAGTAAATAACAAGATCTTGGGGTTCACAGTGTGATCAATTATCCTGCAACACACATGTATGAACGTATCACACACACACATACAAACAAAAGTTAAAAAAAAAATGTTTCCCATGACAGTTCAAGACTTGGAAATTGCAGAATTCACAGAATTTCACAGAATGAGTAAGAAGTTAAGTGCTGACAGGAAGCATCCTTCTTGCAGGTTAGCTTTCACAGAGCCAGAGGTGCAGTGTAGGCTGCTGGAGAAGAGGAGACATCAACAGCCTTACCCAGATGTGAATCCTGAGCTACACTAGTGAGCAGCAAGGCATGTGTCTGATAGTGGCACAAATGCTTTTGGGGTAGCCAATAGCTTTTTGGTTGGACTTATGGCCTATTCCATGGGATATGTGTGCCTGGACTTGCAGATCTGGCCAAGAACCCATGGTTGGGGAGCTACTGGTCCCCAAGTGAGCATACTGCTATTATTTGCTAAATGGACATACTATCAAACCGCCTCCTAAATCCATCTCTGTACCCATAAAATCAGTGCAGCTCACAGACGCCATCAGAGAAGGTTCTCTGTGCCATGGATTGCATGACTGGTCGAGGGGCTGGGAATAAGAGTCTGTGGAGAACTCTGTCACACGTGTGCCATCTGTGTCAAATGTACAGTGTGAAAGATTGTAAGAGCTAGAGGTCAGGAAGGACCAGAGCAAAGCAGACTCTTCTGGGCACTGCAGGGCCACTGTACTTTCGAACCACAGCAGCTGTGGGTGTCTGCACAAGATCAAGCCAGTTAACATTTCCGTACAGTGAGGGGAGAGGCTTATGAGTAATGGAGGAGCTAGTTACAACTGAATGTTTCTGGGGGAAGGAAAGTCAGTCTTTTAAAGGGTTGCAGCCCTTGATGGTTTGATCATGGGCCATTGGATTGCCCTACCCCCATGAATTAGGGCTGCAGATTAGACTTAGTGGCTTATAAAAAAACAAAAAAGGAGGAAGCAAGGGTGGATGTAGGAGGAGTTAAGGGGAGAGGGTGGGGCAAATATGATCAAAATACACTGTATGTATGAAATTCTCAAGAATGAATAAAAGTATTATATTTAAGTGTAAAATAAATTAGCCGCTGTTATTGCAAATAGGATGTTTATTCAAATAGCACTGTTATGTATTTAATATCTGTCTGTGCTGTACAGAGCATTTTGAAGCATGTTTAAAACATGACACTTCCTTAGTGTTCTTCCATTGTTCTTAAATGTTATTTAATTGCATCGTTGTAAGTTACTGCATAATATTCCCAACCGGAAAATGGAGACAATTGAAGGTAGGTACCTCAGAGCTGGGTCCTGAGTTCTGTCAAGAATTATGTAGAACGCTCAATTCAGCTTCTTCCCAGGATGGACTCCTGTAGTCAGTCATCTGGTTTTGATAAGCACCGTGGGAACTACTGGTGTGCACATTTGAAAACTAACTGGCTAGCCATTGCAGTTAGGGGGACGGGAAGGCAAAGAGGATTGTGGGTAAACACATAGAGAGGTAGCTGCTGAGTTGGGAGTACAGCCCAGCTTGGGGGCTGGGCATTTAATACCAACTCCTGCGTAGACTAAAGCAGGCAGATAGCAAGTTTGAGGACTATTTGGACAAAACACATGAATTTCAAGTCAGTCTGGCAACTTGGTGAGACCCTGTCTCAAAAGAAAAAAGTGAAGAGAGCGAGCCAGGTGTGGTATAGACCTGTAATCCTAGTACTAAGGAAACTGCGGCCAACCTGAGCTAGGCTAGTTATGTGTCAAGGCCTTGCCTCAAAACTCGAAAATGTTGGTACTAGAGACTGTGCAAAACCAAGCAAACAAAATTGGGACTAGTAACTCTTGCAGCTGGAGACCGAGGAAACCCAGCTGGAAGAGAAGAAAGGTCTGCCAAGATCTGGGCAGCCGGAAGGCCGAGCGGCCAGCTGGGCTCCGGGCGACAGCCGCCCGGCTGCATCTGCCGCTCCTGAAGTTGCCTGGCAACCCGGGTGGCGCGCCGTTCGAACGGAAGCGAGGGGCCAATCAGGAAGTCCGGGGCGAACCATTGCAGCGACGGGGACGGCGGGCTCACTTCCCTTTCCTCCGGGCCCTGGGGACTGTCTCCCGGTGGGATCGTGGGACAGCCGGGGCCTCCCACTCGGAAGAGCCTGCCGGTCTCCACACGCAGTGGCCTCCTCAGGTCCACGGGGACCACCAGCTGTCAGCCTCGGCAGCCAGAGAGGAGCGGGGTTCCTCTGGGCGTGGGCTGCAGGTGAGCATGGGGTAAGGGGGCGGAGGGTCTGGGAGGCAGTGCCTTCGCATCAGCCCCGGCAAGCATCTCAGCACAGGGGGTCGACAGAGAAGAGCTTATATAAAGTGTCCAGCCCAGGGAGGATCCAGGCTGTTCCCCTGTCCTACTTTGCAGCCCCCCCCCCCCCCCGTTCCTGGCAGATCAGAGGACTCCAGCAGGTTACTCTTTCAGGGGCTTATTGGAAGGATGTGGCTCAGGGTATCCCAGGGCTAGGCTACTCCTGTCCTATCGGCCCTTGGAGTTCCCCCCACTTCAGGCATAAGCCTTTTCCTCCCCATTGGCAACTTTTCTGCCTAAAGCGGCTGATCGGAGTCCCAGTGGTTCCCTCTCAGAGGGCCTCCCAGGGGGCAGGGTTGATTCCCTAGGACTGTATGCAGATCCAGAGGCCCTGGAAGTCGTGTGTGTCGTGTGTGTCGTGTGGTGTGTCGTGTGGTGTGTCGTGTGGTGTGTCGTGTGTGTCGTGTGTGTCGTGTGTGTCGTGTGTGTGTGTGTGTGTGTGTGTGTGTGTTGTGTGTGTGTGTGTGTGTGTGTGTGTGTGTGTGTGTGTGTGTGTTGGAGGTGCCTCTAAGCCAGAGTTGCTGGAACTGGACTTTAGAGTTGGGTGCAGGGTCAGGCCCTCCCAAGTGGAGCGTCTGATTTAGGCTGGACTCTTATCCGCTACCCTGTTGTTGATCTCCTTTCATAGGTGGGGAGTCTGAGGTTCTGAGAAGTTGAGGCTGTTCCTCAGAGTCACAGACTTAACTATGCAGGAGTCTTCAGTCCTTGACACAGGGACTCGCCGATTCGATGAAGGATCTCTTCTGAAGGGAACTACTCTTCCTCCGAGCCTCATTCTGACTCTGGGGAAGCTGTGTTTGTCCATCTGTCTTTGTGTCATGCTCCCTACCCCAGCTCTTGTATGGCCGAAGCTGGCCTCAGTCTTACCATGCATACCAGGCTGATCTTGAACTCATCTTCCTAAATCTGCCTCCTCTGATGACAAGCGGCACACTAGTTTTATTCCATTTTCAGGATAGAACCCAGGGCTTGGTTTGTGCTAAGCGAGCAATCTAGTAGAGGAGTTACACCGCTGCCTCATTTCTTTCCACATCGTCCAGCTTCTATAGCCTGGCCTCTCTGAGTGCCCTGTTTTTCTCAGTAGCATCTGTTTGATACTATGCCATGCACAAGGTATCTTCTTAGGCAGTTTATTGTCTTCTCAGTTGAATGTGGCAAGCAAGTGAGATGCTTAACCAGGCACAAAATGTCAGGGTGCCCGAAACTTGCAGAATCAAGATGATTAAAGCCAACATCTGTTGGCCATTTGCTGTGTATTGTGCTGGGGGTGGAGCAGGATAGGGTGGTGTTACTCAGGTGGACTCTGGCCAGCAGAGAGGCAGCATAGGCAGTTATGAGCACACACACACACACACACACACACACACACACACTCTCTCTCTCTCTCTCTCCCCCCCCCCCCTCCCCCCCCCCCCCCAGCTACCTCACTCTATGCAAAATGACAGGTGCTGTGATGCTGCCGTGCCTCGTAGCAATCGAGAACTGGGCAGATGCACAGTGGCCCTCAGTAGGGGCTGATGGGAAATAATCCGAAACTCCTTAGATAAGGATGTGGCACCAAGAGGAATGTAGATTACTGAGCAAAGGGGCTGGGTGAGAACTACACATATAGCATGGCGTGCTTTGCAGCCCTAAGCCTTGACTGTGTGTCAGCTAACTGAGAAGCCACAGACATACTGATCGCATCTACACAAAGTTATGAGGTCACTGCCCTGCCTGTGGTTTGCCATTGGCTGTGTGGGTTTGGGCAAGTTTCTTCACATGTGAGTTCAGGCCTAGGCAGAAGGCACTGTAGGACAGGAAGTGGGTGTGGCCACAGGCCTAATTCAAGCCTCACCTTCCCATCCTGTGTCAGGCCCTTCCCTAAGGCCTTGCTTGTTAGTAGTCTTTCTCTCTCTCCCTCCTTTACTGAAAGTCTGCCTTGGTTCCCATTTTGTCGGGGTGCAAACTGAGTCCCCAGAGTTTGAGTTAGTGGAGAGCGTGTGGGGGAGGGGTTCATGCAGTAGCTCACTGTCCTGGGCATCCCTGCCCCTCCCATGGTGGCCCACTCACAACTCCCTTCCTGAGGTTTGTGCAAAGCTACTCTGAGCAAGCTGACTCCTGGGCAGGCCAGGACATGAGCCTAGTGAAAACTCCAGAAATAGCTTGGAGCCTGGCCTGCCCTGGAGAATGCCCAGCAGGGTGTCTGACCTGGACAGCTGGACTGGCTCTTCCCCACTGCCTGGAGCCTTCCTGATCTTCTTCTGCAGCAGCCAAAGGTCCTCTTGTCTACCAAGCCAGAGCCAGAGAGAAGCAGGTGGGGTGGTACCGAATATCATAAAATATCAACCCTAGAAATCCCACCTTCTACTGGGGAGAGAGTACAGGCAGCTGCCTGGGCTTGGAACACTTGTCCCATGCTGAGAACTTTACCCGTGTGAGCTGTGATTTCTGTCCACTCTATGAAGTGAGGAGATTACTGCTTTTATACTGTGGATACGTATGCTACAGCAGGCACGTGAGGGGACACTTAGAGGAGTCAGTTCTCTCCTTCCACTGTGGGGTCAGGGGACTGAACTCAGATCACCAGGCTTGTATGGCAAGCACTTTCACCCTAAGCCGTGTCTCTGGCCCCAACTTCACTACTTTGAAGTATAAAACGCTATACCCATTAACCAGTCATTTCCCACCCTCAGACTCCCCTGCACTGCCATCCTACCCCACTCCTGGTGTTTCGACTTTGTGTACCCAGAAGCATGCAGTCTCTGTCTCACTGGATTCAGCTCAGCACACTCAGCCTGCCGTCTTCAAGTTCTGTTCATGCTGCAGCATGTTTGTCAGCTTTCCCTCTTAAAGGCCGAATAATCGACTGGACGTGTGTGGTTTTACGTTTCTTTACTCATTCATTCATCAGTGGGCGCTTGGATTGTCCCACCTTTTGGCTGTGGTGACTAATTCTGCTGGGGATCCAGCGTGAGGCTTTCTGCTGGCACGCATGTATGCTGAAGGTCCTCTGAGATGAGTGTTTAGAAGTCTGATTCCTTGGTGTTTCTCTGGTCAATGCTCAATCTGCAAGGAACTGCCATGCTGTGGCTATGGCTGTCACACTCATAGACACTGAACGGGGTTCTAAGGTCACCCTTCCTCACCAACATTTAACATAGGATCTGTGGTAATGGGTATGACATCAATTTCTTTAATGGTCCAGTGAAGTGATGTTGAGCATAGTACCTTTCATTCACTCGCTCTGTAGATAGCGTTTGATTATGTGATTATATGTCCCAGGCTGGCTTTGAACTCATGATCCTCCTGCCTCAGCCTCCCGAGTGCTGGGATTAAGGTATGCGCCACCATGCCCAGCTTTTTTTTTTTTTTTTTTTTTTTTTCTCTCGAGACAGGGTTTCTCTGTGTAGCCCTGGCTGTCCTGGAACTCACTCTGTAGACCAGGCTGGCCTCGAACTCAGAAATCCGCCTGCCTCTGCCTCCCAAGTGCTGGGATTAAAGGCGTGCGCCACCACCGCCCGGCGCTTTGTTTTCTTTTATGTGGAAGAGCTATGCCAACTGACTGCACCACACTGCTGTTCTTGTCCTTGCAGCGTGCTGGCTGAGGCCTTCCCCAGAGCCGGGCTCTGGAGGAGCTGCTTGTCCAACAGTTCTTGTGGCTCACTTTGATGGAGTGGCCGTGTCCTGGGCCTGTCTTATAGTGGGAGAAACCAGGTATGGACATGCTCCCTGCAGTGGTTTGGGTGGGATGGGCCAGAGCCCTGAAGATTTTGACTCTGCATCTTTGGAGGAAGAACAGGGCATGGCTGGAGGTGTGAGCAGTATAATATGTAAGCCTAGGGGAGACTTGACACTCAGGGATCCTGGTCTCTCCCCACACCCCCAGCTAATTATTAATTACGATGGGGAAATGACCAGTGAACCAGCTGATTACCAAGATCTTGTCACATTCTCCTACAAAGGAGGTGTGCTGAGGACGAGGGCATTTCTATGCTCCCTCCTTTACTGTGGCCCTCCCTTCCTCCTTCCTCCTTGTCTCCCTCCTCTCCCCCTCTTCCCTTCCTTTGGAAATTGGAGTGTGATTGACCTACAGAAGTCTGTATGTGTTTGATGTGTGTGTTGATGTTGGCCTGGGCCTCCTTCAGCCTCTTGGTCAGCGATGTTCCCTGCCATTTGTTCCTGGGAGGAGGTACACACAGCAGAGCTGGGAAATCACAAGTGAACACCGGAATGCCAAGATCAGCCAAGGTGCTTTGGAGGGAACAAAGGAGGCAAGAAGATCTATGGGGGCCTCCCAGGGTAGACGGGGGGGGGGGGGCCCTCAGAGGGGTGACATCTAAAATAAGGGTTGAAGACAGTGAGGAAAGTGGTTCTGGATAGAAGGTAGTTGGTGCAAAGGCCCTGGGGTAGGAAAGACCTTTGTAAAGGATTAGCCAGGAGGACTTTGTGGCTGGCCCAGGAATGACAGTGTGGATGAAGTGGTAGATCTGGGCAGAGATTGGAGGGCAGCGTGGGGGTGGAGTTTATCACCAGAGCGTATAGCTGTATAGTGGTCAAGCACAGCAGCGAAGGGTGATCTAGAAAGACACTGCCATTATTGCCCCATGAGACACCTGAGGGAACTACAGCCCAGAATATAGCTGGATGTGTTTCCGTAGGCAGCAGCTACTTATGGAGCCCAAGCAAGCTGTCTGTGGGGTCTTAGGGATTTCCCAGGAGGCACATTCTGTCTCTTGTTTCTCTTCTTCCCATATCTAAGCTTGGGTTCAAATCCTGGTACTGTCATTTGTTGACAGTGTGATCTCAGCGAGGTAGCATCACTTCTCTAAGCCTCAGTGTTTCTCATTTGTAGAAAGGGTACAATAGCAGTAGCTACCTCATAGATGGGTATAAGGATGGAATGAGTTCACATTTGAGATGGTCAAGGCAAGTGGATGGAGCGTTCCAGACTGGCCTGTACTATCCTGTAAATCCCTGTTTAAAACACCCATCCCCCACTAATGGCAATAACAACAAAAAGCTCCAAACAATGTCTGCTGCCAAAGAAATGTGCAGAAATAACCGGGCTTCACCTTGACAAGTGCAATCTTTGTTGTTTCCACTGTTGGTGCCCAAGGCCAGCTCCAAGCCTGTCCCTTGGTTATCCCAGCTAGGGCCAGGCAGTGAGTAAGCTGGCGGGCCATGGTGGATGACCTTCACCCCATCTCCATCAATATCCAGGACTAGAGGGAGTGTCAATGCTCCCAGGGAAGGAAAGTGGACAGGGACCACTTTCTGTCTCCTCCCCAGCCCTGGCCCAGCACTCCACCTGGGTACAGGAGTGCTTTCCCAGGTCCCTGGGATCTGAGGCCTTGTTGAACACTTCCTTTCCCTGGACCTCACAATACCCTGGAAAGTGACAGAAGGCTTGGACTGGCAGAGGGAACAGTGGACCCCTCCCAGGGATTCCCCCCAGTAGGGTTGTAGTCTCCTCTGTGAAATATGGGTTTCAGATCATCCACTTCCTGGTGGTCCTGTTGTTCAAGGGTTAAATGGGCTGTCTCATGCTGTCACTCTGCTAGAGCTGTTCCTCTTCATCCTTCCAGCTGGCACAAAGCTGCAGTCAGCAACCTCAAGCCTTGAGAGCTTACAGTAGACTGCCCCCCAAGGTCCCACTCTTTTTATTCTTGGGACTGTGGCTCAGCCACCTGCTGGCACACAGGAGAAAAGGGTAACATTTAAGGAGTGGTGGGAGGGAAAGTACCCAGGTCGGACCCCACCCCCCAACCCCTCTCGTCAACTTTAGGCAAGTGACTCAACCTGGCCTGTCTGGGGTTTCTATTAGTCAGCTTGATGACAATGGAGTTGCCTCATAGGAAGGCTACCCAGACCACACTAATGCTCACTGCTCCCCGTTTAATCACGGAAAGATTAAATGCCCAGAAAGAGCACTTTCCCGTGCCTGGCCGTGGACATCAGCGAGAATCCCGCACAACTTCGTCGGATGTGTTGCCGGCTGTGCAGGCTCCAGGTCGGATAAGAGCCCGGCTGGGTGAGCCTGGGGGCGCTGTTCCTGCAAGGTTCCCACACCGGGCTGTCAGTCACCCATTGCGGCCACTGCCTGGCCCTCCTTCCCTCTCCTGGAACACTCCCAGCCGGCAGGTTCACCTGCCAGGCCCCGGAAGTTGCGCAAAAACCGGCTACCTGAGCCAGGTGGGCGGGAGGCGTGCAGGCTCCTGGAAGGAGGCGGCTTGCACAGCCAGGTATGTTGCAATGCTTGGGGGTGAGGGGCGCACCAGGGATTGTCCCTTCAGTATCTGCATTCGAGCCGTGGGCCAGCTCCTGCTTAGAGAGGGACTGCAGGTGGTTGGGGTCACACAGCTTTCGCTCCGCCCAAACCTCGCCGCCTGAGTCTTCAGGATTGCCTCCAAGTGAGGACGACTCGAAACCAAACTAGGGGCTTTCCCGGAGTCCTGATCTACTTACTCCCTGGGAGCCTGAAGGGAGGGACGAAGTCGGGCTACGGCATTGGAATAGTGACCAGAAAGGCTCAAGGTTGGTGCATTTAGGACCATTTATGACAACATTTGGAAAACCGTGGTGAAAAGAGACCTCAAAGAAGATGATAAATCTCACTTGGCGACTGGGATCCTAGCTTCCTCTTGGAGGGGCCCCTGTGACGTGCGTTGGTGCGGATCCGCTGGCTCATTGTGATCAGCTCTTACCAGCTGTCTCCTTTGTCCCTGCTGGGGCTTAGGTCTGCCCTTCTGGATTGGGTTTAGAGACCCTCGGAGGGGGCGGGGTCTGCTCACTCCACAGTCAGAGCCTCAGTCTATGACAGTGCGTCTGGTTTCGGAGCGTTGCCCATTTTCCAGGTGCTGCGAACCCGTTTGATCTTTCCAGCGGTGACCCGAAGGCACAGGGAGGTCTATTTTTAACTGGGTTTAGATAGGGCAACAGTCTGTTAAGAGCTGTCTCTTGTGCAAGGTGCGAGGCTGGTGGGAGAATGGGGACCCTGGTGTCTACCAGACCAGGCTTGGGAACACACACCTGTCCCCACCCCCATTTCTATATAGGGTTAGGTGGTGGGTATAAAAGCAAAGTGGTAGTGGTGGCGGGGAGCTTCTGCCCTAGCCCTGCCCCTCTGACCTCCTTCCTCTTTCCCAAGTGATGTCAGGAAGGGAACTGCCTCAGCCACTACCAACGGGTTGGACTGGTTTGGGTGGCAGAGCAGATGTGGGGCTTAGGGAGGTAGGGCAGAGTCTGGCTACTCGAGATAGGGCTCTGTAGCAGCTCTGCTGGCCAGACCTTGACCGCCCAAGGTCACCTGGGGGTCTATTTGTGTGGGGCCAGCCTTCCTTTTCTGCCCAACAGCCCCTTAAGCCTTGGGAGAAGCCCTCCTCCTCCTCCCCAAAACTGTGCTGAGGTTTCCGTGGGGCCTGGGGAGAGCAGATGGAAGCGCAGATATAGCTGTAGACATACTATGATTGCCCGGGACTAGTTGTCTTTTAAAAATGGTGATGGAATTTGCTCACAGCTAAAAATCTAGAGAAAGCTTGTCCTGGATTGCCAGTCCTGGTGACACTCCACCCCTCACCCTGGACCTATCTGCCTGTGGTGGGCAGGGCCTCTCTAGTTCACTGGTGTGCTGGTTCTCAGCTGACTCCCGTGGGCATTTTAGTTCAGGACACACTTGTGGAATATCTAGCATGTATTGAGAGCCACATCATGAAGCTGAGACTCAGTGAACAAAACAGCCGAAACCTGTGCCCTCGTGGAGCTGACATTTTAGGGAGTTGGGGACAGCAAAGAAAGAAAGAACCATATTCACAGTAAGTTATATGGTACCAATGGATATCATGAGAGAAGACGTTGTGTGTGTGTGGTACATGCAGAAGCGGTGTGATAGGCGTCAGTGTGTTCAGGCTAGGCATCATGGGAATCTGCCTTTTTAATCTCTGTTGGGACCTAAGGAACTCATTTCCCAGAGTCTCAGTTTTCCCAGCAACAAAATGGTAACAGTGGCCTCCAGGCTCTTGGAGGTGGTACAAGAGAGTAGCTCTGAGTGTCTGGCACACATTGGGGATCCCTGTCTTGAGATGTCTGGTTGTTCCGGCTGGGCTTTTACTGTGTTTAGGCACACTCTGGCTCAGTGCTGTCTGGTACAGTAGCCACCTGCCATGCAGTCAAGGAGAACATGAAGCATGGCTAGTATGATTCAGGAGCTAGTGGCTGCTGAGTGACCTCAACTGCAAATGCCCTTGGGGAACCTGCCCCCTTTTATAGACCAGAATTTTTGGTATATGGGTTTTACACTGCATATATGAGGGACCCGGGGGTGGGGAAACGGCACTTTCTGACCTTGTTTCTTTGGAAACAGAGATAGATGGCAGAGTTGACTTGCTGGAATGGTCTAACAGCTGACTCTTGGATAACCACGGGGACACTTGAGCACCCAGGGCCCTGCAGTCCATGAACACTGTCAAGATGACTGGTCAGAAGCATAGCACTGGGTGGGGCTGAGACCTGGATACTTCCTTGTGGCAGCATAGTTTGGGGCTGATGTTTATGTCCGTCCACATGCCTGGATCTCTATGGGCTTGACCTTGGAGCCATATCCTGGAAGCTACCCTGATCTGGACTCTTCTAGGGTGGGGGTGGGGACTTTCTGCTTCTCCCTTGCAGTCTCTTGCTTTTGTGCCCCTTGTGGGCCTGGCATGTCCAGGCAGGTGATTGGCACTGCGCAGCTTCCTGCCTGGGCTAGTTGCGGGACCTTGGTTGTATCTGGCTCTCTGTGCAGTTTAGGTAGGATGTGGATGATGGTCATTCAATCTCAACTGCCCGGTTGCTAGTACCCCCTCTCTTGGAAGTAAAGAGTAGCGTAAGCAAGTCCATTGCTTCTTTGAGCTTCAGTTTCCCAATCCCCAAGTGGGGCTGTTGAGAGGACCCTGGACCTTGAGCCTGTTTTGCTCTCTTTAAAGTGGACCTGGCTTCTCTACCTCTTTCCTCTCCCTCAGCTGTGCAGGTCCCCGCCTTCTATTGGAGGGAAATGGAGTAGGTGGGGCCACAGGCCTTCCAGTAGTACATTTTGTCTGGTGATTGGCTCTTTCTGAGGCAGGGGCGTGCCCTTTACCTTATAATAGCGTAGGCTTCGCCGCCAGTGAGCCTTTGTCTGAACGTGCTCAGCCTGTCTTCTTTGCTTGCTTGTAGCGGAGCCCGGTATCCAGCTGCCAACTTTGTGCCTGTATCTGTCTTCTCGCCTCTGCCCTCGGGGTATGTAACGGCCATGCCTGTGGATACGCTGAGCCCTGGAGCCCCCGCCACTCCCGCCCTACCTTTTCGCCTGCGAACCAAGGTCCCCGGATACCTGCTACCAAGGCCAGCAGACGGGGGAGCCAGGAAACCCAGTGCTGTGGAACGCCTGGAGGCTGATAAGGCTAAGTACGTGAAGAGCCTGCGTGTGGCTAACACCCGCCAAGAGCCTGTGCAGCTCCCGCTGTCCAGACAGCCCCTCTTTAGCCCTGGTCCTCGCGGTCCAGTGCTCACACCCAGCCGCCGAGTCCTGCCCTGTTCTGGCCGCCGGCCCCAACTGGACCTCGACATCCTTAGCAGCCTCATCAACCTGTGTGATAGTCCTGTGTCCCCATCCGAGGCCAACCGAACACCTGGACGGCCAGAAGGATCTATCCACAAGGTCCCACCAGCTACCCCTCCTCGTCCGCCGCCTAGTAGTACGGTTGCGGTACGTCGAGTGGACGTTCGTCCCTTGCCTGCTTCACCTGCTCGGCCCTACCCATCACCTGGCACCACTACTTCTTCCAGCCCAGGCCGGCCCCCTGGTCTGCAACGCTCCAAGTCGGACCTGAGTGAGCGCTTTTCCAGGGCAGCAGCTGATCTCGAGCGCTTTTTTAACTTCTGCGGCTTGGACCCAGAGGAAGCACGAGGATTGGGGGTGGCCCACCTAGCAAGGGCCAGCTCGGACATTGTGTCTCTAGCCGGGCCAAGTGCTGGACCTTGCAGCTCTGAAGGGGGCTGCTCACGCCGCAGCTCTGCTACAGTGGAAGAGCGGGCCCTGGAGCGTGTCCCCTATGGGGTGTCTGTGATCGAGCGAAATGCCCGTGTGATCAAGTGGCTGTATGGGTTGCGGCAGGCACGTGACCCTCCTGCCACTGAGGGCTAGGCCTCCTGGACTCAGGTTTCCCGGAAGGACATCGTGAAGAGACAGTTGGCACTTTGTCCTTTACTGTATTCGTTGGCTGCTTTCCTGCAGACCCAGAGACCCTTGGGTGAATTTAGTGTAGAGGCCAAGACTTAGATCTAGACTAGCATCCTCTGGCAAGCAAGGACTGCCCTGCAGAGGTTTGCTGTTGCCTTTGGTCTCTCCCACCCCCTAACAAGGTTTGTGACACAAGTGTGTTTCTGCCTGGTTCCTCGGGTGAGACTGGATTTGGGTCACTTACCCTCCACTGAGTTGGGAATCAAGTGCTTTGCCAAGTCTGTGTGCCCCAGGCCTATTTCCTTCTTCCCTGTCTGTCCTCCTTTGCTGACTTCCTCTTCCCTACCCAAAGGGCCCTGGTTTCCTGGGAACTCACCCTGGGGAGGAGGTCGAGAGGATGAGGCCTGTCTGCTGCTCTTCCTGGTCTTTGGCAGTTGGCCGATGTGGGTAGACTATGTAGGAGGGACTGGTTAGGAGCCTGATGCTCTGAATTCTCTGTGGTTAATAAACACAAATGTTTGTTTCTCAAGGTCAGGGCTTTGGACTCTTCTCTGTTCACAGGGGAAGGAGTGTGAGAAGTCTTGGGATAGGGCCTTCGGAATGGAATGATTCTTGAACCAAGATCTGGTGTGCAGGAGGTCATCGGCTCTCCGAGTATCAGCGCAGGCAGGCCACACCTGAGACATATCCAGCAGGGCAGCCTCACCTTCTCCAGAAACCTGCAGGCTCCTCTGTAGGGTGAGGAGACAGCCAGTCAGTGAGTGGAACCAGAGCCAAGAGTGACTTCTTTCTGGAAGGAAGAAGAGGCTTTCAGAGAAAAGGCTAGCAGGAGCATCCTGACAGCTTCTGCCTCCCCAAGTCCTGCTGAGTTGCTAAAGGGACATTCAACAAGAGAAAATTCTGACTCTTGGTCACCAGGCCACAGAGTAGGGGCTGGTGATGAGAGTTCTTAGAAGAGGGATTTGGGAGAGAATAGTCCAGAGTGGTGGCCTTGCCTGTGACCCCAGGTGATCCTGGATAGGACAGTCTTGCTTCTGTGCCTCAGTGGAGAGCTAGGTGGTTCGGAGAGCTTGGAGTTGGGACCTTGTATTCTGGAAGTTTTGAAGTAATCTGTATCTCAGTGTCTGGGCTGGGCAGAGCAGCTAACCATGGACGCTGTGGTTTCACATCTGTCCAGTCTCCCTGTTTAGTTTTCCCAATGTAGTGAAGCAGCAGGGCTCCCTGGGTTCACAAAGGGTGACCTGGGGGATGGCTTGACTGTCCCACAAAGGGGAAGGGGGCTTGGTGGTGTTTTCTCCCTTTAGGCTTCCTTGGCTCCAGTCTTCAGAAACAGGAAACATTGGAGAGGGTGGTGGTAGTGACAGGTTTGATGCTGGTTTTATTTTACACATTAAAGAGGAGATTTCCTGTGGGTTGTTGACAAACATCTGGGTCAGCATAGCTATCTGTTTACCACCAACCCCCAAAGTCCGGGGTGGTTTAGAGAAGGAAGGGGTCACTGAAAACAGGCTCCGCTTCGGCTTCATCTGGAGATGGGCACAGGAGGGCAGTGTCCTGGCACATGCTGAAGAGGAGCGGGGTTGGGGAGAGATCCAGGCCAGCCACCCTGCCCCTCTGAGTACCCTGCTGGCCTTGGGTCATGGTCTGTTTCTGACTTGTGACCCTCAGTGCCCCAGCCACCCATAAGGGTAGGTGAGCTGGCTGCACTTGGCATATGAAGAAATGAGTGTTCTAGCAGGGTAGTGGTGACGTACACCTTAATCCCAGCAGCAGGAAGGCAGAGGCAGGTGGATCTCTGAACTGGAGGCCAGCTTAGTCTACAGAGCTAGTTCCAGGACAGCCAGGGCTATTCAAAGAAACTCTGTCTTGAAAAACAAAACAAAAAGTTATTAGGGTTCTGGTTTCAGGAACAGTGGTGAACCCCAGTTCCTGGAGGAGGGGTTGTTGCTGGCCACACATCTCAATGAATAGGTGAAGTGATGTTTGGAGATGCAGGTGTGGGTGGTGGTAACTTGTGGGTCAGGACTGCAGGGTAGCCTGGGCTACAGCCTGGTCTTCCAGACACTCCACAGTAGTCAGCACCACCCTGTGCACTCTGTGTACTCCCTCCCCGTGTACTCTTCCTGATCAGTTAAGTACCTGTTGGGTACCTCTATTAGACACGGTTCTCATCCCAGTGTGCAGGGAGAATAATCTGTGGAGGTGTCTAAAGCAGAAATGCCCAGGGACATCAGCCCTAAATGTAGAGCTGTGCCTTTTTGTAGCTGAGGACCCTAGTGGGCATTACTGAAAGTGGGGGTGGGGCTGGACTAGGCCTGATTCCTCCCACAGGTGCTGCCTGGTCTTGGGAAGGTTCCCAGGCTTCTAAGAATTTGTGGAAGCAGAAGGCTGTGAGGTTCCCCTCTTCCTGGCAGCCCTAGGATCTGGGGAGCCAGCTCCTCCATTGTTCTGCCTTCCCTGTGGTGTGAGCCTAAGCTCAAGCCTGCTGTTGTTCATCCCTACAGAGACCCGCAGCTGCTGCCCCGGTGGCTGGGGCTCGCGGCCAGGCTGGCCCCAGCTGCCAGGTTGCCTAATTAGGCAAAGACACGTTTTCCATTCCTCCCTACTAGCTGACCGTAGACAAAGGAGCTTGGGAGACTGGGGTTTGGTGATCTACCTCAGGGCTAGAGGTGTAAAGGGCACCTGGGAAAAGCCCCACACACCAGCCTCAGTTTACCTTTTGGTAATGCAGCTAGCTGTAGAGGCTGTCTCTGATGAAATGGTTATTTCTGCTAATAAGGTATCCCAGGAGATCCGGGGCAGGCTTCCCCATCTGGCCTGGCATCCTGGGTGCTGAGGAGCAGTGAAGAGTTAGGCTATTGTCCCCTGAACTCTGAGTTCCCAGAGCACAGTGGGGACATAGGCTAGAACATAGTGACAGTTGCTCCTGCATGCACAGAAGGTGTGTGGCCTATCCAGGCTGTTGGCAGAGCAACCCTACTCACTTGTTTTTTGATTTTTTAGTTTTGTTGTTTTTAGATTATTTATTTTATTATATATATATGTATATATATGTATATATATTATATATATATATATATATTATTCATATATACTGGAATTAGGGATGGTTTATGTGGACGCTGGAAATCAAACCCAAGCCCTCTGTAAGAGCAACAAGCAAACTGCCGACCCCACACTGCAGGCCCCCACCTAGGTTTTTAACAATAGTGTATATTTTAAATGACACACAAAGTGGCCTGCTTTCTCCTGCTAGTTATCAGAAAAACTTGAAATATGAAGAAATTATCCAATGAACACTTACCCACCTCCGAATGCACTTTAATGTCTCACTGCATTTGTTCTGCCTGGAGTCCATCTGTCCATCTGTCTGTCTCTCCATTATATCAGCACTTCTTATAAAGCTTTTTAAAGTGTGAACATGAACACACTTCCTCCCGGGGTATGATATAACATTATTGTATGTGATGTGTGTATGTGTACACGTGTTTATTACAGGCACACTTGTCT
This sequence comes from Rhabdomys pumilio, assembly GCA_030674055.1. Taxonomy (NCBI): domain Eukaryota; kingdom Metazoa; phylum Chordata; class Mammalia; order Rodentia; family Muridae; genus Rhabdomys; species Rhabdomys pumilio. Next base: position 212,874,565 of record JANHMN010000002.1, on the reverse strand, counting down.
GTCCATGTACATGTGCAGGCCAGAGGGCCACATCTGTTGCCTGCCTCTTGGTCTTCATCTTAGTTTTTGAGGCAGGGCTTCTTGCTGAAGTTGGAATTCTCCATGTTAAGTTATACTAGCTAGCCAGCAAGTCCCTGGGGGTCCCTGCGATGCTGAGGTTACAGATGTTCACTGTCACACTCAGTATCTGTCCCTCACCACCTGTGTGTGTCCCTGCGATGCTGAGGATCTGAACTTAGGTCCCCATGCTTGTGCAGCAAACACTTCACTGCCATCTCCCCAGCCCCATGTATTATTATTGTTGTTGTTGTTGTTGTTGTTGTTGTTAACGGTAAAACACACAGCTCTTAAAAGGCCACCACTTGCTCATCACTTGCTCAGTTTAGCCATGTGTGTACTGTGCCCCAGCACCATGCCATCACTGTGGGAAGTCACCGGTGTCCCCCTCCCAAGTCCTGCTCCCACCTGCCGGCTCCTCTTTGCACCTGTATGAGTTAAACATCCCCAGTGAAAACATTCTTCCCCTCTCAGCCTCTTTCCTCCAAAGCAACCACATTCACCTCTTTGTTTTGGTTTTGGTTTTTTTCCTGGTAGTACCTACCTCAGTATTTCTAAGGAGCCCTGCTCCTGCTGGTTAATTCTGGACAAGTCCTGATTGGTTTTGCCATCTATTGTCTTCACAGTGAGTGCAGCCTGCTGGCCTGCCCTAGTTCAGCTCCCCCTCACAGGTCATGGGGTCAGTTTTCTCATTTGTAAAGCAGTCATGAGCTTTCAGGTGGTTGAGTTTTGGGGAGGACTTACACACAGGTACTTAGCATGGTACATACACGTGCTTAGCATGATGCGTGCATGTATTTAGCATGATGCATGAGCCTGTGTTCTAACTTCCTTTTGGTTAGTATCAAGGGAGTTAGCTTTTATTCACTTACTCTTCTGGCTTGATGTGTACCATAGTTTTTCACTAAGCAACTATACAATATTACGTCACAGCTCTACAAATGCTGTCTCCCATTCCCCGTCTCCTTTGCACTTCCTTTCCTGTAGGGATCATTGTTTTTCCACGAGCCGCTGTTTGCTTTTCTTTTTTTTGTTTGCCTGGTGCTTCCTAACCTGGCCACCATTCCCTCAGTTTTCCCAGAGTTGTATGACAGACAGTGGCTTATTTATTGGTTTCAGTTTCCCTTCCCAGGTGCTTTTGAACAAACTCTCCTCCAGACCTTTAAATTGGAGCCCCTTAAAAAAAATTCTAGAATCTGTAGAATAATTGTAACAGAAGCATTCCCGAGGACCCATAGTGTGCTAGAAGCTGAGCTGGGACCAAACAGTTCGGAGATGGACGGGTAGCATCCTTAATCACTGCATCTCTGGAGTGGGTAGAGACAGAAAAGGATTCCAGATGTCATGTGCAAGGGTCCTATGGTGGGAGCATAGAGGAAAGGTAAGCTTGGACATGGGGCACCAGGCCAGGTTATACAGAGCTGTGGGAACCTTGAATACTGTGAGCCCATTCTGCCAGGCAGCCTGGACCATGCCCTCACGGTCAAAGTCTGCTTGGCTAGGCTGTCACGACCTTGACCCTGTTTCTTCCCCACACTCCATGCTACCTCCCTACTATTCCAGGAGTTCTGGGTACATTTTTGTCCAGTGCCTTTGCACGTGCTGCCTTCTTACCAAGGCTGGAGCCCCACGCTTTTTCTCCTTTATTCCATGTCTTTGTCACCCCCTCAGGGAGCTCTGTCCTGTTTCCCCGAAGCCCACACATAACCATCAGCAGTGGTGGTCTCTGTGTCACCTGCCCTAGCTTACCACCTCCAGGGATGTGTTACACAGAGGCCTTGTGCTGTCAGTCTCACTAGAACAATCTCCCCAGGAGGCAGGGAGTTCTCTCTGCTCTGGTGTCCCTAGCTTCTGGGGAGGCTTGGACAGAGGACAAAGGACAGAGCGAGTGGGGAGTGGGTTTAGGTTCCAGCCAGGTGGCAATCTTTCTTCTTCCTGTTTCTTCTTTTCCCATTTGTGTCATAAAGCCAGAGAGCGACTTGGGACTGGCAAGCTTAGTCCACCCCCCTCCCCCACTGTGAGGAGCAGAGTCTGAGGGAGGGCAGAGTTGGCTTTCTGCCTGGCCTCTGGGGTTTGAAAATAGCGCAGCCTGACCCCCTAGTGAGGCCCCTATCCTCCTACGGTGTCCTGCTGGAGCAGGGTTCTGTCTGGAGCCTCCTTCCTGGCGCTGGGCTGAAGTCTACGGAGTCATATCACCTGACAGCTGGTCCCACGTTCTGAAGCTCTGACTGACAAGCTTCCTTCCCAACTAACCTTCTTCTCTCCATGTCCATGGGGGTGGGAAGTCCCATAATCCTACAGTTTGAAAAGCTTGCTCTCAGCCTAGGATCTGATTGCACTCCTCTGCAGCGACTGCTTAGCTGGTGAAGACACAAGCTTAGCTAGGATGGAGGCCATACTGAAGGGGCATTCTGGGGCCAGAGCACTGCTTCCATTCCACCGCAGGTAGTCCCGCTCACCTGTACTAGTGAATGGGTATGTGTACACATGTGTGTCATGCTTTTAAAGAATGTTCTTTGCTGTGGTCAATTGGGATCAGTGAGGTTGGTGGCCAAGAGCATATGGAGTCACATAGAGAGTCTGGGTTCAAATCCTACTTTGGTACCTCTACACAGGGTGCACTGCCCATCCCTGCTGTCAAGTCCAGCAAAGGAGAGGATGCCGCCATCTGTGCAGATGCTGTCAGGATGAGTATCGTATGTGCTGCTCATGAGTGATGGTTTCCAACTTTGATTTGTTGTCAATATTTAAATACTTGAATTGTTGGAAGGAAAACCCATATGCCCACTCAGTAATGAATTCCTCCATAACCACAGACACCCACAGAGCAGGGTAAGGTACAGGTTTGGCATGAAGTAGATCTGGATCTGATAAGGTCTTAGAAGAGGAGGTCACATGCTTGAGGTCACAAGCAGGGAGGGCAGAGGCTCACAAACACCTACTTCAGTTGATCACTATCTGGGTATCTGTGGAATTCCACCACAGATGTGCATATGTGGTGGTGGTGAATGGAGAGACCTGCTCCAGCCGCCTTTTTCTACAGGCGCAGCAGGATCAGAGCACCAGGAGTCTCCAGAGAACTGAGGCTTTAGAGCGTGTTCAGTACCTGGAGGCCTTCACAGTTTCAGTGAGGGCATGCAGCTGAGCACAAACAGATTCTGTCAGCAAGTGTGGGATTTTCTTCCTCTCTCCACTGCTTGTATTAGCAATAGAAAATGGCTGTTTCTGAAAAATTGCTAAATCCAGGCCAAGCTATATCACAAAACCCTATGTAGCAGTCAAAAGTGCTGTGTGCCCAAGTGTGCAAGCATGCAGGAATGACCAGTTGCAGTGCTAGCTGTTTGTGGGAACAAGAACATGGCTGCAAAGGAATACCACTCCATCCCTGAAGATGGAATCCACTGGGTGGCCTGGGTCAGTGGTAGGAGGGAGACTTTTCCTTTTGTGTCTTTGAGAGTTGGGATCACATATGGATTTATTATCTATGCAGAAAAAATAAACAGATTTCAAAGGAAGTAGCCGAGGAGAAGCCCAACACAGACAGGCCCGGCGGGACGCCTGGACTGCCTTTTGGATTTGGCCCAGCTTGGCTACGCTGCTCCACCTCTAGGGTAATATTTTGGTTTTCACACCCACAAGGAAACCCAGCCAATAGACATCAGGTTCTGTGCTGGGTGTCTGCCAAGCCTGGTTGTGGATATGACGAAGCCCTAGGAATGGCGTGGTCTACGTACCTGCAGGATGACGCAGCCTGTACAAGAGGAATGGAGAGATGCCAATTTTTACTGGCTTCCAACTTGCTACTGTGTACAGCTCTCTTGGTGGCAGAGACTGGGTTCCTCCTTCCCTCCCTCCTTCTCTCCCTCCCTTCCTCCTTCTTCCTGTATTCAGTAAGTATTCACTGTGCCTCAAATCCTCTTCTAGGCCTTGAGGGTATACTTGGGGAGCTCTATAAATGTGTACTCCCAGATTTCTTCTCCACAAGCCTCAGTTTCCCTAGTGCTAAAGGATCGGAGTGTTTGGGGCAGGACTCACCTCTCTAACAGTTGACCACCTAAAGGCTGAAATTCTGTTTCTGCCTCTAGCTTGCTTTGTGGTTTGGAGAAATCACCTATGCTCGCTGAGCTCAGGTTTTCTCAGCTGGAACACGATAGATAACACCTAAAATGGCAAGAGAGAGAGAGATGCAGGTCAGACAGTATAAGGCCTGAAAATGTCAGCTAGCTGTGTCATTGTTAGCATGCCACCAGAAGGAACAGTAAGCATTGCCTCCCAGGTTAGGAGAAGTTTGGTTTCCATGGAGATGAATGCTATGGGCTGGGCTGGGCCAGACCTGCATGTCTTTCTGGGAAAACTTAACTAGCTAGTTCCCTCTGACTGTTGGTGTAGCTAGCCCTGGCTCTTAGGACTTGGAGTTGAGAGCACATGGGAAGTATGGGGGAAGAAATATACTATTCCCAACTCCTAGAATCATCTCCTGCTTTCATTTCAAACACTGGCTACCACTTGTGCACATGCTGGGCGCATGAAGGGCTGTCACCACAAAGGCCTTGCTAACCCCAACTGCTTCCCTCTGTGCACAGATGCCTTCTGTAGCCGCTTCCCAATTCTCTCTTGGGCATGTGAGTCTTGAGTAAGGTCAGGAAGGCAGAGGTGGGCAGAGCCATGACATGCTGGTGCCCTGCAGAGGAAAGTCACAGGCTCTGGTTGGTCTGTGGAGGGTGTCTATCCTGCCCTGGCTGGGGAAGTTGCATGCTGGACTGTCAGGATTCACCCAGATCCATTCTGGAAACACCAGCTTGTAACTACAGCTATGTCTCTGGGTTAGTCACTCTCTGGTGTCACTCAACTCCCCCTGGACAAGGTAACCACAGAGACAACATTGTTGAGGGTTACGTGAGATACCGCGGTGGCCTTTGACCTGTGAGAGCAATCATATGAGTCTCTGGGAAAAGCACTGACTTTGGAAACTGATTCTCTAGAATCAGAAGGCTGGTTTTGGGGGGAAAAAATCACTGTTTATGTGGAATGGCTCAGTAGGGGTAAAGTTGGGAACCTCAGTTAACAGATGCAGTGAAGATACAGGTGAGGGGTGCAAAGCCACACCACGGGTTTAGGGTAGACCCAGGAGAGCCACCCCTGCCTTTGAAGACACCCTCCTGGCTTGGAATGCTTATCTACTCCTCTTTATCTTAGGAGTCTTCTCTCCCCTGTACCCCAAACCCCTGGATTTCTGTAAACTCCTAGCTTTGGCAATAGTATCAGTGTTCCACGAGCTGATTGGGCAAACGGGGCAAGGCCACGTTCAATGTTATACGGTTATTTCACGGTAGAATTGGAGTCTGAGCCAGAACTGAGAAGCGGGTGTTCTTTGCTCAGAACTTAAGCTGGAGTTGGGATGAGTTATGAGGGAAGGTTTGTGAACCTCATAAAGGAATTTTTAATCATTTGCTTTTCTGTGGAATGGAACCCCTAAACCCCTATAACTAACAGATACCATGCCACACACGATCAGTATAAGTGTGGGTAGATCCTATCTGGCCTTGCGTTTGGACTTTGGGTCCTGCTTGGGGTGTGTGTGTGTGTGTGTGTGTGACCATGCACTGTGCTTTGTGCCTTTCCTCCATTTTCTCTGAAGCTTTACAACCCTCTAAGACAGATACTACTAACACTTCCCAGTCAAGGCCCAGAGAGGCTAAGGTACTAGCATCAAAGTCAACAGACAAGATCTAAAACCAGGGGTTATCTATAATCATGCCTAGAGGGTTTCACCACTGGCCACTGGCTCAAGGGAGGAGAGCTCGGAGGTGGCTCTGGAATGCATGGATGAATTCCTGCTGAACAGAGGCTGTGTGGTGCAGAGGCAGGAGGTCGAAAGAAATTTCTCTGTGGGTGGCATAGAGCCATGTGGCTGGAGGAAAGGGTTATCGGCACAGCTGGGTGGAAGTGTATAATGACCCAGGGTGGAATGGCATCTTGTTGATGGTCCTACATCCACACTACTGGTAGCAGTTCAGGCTCAGCAAGATAACAACAGCATGGCTTTGGTTAACCCTATCATATTGAAGAGAGGCAGCATGGCCTAATGGTCAAGGCATGCACTTGAGAATCAGGACCTGGGTGGGGTGTATGTATGTGAGTGTGTGTGTGTGTGTGTGTGTGTGTGTGTGTATGTGTGTGTGTGTGTATTGATGCTGAATGTCTTCCTCAGTTGCTTTCACCCTATTTTGTAATGAAGTAATGTACTATTTATTATATCTGCATGATGTGCGTGTGTGTGCACACATATGTAAATATGTGTGCATGTGGGTATGTGCCATGGTGCATGTGTATAGCTCTGGCTGTCCTGGAACTTTCTCTGTAGAACTTGGCTGGCTTCGACCTTAGACATCCAGTTGCCTCTGCCTCTGTGATTAAACCTGGCCCCCACCTTAGTTTCTGAGGCAGGTCTCTCTCTGAACTTGGAGCTCATTGTTTCCAGCTCCTAAGAGCTACTCACCTCCCCAGTCCCGAGTACCACGGTTACAGGTGTGTGCAATGTCCTGCTGCTTATGTGGGTTCTGGGAAAGTCAACTGAGGTCCCCATGCGTGTGCAGCACCCACGGAGCCCTTTCCCCAGCTCTCAGAAGTCAGGGCTGTGGCTTCAGACCTGACATCCTCCTCATCTGGAGCTTGGGCTCTGGGAAAGTCACAGACCCTCTTGATCCTCAGTGTGTTTGTCCTAGTTTGATTTCGGCTGCTATGGCGAAACACTATGGCCCAGAGCATACTGGGGAGGAAACATTTTATTTGCCTTATATGTCCCAGTCACAGATGCTCAGTCGTAGCCTATCCTGAAATCGGGGAAGGAACCTGGAGGCAGGAACTTAAATAGAAATCACGGAGGAATGCCACTCATCGGCTTGCTCCTCCTGGCGTGCTCAGTTGCTTTCTTATAGAACTCATGACCACCTGTCCAGGGCACTGGACATTAGTAGTGTCCACTGACAGTGGGCTGGGCTCTCATACCAATCATCAATCAAGAAAATGCTCCACAGGTTTGCCTACAGGCCAGTCTGACAGGGACATTTTCTCAGTTGAGATTCCTTTTCCCCAGATAATCCTGCATTGTTTCAAGTTGACAAACCCTCAAGCAATACAGTGTTTATCTCTAAGATAGAATTAGATTCGCTCAGAAGGGCTATTGCTTGCCTCTGCACTTCTTGCTCTCTGCTGCCTCTTTGTCTTCCCAAATCTGTCCTTCTCCTCCTTAATAGACTGTAGTGCTTATGGTGGTGGCTGCCTTTAATCCCAGCACCTGGGAGGCAGAGGCAGGCAGACCTAAGAATTCAGGGCCAGCCTGGTCTATACAACAAGTTCCAGGACAGCCAGGGCTGTTACACAGAGAAACCCTGTCTCAACCCCTCCCCCTTCAAAAATAGACTCTAGTGTTGGCAACTCTTACCAGAAATGTAAGCCATTAAGTGAGACTTGTGTGAAATCTCCCCAGGAGAGGCTTGTGCAGCTGGGAAGAAAGCCACTTTGCCTCTCTCTCTCTCTCTCTCTCTCTCTCTCTCTCTCTCTCTCTCTCTCTCTTTCTCTCTCTCTTTCTCTCTCTCTCTCTCCCATCCCCCCCCCCTGACATAGAGCTCAGGGATTAAGGCTGGAGCCCAGCTGACATTTTGAGTCAAAAGGTTAAAAATGAACTGTTTAAGTACAGCTGAGGCAACCTGAAGTTAAGGAGGAACCAAAACATTGATGACACATGGACATGGGTCAGCCCTGGTCAGAACCTTTCTACACAGTAGAAAAATAAACAGCTGGGGACTAGAGGCACGGCTCAGTGGTTAAGAGCACATGCTGCTGTTGCAGAGAACCCGGGTTCAGTTCCCAGAACTCATCTATAACTCCAGTTCTGACCTCTGAGGCAACAGACATACACAAACCGAGGCAAGCATTCATACACATAAAATAAATCTGAAAACACCACCACCACCACCACCACCACCACCACCACCACCACCACCACCACCACCACCACCACCCAGTGATGGTCTGGAGAGATGATCAGTGCTTTAGAGCGCTGGATTCTCTTCCAGAGGATTGGGATTGACTCCTCCTGCTCATGACTGTTTGTAATTCCAGTTCCAGGGGATCCGATGCCTTCTGACCTCTGTGGGTACCGAGCACGAATGTGGTAGACACACACATGCAGGCAAAACACCCTTATGCATAAAATTAAGAAAACTATTGTTTTAAAACAGTTTTATATTTAAGGGTTATTGCAAAAGTCAGGCACACTGGCACACACCTTTAATCCCAGCATTTGGGAGGCAGAGGCTGGTGGATTTCTGTGAGTTTGAGGTCAGCCTGCTCCATCGACATAGTGAGTTCCGGGACAGCCAGGACTATGTAGAAAGATCCTGCCTTCAAAAAACAAATAGACAAGAACAACAACAGCAACAACAGCAACAACAGCAGCAACAGAGCTATTGAAAGGTAGGGCAGAGTCCCTGCCTGCCATGGCACTTCCCCACTACCACCATATTAGGATGTAATGGCCCCTGCATGGGTGGAGCTATTTCAAGGAGAGACACTCATGCCCTCCTTAGTGAGCCTTAAGAAACTGGGGTCTTCCCAAGAGTCTCATGCTGGGAAAAGGTCAAGGTTGAAGGGTCAGTGTTAGCCAGAGGAAGAACTGTCTCCAGGAGAGAGATTTTAGTGCTGAAGCTATGCATACCTCTGCTCTTCCATTTCAACATAAGCCTCCTGTCAGGACCTGAGTGGTCACTTGATATCTCTGTTCCTCTTCCCAATGTGAATTGGATTTCTCTCCTTTCTCTACTTTTCACTATGACCTGTCTCTGTAACTGGCCTATTGAGAATGGCTGTCCAAACCTGGCTTGTTAGGGCTGCCAGAGCCCAGGCTTGTGTTCTGCATGCATCAGTAACTCTGTACTGCATGTACCACAGTTAACCAAGACCGTCACATTATCGTTAGCTGATAGGCTCACACCTTATCATATTTCCTCAGTTGATCCCTAAAGCCCTGGGCTGAAGGTCCATTTAGGATGGATTTCTAAAATCCAGCTGTCATGACTTCTTTGACTTCTCTGGGCTGTGACAGGTATTGTGTGAATTATCAGATTACTTCCATGTTTGGAGAACGGCAGCAGAGCTGGCTTCACCCTGCCCTCTTGTGTCTTCAGATGTGCTTTTGGAAAGACATCAGTCCTCTGGCAGGTTGTCCGTCACAATGCCACTCTGCTTCTGTCCTCTTCTGTCCTAGGTGCAGCCCATGTTTTTGGAGTGGGCAGTTCCATCCAGCTGGTCTAGGTGGCCTCACGTGCATATGCAGAATGCTTCTTTATGGAAGTTTATCTCTTAATATCTCATAATTGGTTTATGTAGATATGACTCATACATATTTATCTGGGAAGCTGGAGTCACTGCTGCTTTCCAGGCTTGTGCAAACAATGCTGTCTGGTCTCTATGAGCTTCAACTGGTTTGGCAGATTCTTGGACATGGGAGAGGAACACACTGAGCTGGGCATCTCTCAGCAGTTTGAGAGCCATTCCATCCTCTCGCCTACCTGGTGAAACATGACTCCACAGAGCCCCCTCAAAGCCTGGCCTCTCTCTATGCCTTCCCTCTGACCATCACATTATCTTGCTCTGATTAGCAGGGAAGGCCAAAGCTAGACACAGGCAAGTACTTGAAACTCAGCCAGGCTGCTGGAGGATGAGAATGTACAACAGTTCTTTGAGCTGGTCCACTGCCCACAGATGCATGGTCAGTCAGAACTTGCTGGCCCCTCAGAGCGTGTCCAGAACTAGGCAAATCTAGAGTCAGGCCTTGGGCCTCACACACTCTAGTAACATACCCTTTTTATATCATAAGCCATTAAAAAAGAAAAAAGCAGCTTTTTTTTTTTTTTTAAACATAGCAAAGGCTTAACTGCTTAAAAGGGCTATTTGAATTTTCCTTTGTTTCCAAGACAGGGTTTCACTATGTAGCTCAGATAGCCTCAATCTTAGGTCTTCCTGCCTTGGCCTCCTGAGTGCTGGGATCACAGGCTTGTGCCACCAAGCTCCTTGAATGTCCCATTGAATGCAGTCCAGCCTAATGGTGAGTGGATGAGATTACATTTCTTCAGGGAGGGAGAGTTATGAGAATCGAATTCCTGAAGCAAGTCATATTTATGACCATAGAGTTGAGGTAAATAATGATACTTATTATCACTATCTTAATAATTATGCATAAATAGATAGAAACTGAGAGAGCAAGTGAGAGCTGTGTGGAGATGGGGGAGTTGCAGGGAGGGTGTGGGGAGTGGGTGTGAGCACAACACACTGAGTACGTGTACGAAATTTTCAAAGAATAAAAAGACATACTCTGAAATTTGTAATATTGATGACATTGTTACAGTGTCTGCTGAGAGCTCTAGGCCGAGGGGCTGACTCCTCGTTTTGTTTTATTAAATATATGATATATATATATTATATAACTATTTTAATTTATTATATATTATGTATAATATAATATATATAAATTAATTTTAATTCATTTTCAGTCTGGGGATCTTTAACTTGAAGCCACAAGGGAGCGAGCACTCCCACAGTTTTTTACAGAGAACAACATTGCAAAGGGATACTGGCTGGTGACCCTCAGTGTCAGGAAGACAATCTTAGTGAGGGCTCATGATGGCATGGGTGACTGCAAATAGGGTTTGGGGATGTGCTTTGCCCTCTGGCTGGGTACCATGGAGATGTTGGGGTAGTAAAGTGGTACTTTAATAAATCCAGCACTGTAGTGGAGGCAGATGGGACAGGATTGAGACCAGAGTTGTAACCCACATGGAAACAGTGGCCCCTCTTCTCGGACACACTCTGGAGAAATCAAGCCAGGTTGTCACCCAGACATGACCATGTTGGGTTTTGTACTGACAGTGGCAGAGAGGCCTTTTTGTCCAGCTCATCAGTTACAAGGTCTCTCTGCTGATGGTATCTCGTGAGGTCTTTATGTCCTACCTAGGTCCAGTCTGTAGCTGTGAGCCTCAGACTGTCTTGCAGGACACCTAAGGCTGGCAGACTCTTTCTGGGTTTAACTCCCAGAAGTCAGTCTGCTTTGTTCTTTCTCAGCAGACACCACCAGCAGTTGAGTGGCCCTTTTCCCCTATGAAGAGTGGACAGGGCGGTGACTGATTATGAGACCAAAGAGAAAGTGGGGGAATCTGAGGGGCAGGACATTGAAACCAATGCACAGGTTCCTGAGCCCAGGCCCTGAGCTTCAAACAAGCAGGTCCTTTCTTACTCTTGACCAGCCTTGCATAAGCTTTGTGGTCTTTTATAGCATGATAGTCAAGGTCACCCTCCAATACCTGCTCACATGTAGAATCACGTTTCTGTGTTAGGCAGTCATGTGATCACGTTCTACAGATAATTTTGTTTATTTGTTTGTTTGCTTGTTATTGTTTATGTCTATGGGCGTTTTGTCTGAGTGTATGTCTGTGTACCATGTGTATCTGGTGCCTGGTAGAGGCCTAAAGAGGGTAGGGCAGTGGATCTCCTGCAACTGCAGTTGCAGATGGATATGAACTGCTTGATGTGTTTTGGGAATTGTACTCTAGTCCTCCGGAAGGGCATCCAGTGCTCCATCTGTGCAACCACTGAGCCATCTCTGCAGATACTTTACAAGGAGAAACACCGGAGAAGAGGATAGGACAACTGCTTGCTGGAGCTGACTAGGGCAGACACTGGGCCCTTTGCACAGCACTGTTCCTTTATCTAAAGTATAGTGTGATGGTCAGAGCCCAGCAGCTTGGACCATGAGGAGAGTTGGAGCCACACGGATTAAAAAAGACAGTAAAGGTTCGGGGGTTCTTCTCATGGAGGAGCTGACCTGTCAACCTGTGCCCACCCTTCCTAAGAGATGGATGGATTTCTACCTTGTCTAAACTACTTTGAGGTGCTGTAGATGCCCCTGAAGTGCTTCTTGCTCCCCATTTCCTTGGTTATTCATCTCAGCTCTGCCACTTGCTGTCCTTCATGACCCCTGGCCTTGTCCTGGCAGAAAGGGCTGTCCTCTTGTTTAAAGGCTCTGTTGCTGTCACGTTCAAGTTCTTATATCTGCACCTGGTGCTGGAAATGAGGTCTGATCAGACAATGAGATGTGCACGTGAGGAGGGAAGTGGGTGCCTGCAGCTCACGAGTGATGCACACAGTTCCCCATAAGCAGAGAACTGTGAGAGCCTGTGTGCACGGACACTTGATGAGATCCAGATCAAGCAGAAGGTGGTGAGTGGTGGCTCCTAGGCTGAGGCTGCTGTGTGAGAGCTCACGGGCTTTCCTTACCACAAAGCCCATCGCTGGGACAAGATGCAGAGTACTTGCTTTTGTTACTAAGATTGGAGTTCCTGGATGTGCCCAGATAAACAGTATAATTTATTTATTTATTTATTTAGGGTGGAAGCCAGTCTTTTCTTAGAAGTACAGTGTATCCATGATGTACCAGGGAGGGTCCTAGAAACTGCAATGCTGTGTCACAGGAAAACTGCGTGCTGTTTAACTGCCTCCGAATTCCACTACAAAATCTTATTTTTCCCAGAATGACCTTTCCCCCCCTTTTTAGTGTGTGTAGACATGTCTGGTCCTTCCTCACATGCTTGACTTCCTGTAGAGACACACTTAGGGAAAAGTGCAAGAGCAAACTGAACACACCTGCCAGTGTTCCCAGGACCATGGATGCTGCGCCGAGCCTCCTCCAGTGAAGACACGCCTTCCACTGTCTGAGTTTACTATGTAGTTATTATCTTCTACTGCCTCTCAGAGGCTCCTTACAGTGTGCTTTCTGAATTGCAGCTCTGGTCACAACCCTTAGGCCCAGGCACACAGATGTAAGGGTATTAGATAATCTTTTACCTTTCTTCGGGACTTATTCTCAAACTGTGTTCCCATGGAACCCCGAGGTCATTTCCCAAACAGCAGGAAAAAGAGCAGGTTCCTGGATTGGCTTCTGTGTTTGAAGTGGGCCCAATAGCCTTTGGGGTCCATATCTGAGTTTCAGTAGTGACAATGAGCAAGAAGCAGGGGATGATGAGAAAACCCAGCAGTGCCCTAGCACAATGCCTTAGCACAAAGGTCATCAATTTCACCCTCGTGTGTGTGTGTGTGTGTGTGTGTGTGTGTGTGTGTGTGTGTGTCCTAACCCACTTCTCTTTCCATCTACTCTATTCCTAAAGTCTAGGCACAATGACTTCCAGACCATGGATGGGAAGTGGCAGGTGATGGCCACCCAGGAAGGGGGTGGGACAGCCAGGAGACACTCAGGTCCCACACGCCCGCCATCACCCTCTCCCAGACCAGAATCAACACCTGAGCTCTCTGCCAGGGTTGGGAGCATAGTGCAGCAACAGGATACGTGTCTGTGTGTCCTGAAACTATGGCAGGACAGTCAGGAAGCCTGAAACTTGAACACAGCTCCTGTCTCTCATGAGGCAAGAGCACCCGGCAGTGAACTTCATTTTCTATGTGAGTTTTCAGCATTTGTTGGCAGTGCCCAGAAGATTTTGAGTGTTCAGTTGTTTTCCTTTGACCAGCTCACAGGGAGTGAGATGGAGACAGGGCTCATTCTGGAGTAGGTGGTTTGGGTCTACAGTACTCCTGTATCCCCTGGCATGAGGCTTTAGCTTTGTGATGTCACTTTCCCATGCCTCAGTTTCCCCATCTATGAAAGGGGGTGTACTGAGCTATCACCGAGTGGTTACAGGGCTCTGGGGATATCTGAAGGCCAGCTCCTGTGAAGTAGAAGTGGCATGGAAAGTAATTCCATAAGCTGTCACAGAGAACGGACAGTACATGGCTCTGTTCCCAGGCCTGATGACGTCCTAGTTCATCGAGATCTCACAGGCCCTACCTTCCCTCTGCAAGGAGACAAAGCTAGAGAATAGTCTAACTGTGTTTCTTGCACCAGTGCTGAATCCGGGCCCCTTAATTAGTGCCACAGGGACGTGAAAGTCAACTGGAAATGGGCAGTTCTTCCATGGCAGCCTATGGATACCTGGACTCTTACTCTGTAGTAGGAATCCAGGGAAGAGGCAGCTTCAGAAGTCACGAAGAGCCTGGCTATAGGCTGAATATTAGAATTTCTTCTTAGAGTTCTAGGGCTCCTGAGGGCTTTAGCCAAGGGAACACACTTCCAGGAGGAAAGTGTGGTCCTGTTAGGAGCCTAAGGATGGAGGTTGGCTGGTAGGATGGGGTTGGAGGGTAGGAAGGCCACATGTTCTGTTCCCTTCTTGCTACTTAGGAGATGGCACTATTGTGTCAGTTTCCCTGTCCAGGGAAGAGAGCTGTGGCTGGAGACAACAGAGCTACCCACTAGGCTTGGCTATGCCATTCCAGGTCTATTGAGTCCACTGAATTCTGGCTCCATTATCTTAGCCTGTATCCTAATGTCTCTGAGACTTGGTGTCTATCTACACTTATAACACAGGGCAATAGAGCCTACTGGGAGCCAAAGGCTTGTTACCCCATGTGTCTCCTGGTGACCTCAGAAAAGAGTCCCTCTCTTTCTCTGTAGCCAAAGGCCAAGCCATGCATTTACCACCTCTCTCTAACCCCAGCTGATCCAGCATCTGGAGGACTTCCAGATGAAGGAAATGGGAGAATCCTCTTCTGCTTACAGGTAACAGCTGAGGTCTAGATGGTGAGTCAAGGGAGTGAAACAGCAGGAGCTGTGCACCCCTGCCCTCATGCATGCGTGTGTGTGTGTGTGTGTGTGTGTGCATGCACACATATGCACATGTGTGTTTTGTTCTTATGGTTGGAAGGCCACATTCTTTCTTCACTTGTACCTCAGCCTCCAGTTACACAAGCCTCCTGTGGTTACAGAACTTCACCAAACTCATGCCAATGGCAGGGCCTTTGCCTTGTCTGCTCTAGCAGGCTGTTCTTCATCTGTCTCAGTTTTCTGTACCTGCTTAGTCGTGGATGTAAATACTGTCTTCTTAGGGGATGGAGAGATGGTATTCTCTTCTGAACTTCTTGGGCACTAGGAATGTACACGGTGCTTATAAATACATCCAGGCAACACACACACACACAGAGTAATGTAGGTTGTTTGTTTATTTATTTGTTTGTTTGATTTTGAGACAGGGTCTCACTCTGTGGTCCTCTCTTTGTAGACCAAGAGAAGTAACTCACAGAGGTCTGTCTGCCTTTGCCTCTTGAATACTGGAGTGAAAGGCAGGAGCCACCAGCACTCTCAGGTAAAATAAATAAATCTAAAAAAAAAAAAGTCTCCTTAGGGCTGGGGAGAGGCTCAGTCAGCAAAGTGCTTGATACACACAAGTATAAGGGCCTACGTCAGATCTCTAGCACCATAGAAAAGCTAGGCGTGGTGGGGTATGCCTGTAATCCCAGCACTGGGGAGGCAGAGTCAGAAAGATTCCTGGTGTCCATTGGGCAGTCAGTCTGGGAGCTCCAGATTCAGTGAGAGACCCTGCCTCAAAACACAATGTGGAGAGCAACTGAGCAAGGCACCCGATATCAATCTTTTGTCTTCCCAGCACACACACACACACATGAAAAGATAAACACACACACCCACATGCACACGCACATGCACACGCCCCAGATCTCCTCCTTAGAGGTCTCTTAGTTGTTTCCCCTGTAATTCTGTCTGGCCTGACCTGCATATTGTCTGCATTTGTGGTGTGTTATTTATTCACCTCATCCTGACTACTTTTAATTTGCTCTTTGGTTATCTTCCTCTGAGCCTGATCAGTTCAGTGAAGCAGACTGCAGACATCTGTCCATACATTGCTCCATCCTCATCACCCCACCAGGCCTGGTCCAAGTAGGTCTTCGACCATTCACAGCTGTACAAGTGAATGCAGCCATACAGAATGAGTGAGCACGGATGAACCCAGCAGGTCCAGTGCTGCACATCTCTGAAAAGCTGCTCTATCAAAGAGTCTGCTGATGCAGTTGCCAAGGCAACAACTTGTCTGCTTTCCAAAGCATCTTTAAAAGAGAGAAGCAAAGGCTCACACAGATAGTGATGGAAAGGAAAACCAGAGAAGGATCCATTCCTGAAGTCACTGAAGGACCCTTCTATGAGGGCTGCCTGTTTCCTCCTTCCCTCCCCTAAGAGGTACCTTCTCTCTTGTCTTTGGTTAGGTCCCTAGTATGAACATAGTGAACTCCAGTATAACAACAGTCTTTTCTGGCCTCATGCAGTGCTCTCAGGAACGGTGTGTGCTGCCTGGCTGCCTCCCCACCGGGACCCACCAGGCATCAGTGAGAACAGGCTGGCTTGGAGATCCTTCCAGAAAGTTCCTTTAGCATTGTGGTGGGGAGCAAGGACAGCACTTTAGTATTTTTATACTAAAATTTATTTAGTAGGTGGACACATGTCTCCAGAGAGCTGAAGAAAGGAGGCAGCTCAGTGGTGCATGTGTGCTCGAGTGAGTGGCCATGCACCTGGATGAAACTTTTCTTCCTTCACCACAGAAATGGTAGGACACTGACCAGAGGCAAGAAGAGGTATCAAAGAGTTTGGGTAGAAATTTCAGCTGCAAACATTCCTCATCCTGTTTTCAGGAACTGCATTCTCCAGGAGATGCAGCCTGTACTCCAAGCCATCCCTGTCCCTGCCGGGATCCTCCAGCAGCCGTGGTGAGTTGGCATTGCTGTTCTCAGGGCTGTTGGAGGTTAGCAGGTGCTTCATGGGACATTGTGTCACAGAAAGAACCAGGGCTCTTCTGAACCGTGCCTGAGACATTTGGGCAGGACACCTCAGGTCCTTGATTATCTGAGGCAACCTGGGGCTCAACTGACACCTGAGGCAAGACTTGAGGGGCAGGGAGGCTGGGGCAGGGGCAGCGGTGGGAGACAGAGAAGAGGAGGTGGGATTCCTCCCGCTTTCTTTTTTCTTTATTAAAAGACCTTTTTTTTTTTTTTTTTTTTTTTTTTTTTTTTTTTTTTTTTTTTTTTTTTTTTTTTATGTATGGGGGTACACTGTAGCTGTCTTCAGACACACCAGAAGAGAGCATCAGATTCCATTACAGATGGTTGTGAGCCACCATGTGGTTGCTGGGAATTGAACTCAGGTCTTCTGGAAGAGCAGTCAGTGCTCTTAACTACTGAGCCATCTCTCCAGCCCTCCTTCTGCTTTCTTGCTTCTGGCAAATAAGACTTGGTTTGATCTGAGTGGCCCTACCATGGGTGGATAGGATCATGTAACTTGGCTTTGGATACTCAGAATTGTAGGCTCATGCTGACCAGAGAGAATCATCTTTGGCTGGAACCTCTGGGCCACAGCAGGTGTGTGGTGTGTGTGTGTGTGTGTGTGTGTGTGTGTGTGTGTGTGTGTATGTGTTTGTGTGTGGTGTGTGTGTAAGTCAGAGGTCAACCTCAGATGTCATTCCTTAAGAGCTATCATTTTTGTCACTTCTTCCAGTGAACCCCAGGGACCCACCCGTCTGCCTCCTCAGTGCTGGATTGCAGGGCCATTCACCACGCCCATCTTTTCACATGGGCTCTGGGAATGAGTTCAGTTTCTCATGATGTGTCCATGCAGGTCCTTTGCTAACTAGGCCATCTCCTCAGCTCAGGAACTAGCATTCATGGCTACTTGCTTCCTGCTAGGAGACTGGGACATTGACACATGTGTCTTCATTTCCCCATAGCACAGCGAAGCTGGAAGGAAGCATTACTGAGTCCATTTCTCAGGTAGGACAATAAAGGCCATGGGAAATTGAGCATCTGGCTTAGGGTCTCAAGGCCAGTATGACCCCCCGCCCCCAAATTCTATCCCGTCTCATATTGTAGGTAGTAAATAAAGTTCTGCGGGGTGAAAACTTAAGAAGGTGATTTGAGCTTTCCGCGTGCAGCAACCTGATTCCGAGTCTTTTCCAGTCCTGCTGGAAATCCCCCAGCATCATTGGACTCTAGGGAGAATGGATCCCATCCCTGCAGTCCAAGCTTGCCCAGGAGACCTGAGATAGGTGCTTCCCGGCTGGGCTTGGTGTCAGGGAATTGTAACAGTGCTGTGAGGACTGTGGAAGAGGACACAGTGATCTGATGGGCAAGAGTGGTTGTGGCCCCTCCTTTTGGTTAAAGCTTCTTAGAGGTCATGGGTTACTATGATTGCAAGTTCAGGCTGAGACTTCACCTCCTTCAGGGACAGAGGGGTAGTGCCATGTTGAATGAGGCAGGAGGCCTTGACCTGGAGGCAGAAAGACTCCCTTGGGTGGTGTCAGCCCTGACCTGACAATTGCTAGGCTGAGCCCTACACAGGCAGAGGTCTGTCTTATTGTGGGCAGAAAGATTCTTGGAGGAGATCAACTCCTAGCATAGACAGGATCTCTGTTCTAGAACCTTCTTCAGCGACATGTCTATTTTAATGCGAAGTTTCTTCTAGTTGTGTTTTTAGAGGCTGTCTGAGGCTGCTCCCATGATCCTTGTAGCCAGCAAACGAAGGGTAGAGCTGGAGGTGGGGGATGTGTCCTTAGGGCTCCTCCTCATGATGAATGAGGACCTGCTTTTCCAAGGGAATCTATAGCCCTGAGATGGGACAAATAGGGCTCTATAAAAATTGTGTGTGTGTTTTCCTGTGTCATACATGTGGAGGACAAACACCAACTCAGGTCTTCCTCAACTATTTCTCCACCTTATTTTTCTCTCACCAATTCAGCTAGGTTGGCGAGCAAGCTCCAGAGAGCCACTGGTCTCTGCCTCCCAGTGCAGGTCCTCATGGCTAAAACCAGTTTTTTACAGGGATGCTGGGGATCTGAACTCTGGTCCTCATACTTGCATAGCAAGAATTTTACCAATGGAGCCATCTCCTCAGTCCTCATTTTCAAGGAAGTGACTTTGGAGAAAGCTGCTTCCCCTAACTCCTTCATGGGTGACCATAAGCCTTGGGAACACATGGAAGACCCTGACAAGTTCTGCAGTTAGGAAAATCTATTCTCTTTATTTAACCTGCTGTTTCTCTCTCACTTTGTCCAAAGTATTTTAAGAGAGGAGCCTTAGTTATTACCTATGGAGCACATTCCAGGGCACACTGGCATAAAAAGAGCCCCTCTCCTATTTCTAGAAGTCTTTGAGAGACCAGGTCTGACTGTTAGCCACTGAAGTCCAGGAGCCACAGAGCCCTGGGGAATGATGGCTAGCGCTGGGGCCTGGGAGCAGAAACAGTGTTCACCAGCCTTGGAAAGAAAGTCTGCGGACATCTCAAGGCTAGAGAAACTTGGAGGATAGACTCTTGGCCTCCCCTGGAGGAGGGCACCCCAGTCTGCAAGATTTTCCCACCTGCTGCAACCCCATCCTCTGAAGTGTCAAGTTCAGTCTGCCTCAGGGAGTCTCTGCATGTAGCAGGAGGGGGAAAGAGTATGGGTCCCTCAGAGGCAGGTGCTTCAAGCACCCAGCATTCCCCACTAGAGGGCACAGGGAGGCAAGTGACTCTTGTAATTCAGGGACAAGGTAAGCTGACTCTGGTGTTCTAGAATGTCAAGATAAGCCCTGGGCACTGACTTCTGGGCAGGGCCCAGCGTGTACAGGGCCATCTGGGTTGAGACTCCTCCTACGGCATCAGTCTCTGTAGGGCTGTGTGTCAGGCACCCATTGGCCGCAGCATCATGCGTGTGCCAGGCAGTGAGTAGCTGGGGCCTCGGAAGTAGTGCCAGCGGATGCCATTGATCTTGTGTAAGTGTTGATGAACTGGGTAGTAGATGCCGTTGAGGTTGGAGAGGCCACAGGCGTCAAACCACCACCCTAGTGGAAGAGGGAGGACAGAGAATTTGGAGGAGGTGAGATGTGCTGGCCTAGATTCAGGGAGGATAAGGCTGATGGACTGTCATTTTGGGATGCCAGTTTGCTGAAGGTGGTTGGCTTGGGTATGGGCAGAGGTGAAGCCGGGGCTTTGGAGGGTAGCAGCGGCTCTGGTCACAGCTCAAGCCCCTCTAAGACTTCCTGCTGTGTCTCTGACACCCCTATCTCCCTCCTTGTCCCTTGACGATCTCCTACCAGGCTTTGTCATGCCCTCCTGCTCACTCTAGTGGTCTCTGTATTTGTGGATGTCCCTCTGCATGTCCTCTCTCTGTGTCATGTGTCTTTCTGTTGCCCTGTCTTCCCCTGGGGCTCTGTCTCCAGTGTGCTCTGAACACTTCCTGCCCACCTATTGGGCTTTAGTCCTCTCCTTACTGTCTGCTGTCATCTGCACCTCTCTGCCTCTGTCACCTTGTGTCACTGTTGGCCTCTTCTGGGCTTTGTCTCTGTGACTTGGGTCTTGTCTATCAGTGCTTTTCCCATTCCATCTCCAGCCTTGGACCTTTTCCCTTCCAGGAGCACCTCCTGACACAGGTGGGCAAGGGAGCTGCCCTCACTGCCTCCGGTCTTTCTCATGATGTTTCTACCTGACCTGGGGAGTAGGAAAATCCTCAGACAAGAGGGTGGGATTGATGGGCATCGTGCCTATCCAGAGCTGCCATTGCCATCTCCCAGCTGCTCTTGGAGGAAATCTAAGGGTGTTTCTATTGGAGGTACAACCCCATGGAAACTCCAGTGACTAGGAAGAGGGAGGTTTGGCTAGAGTCTCACCAGGAACACCCATCTCCAAACATCATCTGGACATACCCACCTCCAGATATCATCTGGACACACCCACTTCCAGACATCATCTGGACACACCCACCTCCAGACATCATCTAAACAT
>JANHMN010000002.1:212785141-212853800 GCA_030674055.1 Rhabdomys pumilio | reverse complement strand
CATCATCTGGACACACCCACCTCCAGACATCATCTGGACACACCCACATCCAGACATCTGGACACATCCACTAACAGGTATCACCCTGATACACTCACCTCCAGACAGCATCTGAGCACATTTGCACATGCAGTTATCATTGTCCATGTCTTTGGTGCTGAACTTGGTGCCCTGAGGAGCCAGGCTGTTCTTGCGCCCTGCTGAGCTGCTGCTCTCATTCACAGAGAGGCTGGAGGCAGTGATGAGGTGGGGTAAGAAAGGAGTACAGAGTCAGGCTGGGGCTCCCCCAGGGGCTCTGTTCTGGCAGTGTTTCTAATCTGTTGTTTTTGCATGAGAAATGTACCCTGCTCTCATGCTAAGGCCATCCTCCTTCATGGTGGCCTTCCTTACTTGCCACCCTGGGATTACAGTGCTGACTGCTACTGGCCTTTTTATACTGGCTGGATTTGAGTCCTAGAGAGCTGTGAGTGGGAAACACAGAGTAAGGACAGGAGGTAGAAATCTTTAAAACATCTGCTCTGGCGTTGTTACAGTGTCTTGAGAAGGTTAACTCAGTTAAACCTCATACACTTTCTTATACAAGGAAAGGGGGATGCCAAGAGCCAAAGGAACCTGTTCAGGTTGTTAGACTCAGTAACCATCAGTGCCAGTGTCCAGTCTGAACTGCCTGGTACAGGCAGGGTTACATGCTCTTTGCCTGCCAGCCCCTGCCACTTCAACATAATAGCTGCTCTATTTCACACTTCTTCCATAAAGCCCTCCTAGCCAGTCCAACCCTCATGGAACAACCCTCAGGAAGCCCCCAGAGAGGGGACAGAGGGTCTCTATTTCATTGCCAGACTGTGTAAATATGTCCAAGCCTCCAGGGTGACCATGGCTGTGGGGTTGGGGTAGGGCAGATTGCCTAGATTCAAACCCCAGCATGTCCAGTCTGTCACTGCCTGGCACTGGGAAGGCGTCTCCACTTCACAGAGACTCATCTTCACTTATTCAAATGGTGACAAGAGACTTACTGTGACTTTGCTCACAGTGTGATTTAGTACATCAGCCAGTGAAGTGTGCTGAGGGGTTGGTGGGTTTGGTGAGATCCCTGCACATTCAGGACTGGGGATTCAGTCCTTTGGCACAAGTTGGCCTGGCTGGAAAATACAGGAAAAGCCTGTCTGAGCAGCTGAGGTAGGAGCTGGCTCAAGTCACTAAGATACTTCTATACTCTATACACTTATATGTAATATATACTATACAGTATAAGTATATATGCAGTATATGTAGTATATATGCAGTATATAGTATACTATAGCATATATATGTATACATACTTATATATGTAAGTCTATATGTATATGCTTATATACTACTATAAGAGGTATGTATATATACTATAGATACAGTATACTATATAGTACAACTATACAGCATATACTATATATAATTATATATACTAACATAGTATATATACTATATAAATATGTAAATATATACAGTATGTAGAGTATAGAAATATTAAATATATAGTATATGTAGTATATGAATATATATATCATATATATGTTTATATATATATGCTTATATACTACTATATAGAGGAAATCAGATGGTGGGGATAGCCAAGGCAGGACCTGGGAGCTAGCCCTGCAGGTTCAAGGTCTCTGTATGTCTGGCTTAGTCCATGCCTCTCATCCACAGGCTCTACCTGTCTGTGGTAAGGAAGGGTGTTCATGACCATGAACGTGAAGACCTAAGTGTGCCCTTAAGCATGCTTTCCTAGCCTTGGGGACCAGTGTCATATAGAGTTATCATCAGCTAGGGGCTTCAGGGTTGGGATCACATGTTGCCCACCCATTTATAGGCTCTGGCTTTTCCCTCTAGCCATTAAAGACACAGTAATGTTCCTCTCCTCTCTGGAAACTAGAACGGGAGTCAGTGATTCTCTGGGAAACCTTCCATTGATCTCATGTGCCTTAGGAAACCCAGAAACTTGAATCTCTGTGACTCTCCAAGAGTATAAAGTGTGTCCCATCTGTGCTCAAACAGTTCCAGACATTGCATCTAACAAACAAGGGCGCCTCCTGCCTGTCACTGCTAGTCCTCTCATCCCTGCCTCTGGGCTTCTCTGAGGATCTTCCCACTTAGCTGCTGATGTGGAGATAGGGCCCAGGGCAAGCTGTTAGCCTTCTCTCCTGTTCCTCTTTAGCAGTTTCCAGGGCTTCCAGTGGTTGCCAGACCCCACACTCCATCCCAAGCTAGTCCTAGGACCAAGCCTTTCTTATATAAGTGGATACCATATGGCCCCAGGAGCCTAGTGAACATTCTGGCTTGGGGAACCTGTGACCTACTAGCTGGATGCCAACTCTCTGCCATTTTTATAATGTATGAGTGTGTGAGTGTGTAGATGTTTGTGTGTATGTACCAGTGTGTGTGTGTGTGTGTGTGTGTGTGTGTGTGTGTGTGTGTGTATATATATATATATATATATATATATATTTGTGTGCATGTGGAGATCAGAGAAACAATCTCTAGTGTCCTTGCGCAGGTAGTTTTTGAGACAGGGTATTTGATTGGCCCACTGAGCTCCAGAGAGCCTCTTGTCTCTACTTCTCCAGCATGGGGGATATAAGCACATGCCACAATGCTTGATTTTAAAATTTTGAGTTCTGGGAATTAAACTTGGGTCTTTATGCTCCAAAGGCATGAACTTTATTGGCTGAATTATTTCTCCAGCCCTGCTCTGTTTACTTTTGAGAACACCTCATTTTCTGGGATTTCCCCTCCAAAAAGATTCATTTGCCCCTCCCAGGAGTCCTCTTTGATTGTCCAGGATCTCTAGACCCCTGAATATTGCCCCTGGAAGCTACTGCCTCTCTGGGGTAAGTGGGTTGCCTACTCCACTCAACTACTACCAAGCTAGTATATGAGCAGCTTTGAGGACATAGTTTTAGGTCAGAGTCTTTCTCTAGTGACCGTAACATGCATGGCACAGGGAAGGTTTTAGTATTCTGTCTTTAAAGATCCATAGCCAACTAAGTACATGCTGCTGTTCGAGGCTCAGCATGTAAGGCATAGGATAACAGGGAGCTCTCCATGGTTCAGAGACAAAGCCAGAGATGCACACTCAGTTTACATGCAGGAGTATAGGAAGGGCTGAGAGCTGAGCATAACTTTGTATGGTGAACACAATCCTTGTAGACACCGTTAGATGTTGAGGTAGTGTAGTTCTCTTGAATCTAGCATTTAAGGATCTCCAGCGTTCACCCAACACTCACTGTATGCTAGGTGCCTTAGCATAGGTTATCTGATTTATGATGCCACTCTGGCTCTCACAGAGAAGGCCTGTTCCACATGAGGGTTGCAACAGTGATAGCTATTGCAATGCTGTTCGCCTGCCTGGCACAGTGAGGATGCTTTGGATGGAGTCCCACATTTGAGCCTGCACCATCTGAACTGGATTGAGGATATGCTTGGGGCTCCCACTCAGCCTTGCACAACTCAGCCCTAGGGATGCTGCTACCTCCAGCTCAGTCGCCCGCACCTCAAGCATCAGGGTGTGTCTCACAAGGGAGGATGGCAGGCCAACTCTGCTGGAGGAAGCAGGAACATTTAATAAGAAAAGGGAGGCATGGGGAAATGCCAGGGAAGTCCATAGAAGTAAATCTATGAGGAAACCAGACATTTAGAGGTTCCCTTAGAGGAAATCGGAGTCTCCTCAGCTTTCTGGAAGTTATCTGCAGCTGTAGAGGGGCCAGGTGTCAGGATGTCAGGGGACATACTTTCAGTTCCATGGGAGAATTCATGAACTTATTCTGGCCTGGTTCAAAGCTAATTTGAAGATCAGTGAGTGTCTCAAAGAGGTGATGCAGAGAGATGCAGTGGAGATGCAGAGAGAACCGAGTTCAAATCCAGGACCCATCTAACTTGTCATTTTAGACAAAGGACTCGGTGCCTCAGGGTTTTTTTTTCCCCCACCAAAACATGTATGGTAATGTCTGCCTCACAAGACTAAGGAGAAGATTAAGCAGTGTTTAGAACACAGTAAGTACCTGGGAAGTGTGTGCTTATTTTCCTAAACACACACCATAAACCAGGCAGAGGAAGGGGTGGAAACCCTCCATGACTTGACTGTAGCCTTGTGCCCAACACTGCTGAAGAGTGCAGTGAAGGTCAGCCTTGAGGAGCCCAAGTTTCATTCAGGGCTGCAAATAGCAGTGCTGAGACTGGTTCTCCTTTCTCCCAGTGTGGGGACTTTTGCATCTCACCACAGGGCATGGGGACAAACTGAGAAGTCAACTGCCCCTCCCACTGTCTGTAAATGGGGTGGCTAACCTTGGACGATCCCTTCTTGCTCCAGGCATGGTGGCGTCAGTGACAGTCTTTCCATCCCACCCAGTGTCCAAGATGTGCTGAGTGCTAAGTGGCCACCTCCAGATCCCGTGACGTGGACCAAAATGGGGGCCAGATGGTGGAAGTAGGAGACGCCCAGGGGATGACCCCTGGTGCAGACTCTGCAGCCACTTGCCTTGGGACCCTAAACCGCCCACAAGCCTGGGCCCCAAGCCCACCTGTACCGCTGCCTCTCACTCCCCAGCTGAAAGTTCTCATACTGGATGGAGGTCTGGCGGCCTTCCCAGTCTCGCAGCTCCACACGTAGCAAGTAGGCAGTTCTGCTGGTCAGGCGGTGCACAGCCTCATTGCCCAGCCAGTGCTCTCTAGCTACATTGCCAAAACCCTGTGGGGAGGAGAGGAAAGGGTGGCTGTGTGCTGAAGAGGGAGGCAGTGTTTGTGGCTGAGGAGCTGGGCCAGCCAAGGCTCCATGGCCACTTAGCCAGGGTCATTGCCTAATGAGAAAGTTCATAAGGACAATGTGCACAGGTCTGGGACAGGAGCTCCCCTCTAGAGATCAAAGATGAGGTGTTTGTAAACTTTAAGCCCACTAAAAATAACTGAAATCACATTCCTCTAAAGTCAGAAACACTCACAACTTGTTTGTGGTGATAGAAATTGGAATAGCTGGGGAATGGCTCAGTGAGGAAGAGCAATTGCTGTTCAGGAATGAGGGTGGAGTCAGAAACCCAACACCCATGTATGAAACAGAGAGGAGACTCACTGGGGCTTCCTGGACACCAACCTGGCTCGACTCAAGGGAGTAAGGCAGAAGAAAGGGTGAGAGCAGGACCCAACACCCTCTACTGGCCTTCTAGCATGACTGCAAACACTTGTGTATGCACTGCACTGGTAAACTCACACTCACAGATAATAAAATAAAAAGAAATAGTCACTACCTTTGGAGACACACCTAGGGAAATGGGGTACAGGGGGACTTTCCAGGTGCCAGGAAGCTGGGTGTTAAGGTGGTGTGAATGGCAGTCACATGGATGAGCCTGTGGGGAGGTTTATGGAGCTCTTTGCTTTATAGTTGTGTGCTCAGCTACTTGTATGGTAAGCCTCAGCAGAAATGGCTGATCCAACTGCCAGGCAGGAGAGGCAGAGAACAGTTTTCCAGAGGTGGGATGGCGGTCAAACAGTTTCAGCAATGGAGAAATGTAAGGCTATCAATCCTCAGAGTGTCTTTGTAACCCAAGCTCCAGGGTGGCAAGAGACCAATGCCCTTTGGCAGAGCCATCTCTCAGGACCAAGGACAGGGGCACACAGTGTCCACTTGATCTGCTGGCTGCTTAATGCCAGACACTGTTAAGTCTTTATCTAGAGGACAGTTGATGGACACCGACTGATTTCTTGTGAATGTTTTCTATTTCTTTTACTTTTGAAAACTTTAAGGGTTTTAAAGTCAGCTTGCCAAAATTCCTAAGTTCAAAATTTAACAGAAAACAAAATTGGAAGGCAGCCAGGCACTCCTTGCCATTCATATGTTCTTGGGAGCAGTCCCACTTTCAAGAATCTGTCTTAAACTGAGTGTGGTGGTATAGCCCTATGATCTCAGCGTTGTGAAGGTGGAGGCAGGAGGATCAGAAGTTGAAAGTCTGTTACAAAGAGAGTTTGAGGTCCACTTGCAATACATGAAATCCAGAAGAAGATGAGGCAGAGGCAGAAAAATGTATCTTGTAGATGTGTTTCAGATGTATAGAAAGATGAGGAAATTTGAAGAGCCTGGTGGCTCATGCCTTTAATCTCCTCACTTGGGAGGCAGAGGAAGGTGGATCTCTGTGAGTTCTAGACCAGCCTTGTCTACACAGGACAGCTGGTGCTATGTAGACTGACCCTGTCTCAAACAAACAAACAAACAACAATGAAGAAATTAATTCAAGCCACATAGTCAGGGATAATGTGAATTTTTTGTTTCATTCTTTGTAGTTTTTGTGTGTGTGTGTGTGTGTGTGTGTGTGTGTATGAGTGTGTATGTGTGTGCATGCACATGTATGCAGTCTAGAGATCAATGCCAGGTGTCACTACTCTGTTGTGACATCTTTGTTTTCCAGATAGAATTTCTCACTGGCTTGGAGCCTGGGATTCACCGAGGCTGGTTAGTCTTTGAGCTCCAGAGATCTGTGTGTGTCTTTGCCTCCCCAGATCTGGAACCACAGATACAAGACGGCCTTTTCAGCCTTCTTATGTGAGTTCTGGGAATCAAACTTAGGTTCCCCTGTTCACAGAGCAAGCATTTCATCTACTGAGATACCTCTCCAGTCCCTCCTTTGGATTCTTTAAGAAAATTATTAACATGCAAGTGTTAAATTTTCAAATATTAAAACAAATATCGAATTTCATTCTTAGGACACATGTGAAGAATGTCAAAGAGGGGCTCAATTTGAGGTCAGGTCTGGAAAAGCAAGCGAGCCTGGCAGTTGGTTTTAGGTGAGCTCTGCTCTCACCCAGGGGAAAGCTAGGGCTTTCCAGTCTCCAGCTCAGCACCCGCCTGCACAGGCTCTGGGCTGGGAGCCCCCTAGACAGCATATTACCTCTTTGTATTCCTCCCAGGTCCTCTGGAAATTCATGCTTCCATCTTCCCGTTGTTGGATGAGGGTCCAGCCACCTCCATCGGTCTCCATGTCACAGAATACCTGTGAGGAGGTAGAACAACATAGCTGGACGCACTTGGAGGAGCCACAAGCCAAGTCTCAGGCAGCCTAAATGTAACTTGGCTGAACTCTGCCCCTCTCTAGCAACAATGAACCCGAGGTCAAGGGCATCAGGAAAGTCCAGACGCAGACTCCCCGCCCACTGACATCATTGTTCAAGGAGGCCAGTGGCTGACACACTCTCAGAGCCTTCTCCCCATTTGCAGAGTGGGGATGTTCTCTGAAAACCAGCATTATTGTGAGAATTTCAGAATAGAAGCTGACACACACAAGGTCTTCTCATTTGTTATTATTGTAGGGGTGCAGCCAGGGTCAAAGTTCACATTAGACACCTGACAGAAACAACTTGAGGGAGGAAGGACTTATTTTGCTCATGGCTTAAGAGCATTTTCAGGGCACAGTTGCTTGGCATTCTGTGCTGGGACAAAACATTATGGTGGTGTGAGTATGAATGTGTGTGTATGTGTGTGTGAGTGTGTATGTATGTGCATGATGTGTATGTGTGTGAATGTGTATGTGTGTGTGTGTATGTATGTGATGTGTATGTGTGAATGTGTGTATATGTGTGTGATATGTGCAATGTATGAGTGTATGTATGAATGTGTGTGTATATGTGTATGTGACATGTGTGTATTTATGTGTGTATGAATGCATATGTATGTGTGTGAGTATATATGTAAGTGTGTGATGTGTGCAATATATATGTGTGTGAATGTGTATATATGTGTGTGAATGCATAAGTGTATATGTGTGTGTGATGTGTGCAATGTATACGTGTGTGATGTTTATTTGTGTGAATATGTGTGTATATGTGTGTGTGAATGTGTGTGAATGCGTGAGTGTATATGTGTGTGATGTGTACAGTATATATGTGTGTGATGTTTATTTGTGTGAATATGTGTGTATATGTGTGCGTGTGTGTGTGAATGTGTGTGTATGTGTGTGTATATTGTATATGGGTATGTGAATGGGAAGTCTGTGTCTCATTCTGTCTGGCCTACCTCAAACCTCGCTCCTGACACTTACATGTCCCCTGACCCCCTCTCGCTGGGGAACTGTCAAGCTCAGAGAAACCTTGGAGCCTCTCATGGGTTGGTGGCACCCCAACAGCCCATCACCAGCTTTCCAGACCCAACTCCTGCTTCTCCTGGACTGTATGTGAATGAAATAACCTGCTTGGGCAAAGACAAATAGGTGTGCCTAGTGCCGTCACTTACACAGGTGGCTGTCATCTTTACCAGCACAGAACTTCCTTCTGCCTAGAAGTTTGGTTCTGGAGAAGATGGTACTCCAGGGTAGACTGCTGTCTTTGTGAACTTCTGCTTTATTCCTTTCTTAGAACCTGCCTGGTGAGAGTTTCCAGAAACAGAGATCCCTCCTTCTCTGGGCTCTCTGATGGTGGATAAAGCCTAGTGTTGATGGGGCAGGGTAGGAGGTCCTGTCAGGAAGTCCCCAGTTCAGCAACATCTTAAAAACTCTAACCTTGAGAGGCCTTGTCATGTTAGCCCCATAGATGGCATAGACACCACTGGTGTTGACCCCGGAGCGCTTGATCTCTGCACAATCCTGGAACAGTGGCTTAGGTGTCTTTAAGGAAACTGCAACAGGACAAAGCAAATGTCAGCCAGGAGGTCAGGCAGGCCTGGCAGTGCACAGCCATACTGCCAACACTCTCATAGCAGAGGTGGGAAGATCCCGAATTCAAGACCTACCTGGACCATAAAATCTTGTTTCAAAGTGAAGGAAGAATAGAAAGAGAAAAGGGAAGGAGGAAGAGAGGAAGAGACTCAGAGAAGGAAAGGAGAAAGCATCAGCAGGAAGTGAGCAGGCTGAGAGAGGAGACCAGGCAGTGCACTTCCTGCCTGGGGCAGTCCAGAGACAGGAAGATGCAGGCTTTTCTCAGGAGGGGATGGTGAGTTGGGACCATCCAGGTGAGGGAGAAGTCTGCCTAGAGGAAACAGCACATTGTCCATATCCCTGGGTAGGAATAGCTCTCTGTGCAGGGGATGGGGTGCAGGGAGGATCACCAGTGTCCACTGTGACCTAATATTGAAGTAAGGGTAGGGGCCACTTCACAGACAAGTGAAGGAGAAAAGAAAAATGAGAAGCTTGGACTTCTGCAGGGTCAGCAGCATCAAACACCAGTAGGAGGGGGAGGAGCCTGACTGCAGGGCCTTGGCACAGTGCTTTGCCTGAGTGGAGTGGCCTGGAGCAGAGGATCCCTGTCAGGAGCATCTAGAATAGGCTAGGGTTAGCAGGTGGCCTTCCTAGAGGTAACCCATGGTTTTTGCATGGTCTGCCAGGGGTAAACTCGATGGCAAGGTTCCAGAGAGACTTCATCTCAAGGTTGCTTCTTGCAGCTAATATGCCTTTC
Organism: Rhabdomys pumilio; assembly: GCA_030674055.1. Taxonomy (NCBI): domain Eukaryota; kingdom Metazoa; phylum Chordata; class Mammalia; order Rodentia; family Muridae; genus Rhabdomys; species Rhabdomys pumilio. The sequence continues at coordinate 212,844,395 of JANHMN010000002.1, read as the reverse complement.
CTGTCATTATTAAATTAATATAAATAATCTCCGGGCATTAGCCCACCCTATTGATCAGATTTCCTGCAGATCAACGTAAAGATGAACTTTCATGAATTGATGCTGTTCAGATGAATTAATGAGTCTATAGAATTCCTAATTGATTCAAATAATTTTAGGAAGAAAGTTTTTTTAGTGATAGTTTAGTTGTTTTGCTAGAAAGAGATAATAAAATTAGAATCAAGAATAGAATGTGCCCCTTCATATAGTAAACAGAGGCTGCATAATAAGAAATACATTGAGCTTTCATAACCACACTAAGAAAAGAAATAGGCTTGGGATAAATTTGTGCTCAAGGAAAAACATTTAGGCCCAAGGATATAGCCACAGGTGTGCACTATGATAAGGCAAGGCCATGCGAAACTGTTGCTTTGAACTTATAATGAGCTTACAGAATGAAACACTGCTTTGAACCTACTATCAACATCCTCCTGTAACTCCCATTTTATGTAACATTTTATCTGTGAGGTAATTTTCTAAAGAACTTTTTGTCTATGAATGTACAAAAAGGCCAGAGACAAGAAATAAAATTGTTAGTTGGATGGTTTGGCTGTGGGGGCTCTGTCCCATCCATCCATCCATCCATCCATCCATCCATCCATCCATCCATCCATCCAAGTGTAAATGTCTGTTTGTACATATGTGTGTGGGTACATGTCTATGTATGTAAGCATGCATGAATACTTGTGGAGTGTATGAGACAGGTGGTTGGACCCAATAAAAATGTGAATGTGTTAATATGTAAATGAAAATGTAAATGTGTGTATGAATGTATATGTCTTTGTGTATTTGCCTGTATAAAGCATCTTAATTCTTTTCCTTCCTTCCTCTTTGGTTCACAAAGAGTTAATCATTCTAGTTAGAAAAGCTTCTGGCTGCCTGGACAGAGAAGGGGGTGATAGCAATAAGTTTTTACTTAATTCCCCACTGCTAGGCAACAGGCGTTAGTTGCCCAAGCCAGCAGTTTTTGACATAGAATAAGAAAGAAAGTTTTTAGAATTTTTTAAAAGAAGTAATCAGCAAGCATTCAGTATAGTTAGAAAGCTAGAAGGCCAGAGACCATCAGTCTTTAAAGCTACCTCTACATCCGATCCTGTGTCCTGCTTCAGACCATTCCAGGCCAAGCTGGCTCCTGGCAGATGCCAGCAGGCAAGCCAGAGCTGGGCTGCTAGGCTTCAGCACATGGAGAAGGCAGGTGACACCTGCCTTCCACAGAGACACTTCCCATGTCCTAGGACAGACACTGAAGCACAGGACGAGGACTGACCCAAGGGCTCTCAGCCTCCCCTTCCTGGAGTGTCTTTCAGAGGGGACCTGGGCTTTTTGTGTCCCTCTGATAAACTGGATCTCCTGCAGCTCTAGTTAGAGGCCTTCTCATCCTGCCCTCCTGGAAGTTGACTTCTGGCCTTCAAGGGCCCACGTACATTCCCTAAGCAATGTATTCTTGAGACCAAGAGACTATTAATTTAGTGACTGGAATCTTCCATGACCCCAATATATACAGGGAGTTAAAGTTCTTCTGTCTAGCTCTCTTAGCAGGCTTGGGATGAGATTTTACTAGAATCCCATCTCTCTGAGAGGTAGGTGCCTAAAGATGGAGCCAAAATTGTGGAGGAATGGTTGTTGATACAACAAACAAACAAACAACCCATCAGGATGCTACTGGGGGTGGGACTTCCTGTTTGGTCTTTACATCTGGATGGTGGCTCTCAGATCCTGGCATTGGAAGACATGTTTGAACCGGGTTGCTCCATACCACAAATGAAGCGTCAAAAATGTTTCCTAGTCAGGGATCTCTAGTGCCAGCATGGCAGCAGCCCTCAGACCCCTCAGGGAATGAGAGGCCAGCAAATGCAAGTAACATTATAGCTTGGAGGTAAGAAGAGACAGGCCACACTACTTAACGAATCAGGGCAGAGCTGGGAGCTGGTCTGAGGTTTTTAGCTACTCTCTCTGAGGCTCTGTCTACAGCCCATTTCCTCAGTGAACAATAGCAATAACAGTCCAATAAAAATGCTTTTACCTGGGACTATTGCGTTGGAGGGTTTCCTAGGAGCAAGGTACTGCTGGGAGCATCTTGAGCTCAGGAAAAAGGATTCGGGGGTCAGCACAAAAATAAGACTGGACCAATATGGCAATGAAGTAGTGTGGTGGAATGTGTGTCCTGGTTCCTCATCTGTCCAGTTCCTACCCCTCCCCACCCTGGGTCTGGCTCTAGGCACGGTGAAGAGCCCCAGCCAGTGTGACCTTTACTGTGCGCTCTGCTGAGAAGTGCTGGAGCAAGTGTCTTATCATGAAGGTGAGAAGTCAGATGACTAGTAAGGTGAGGAAGGCTGTCTGGCTCAAACTCTGCTTACTCCACAGGCTAGCCCTCCCCCTCTCCACCCTTCCCTGGGGTTGGATGTCTCATCTGAGCACAGGGAGGCTGGACAAATGGACCATGGCATGAACACTGCTTTTACACAGTGCACAACTGAGCCTGTGTCCCTGTCCTCACTTTGTGACTGCAGAGTAGCTATGCTGGCTGTCCACTGGGCTTCTGCATGCCCTGTCCCACCCTGTGCTCAACTCTCATTCGTCAGTCTTCCATGGGTTCTCCATCAGTACAGGGGGCAAGAGAAACTACCAAAAGTCTTTTCTTGGTACCAGTCAGGCAAGTGGATAGGTGTTTGGACAGAGAGTGATTGGGTGCTCGACACAACCTCCCACTGCACTTAGGGAACAGTCACTCAACCTCAGTGGGAGGAGACAGGAAGCTATGGACCTGTAAGGAGAGGCCCCGGCCCAGGTCCTGTCCTTGCCTGTGAGAAACCCACACGCACATGGGACTCATTCAGATTGTCTCTCTACCAGGACTGTGCACAAGCCCCTAACGGCTTCTGGTCACTGCCTATCCTGCGGTTTAGAAGGCATCTACCTCCCCCACTCATGGCTTCCCTAGCCTGCTGGACTGAGGGTGAACTCATGGTGGGATCCTCTGCCCCAGTTCCCTTTCAGCCTGGAACTCCTTCACCTGATTGACACTGGGTAGCTTACAGAAGGCTCAGCCTCCCCCAAGGTGGTTGCAGATTGTTCTACAACAGTAGCCCCTTTGGTTTCTCACCCAGTCTACACTAGTCTGTGCTTTCTAAAAGAAATCCCACCCCATCCATACTCTCTAGTGCCCCCTGCTGGCCTTAGCATGAAGTGCCCTCTTCGTTGCCCTCCCTTAGCATTCTGAGCTGTGGAAACTGGAGGCAGAAAGCTAAGTGTACCTGGCAGACAGTAGGCCCTTCCCTTCTCCTTCCCACTGAGACCCGACAAACAGTAAGGAATTTTGCAGGGGACAGAAGCCACGACAGCTGTATGCTGCTGTGTCCATGCCACCCATGCCTCTGCCTGGCACACAGTGGGTGCTCAATAAAGACTTGGTGGTTAAGTGGGTGCAGATAGAACCAGGTATGCCAAGATGGCTTTGGAGTAAGCTAGGCATGGCTCTCCTTTCTATGGTAGGCTGGAGATGCCACATGTCTTCCCACTTCCATGTGACTCTTAGCCTTGGAGGGAGCAGGAACACCAAGGAGAGACAGAAACCTTGGCACTTGTGTGGGACTCTTCCATTCTTTGGGGAAACTGAGGCCCAGGGAGACATGTAGCAAGCTAAGCTGAATAACTGGGTATGGTGGTGCATGCATTTAATCTGAGCACTTGGGAGACCAAGGCAGGCAGAACTCTGTGAGTTTGAGGCCAGTCCACATTACATAGCAAGTTCCAAGCTGGAACTATATGGTGACACCTGATTTTTGTTTTTTGAAAAAAAAATCTGGCACCCACACTTTTCAGTGTAGTTGTGATTGCCTGTGTTGTCACCATCTCCATTCAACAGATGGGGAAACTGAGGCCAGGAGTGGAACCAAGCATAGCTAAGATCTCCTAGGAGACAAGGGCAGAGTCTGAGTTGAATACTCTTAGGGGCTGCTGTGGCCAGTATGATCACAGTTCACTGAATTTCTCTTTTGCAAATGGTAGGAGAGAGCTGGCCTCTCCCATGATGTGTCCCTGGCCTACAGTGGCTGAGGAGGCTACACAGGGTCTCCCTCCCATCTTTGACTCTCCACCCTAGTCCCTGCTTACTCACTCTTGCTCACCTGGGTGCTGGTCCTGGGCTACAATCCGCACCAGGCGCTGTACTAACTCCATCAGTTTCTGCTGCTGCTGTTGCAGGGAGCTGGAATTGCTGCCGAGGGCTTGCAGATTGTGCTTCAGGTTAGCCAGGGCCCCGGTCTGATGGCTCAGGAAGCTCTGCAGTTGTTCCCTCTTGTCTTGGAGGCTGTTAAGCTGGGCCTGATGCTGTGCTTCCAATGCCTGCAGCCTGATCTCCAGGGCCCTGCCAGGTGGGACACAGAGCGGTGAGCCTAAGGTCTCCACTAACCATTCACCCCAGCCCCAGCTTCGGTGGTTGGGGATGAATATGACAGCTGTACATACTGTGCAGAGGCTCAGAGGCTCAGAGGCTCAGAGACACTCAGCGTCTGGTTCAGGGTCACATAGTCTGGTAGTCTGTGTCTACTATAGCTCAGATCAAGGAAGAGGGGGTGTGTACGGAGTCACGTGAATAGGAGTGAGCAAAGGGATAAGGTCGGGATGAAAGGACCCAACAACAAGCCAGGAACCAGGAGCGCAAGCCCAGAAGGGATGTCTTTTGACCTTGTGTGTTCCACCCCAAAGGAGATAGTCTCTATGGAATTCGGGCATGATACTGCTTATATGTGAGAAAGGAGAGGCATCATAGATGCCCAACAATCAGGGCTGGTGGGGCTGTTCTGTTGTGGCGTTCCCAGGATTGTGCTATAGCTGTGGGGAGGAAGGAGGTGAAGGTCCTGGCAAAGAGCTAGTAAGGGGGAGGTGAGGACTAACCTGGCAGAGCCTCTGGTGGAACCTCAAGCATGGGAGACAAAAGAAGAGAGGAAGAAGAAAGAAATGCTTGGCAGTATGGGGTGCTGGGGACAGACAGACAGATGTGGAAAGACGCTATGAGCCTCAGTGTGAGTGAGAGGAAGGCAGGAGAACCCTGGCTGGGATGGGCTTCTACGGAAATAAAACAAGTACAGGAGACAGGCTTGCACTTGTGGTGCTTTCTTTATCTGCTTGCAGTACTCGGGTGCAACACAGGCAAGTGAGTTGAGTGCCCTTATACCACACAGCTCTACTGGGGCAATAAGCACATGGTGTATTCTGGTATAAAAAGCAGAAAGTGTTAAGAAAAGAAAGCTTTCCACTCAGCTCCTCCTCTTCAGGCATCGTCTCTTGTCTGTGGGAGATGAAACGTGGAAGCATTGGTAGATTGGTAAAAAGCTGGAACTGACCTTAATGTCCATTGATTGGGGCCTGGGAAATAGACACTGAAAAACTCTGGGAAGTTGGAGAAAGCTCAAATGAGATCACTCAGCAGCAGAACCAAGCTATGGGCCTTGGACATCAGATTTCCCTGCCTTGTCTCTACCCCAGGGCTGGTTTCTGTTTGTTTGTTTGTTTGTTTGTTTGTTTGTGTCTGTGCTAAGTCCTGTTGTCCCCAGAGCATACTTATACAGAATACCAGACTGACCATGAGGACTGACGCTGGGAACTGCTTTCTCCAGAAAGAGGTACTTCAGGCTTGTGTGCTTACAGTTACAGAAACTAGTTAAAGTTCACAATGTGGAGTGCAGAGCATGAAAAGTGTATTTTAATAAAGTAACGAAAATGGAAAGCAGAAAGAGAGAGATGGGTGTGTTTGCATAAGCCTATCATCCCAATGCCAGAGGCTGAGGCAGGAGGATAGAAAGTTTGAAGACAGCTGGGCTACATAGAAAGAACCTGTCTCAGCGAAACAGAACAGACAAACTGACAACCCGCCCCCAAACCTTCCAAACAAGGGGCAGTGTGTGTGCACATGTGTATGTGTGTGTATGTGTACTTGTGTGCATGTATATATGCATGTGTGTGTTTGTGTGCGTGCTTGTGTACTTGTGCATGTGTGTTTGTGTGCATGCATGCGTACTTGTGTGCATGTGTGTGTGTATGTGTACTTGTGTGTATGTATATGTGTATGTATGTATGTTTGTGTGAGTGCATGTGTACTTGTGCATGTTTGTTTGTGTGCATGCATGCATACTTGTGTGCATGTGTGTGTGGGGGTGCATGTGAGTGTATGAATGTGTGTGTACGTGTATGCATGTGTGTTTATGTGTGTGTGTGTTCATGTGCATGCATGCACTGCATGCCAGCACTACAAAAAGAAAGAAGGTGGGGAGGAGAGATTCAAAGAAAAATGCATGGCCTCTATTGATACCGAACACTGGGAGCTGCCTTGTTTGGACTCCGAGCCTAATTCTGATTCTTATCTAGCTCTAAGCTCACCCCGGCTGTGTCCCCAGTCCTAGCTCCATCCTACAGTGATCCTTCACCCCAGTACAAATCCAGGCCTCAGTCCCACCCTGACACTGGCCAGGCCCAGCGGCTCACCACAGCTCTAGTCCTGTCCCCGCTCACCTGTTGCGGCCCTGCAGCCGCTGCAGCTCGCGGCTCTGCATCAGCATCTGCCTCTCCAGCTTGTTGGTGGACAGTGAGTTCTCCAGCATTTGGGTCTTCATGTGTGACGTCTGGTTTAGGACCTGTCCCAAAAAGCAGGAGGTTTGTTGGGGGATGTGTGTTATGTAGACCACTCTTGAAGCTTGCCAATCCATTGCCATAGTCTGAAGCTTTCAGTTTCCATGGTTACTAGCTTACTACATTCCATAGGCCTTATCTGACTTAGCTGTTCCTGAGCTGTCTTTCCTCATTACTACATTTGTACATCAGTGCTAATCTCCAAGCCATTAGGGGTTCCAGAGACGTAACTTTGACCCCACATGCAATCCATCAGCCCTATCTTCCAAATGCCCCTAACCACTCCCTTCCCTCCAAGGCCATATGGACTCTTGACCTGTCCTAGCTAGCTTCAGCTGTCAACGTGACAGCCCAGAGTTATCTGAGGAAATCCCAGTTAGGAGAATGTTTCTGTAAGATTGGCCTGTGGGTATGTCTATGGGCCGTTCACGTGATTGTTGTTGACATGGGAGGGCTTAGTCCACTGTGAGTGATGCTACTCCCGGGCAGGTGGTCCTGAGTTGTGTAAGCAAGCAAACTGAGCAAGCCATGGGGGGCAAGCCAGTGTGCAGCATTCCTCCGTGGCTCCTGCCTCTGTCCCTGCTTGGGTGTCTGCCTTGACTTCCTTCAGTGATGAACTGTTACTTGGACGCATAAGTTAAATAAGCCCTTGCCTCCCTAGAGTTCTTTTAGTCATGCGTTTATCATAGTAACAGAAAGCTAACTAGCTTTACTGTCTGCTGACAGTGTCCCGCGCTGGCCTCACAGGGCACCCTGCCCCTGCTGTATCAGCTTCATCCCTTTCCTATGGCAGCAGTCTGAGGCAACCTTTCCTGCTGTGGCCCCTTTACTCCCCCTTTGCTCAAAATCCATCTGTGGAAAGTTGATCCTAGGCCCATGATTCAGTTTCTCTCTACTACCCTCCCTGCCCTATCCCTCGGGACACCAGCCCTCCATGTCCCTGGAGCAGGCTCGCCCTCTCCCCCGCCCCTGCCCCCATGAGCTTTTATGCATTCTGTTCTCCCTGTCTGGTGTGCTCTTCCTAGCAACTTGGCTCATGTCCTAGTAACACTGTATCCCAGTGTCCTTCTGACCTTGCTGTCTGGACTCATCACCTCCCATTCTACCCATGGACCCAGCAGCACACCCTTCTTTCTCTCTCTGTGTGCCACTTTCCTGGCATGGTCACTGAGTAACATACAGGAGCTGTGTATCCTGATTGCCTTCTTGGGGAGTTCCAGGGCAATAGGATATCTTGATTGACTTGCTTATGGCACTAAACTGGGACCAGGGTTTGGCATAGTGCCTGGCACACAGGAGGGATTGCTCCTTGTCCCCTGCTCCCTCTTTCTCTCTTGGCTGCCTTACTTGGCCTGTTGAGGTCACAGTCTCTTTATCATCCACTTCTCCCAGTGCACTGTAATCTCTGGGGCAGGGGCTTTGCCAGTGTTGCCTTTGCCCAGTGCCCAGCAGTCTTGGCATTGAGCTTACACAAAGAAGTCAGATCGAGTGCAGCTGTATAGAGGGAGATGACCGGTTATGTGAATGCATGCATCATCAGGGAGAGGAGACCAGGGGGCTTCAGGCCCCGACCTCACCAGGACAGTGACAGGAAAAGATGGGAAGCCTAGAGGATCAGCCTAGTCTCCTGTTACCTGTGCCTCCACAGCAGTCAGCTTGTGGGTTTGAGCCATAGTCTGGTTCATGAGGTTGGTGCCCAGTGCCAGCATGGTGGTTGTCTGGTTCTGGATTGTGTGCTGTTGGGCCTGCGCCAGGTCTGACCTCAAGTTCATCTGGATGGATCGCTCCAGCTGTAGGGAGACAGAGGGCTGTGGTGAAATGGCAGGGACTGGGGGAAGAAGCCTCCTGTGGCTCCCTCCCATGAAGCTCCATGGCAGAACACAGATCAGCAGTTAGAGGTGGATCCCTGGCTGAGGATGTACTACGTCAGGCCACTGCTCCCCTCTCCTAGGTTCCCCTCACTGGCCTCTCTCTTTATTCTTATTCCAAACAGTCTGTTCCCACCAGGTAGACAGAGGATCCCATTGAAACTAGGTAAGCTCTCCTTTGCTCTGTGTTAACCCCGGGTCCCCATCTCACAAGAAAAGCTAAAAACATTGACTGGTAGTGTCTTCTATGGCTAGCCCACCCCTCCCTTCATCCTTCCTTCCATCTGTCATTCTAATCCAGAAGTCACACCCCCACACTTCCCTCCTATACAAGCACACAACCCCATCTTAGGGCCTTTGACCATCCTATACCCCTGTACTCTCTCCAGAGCCCTCTCCCCACCCACATGGCTCACTCCCTCGTGTCGGTGCATTGGTGTCACACACTCATCACTCCCTAGGATTATGCCAGACATCTCTTTTTATCTCTCTTCCCCTGCAGAATGTCAAGAACATGAAGCCAGGGATGCAATCTCGCTTAGTCTCCACGTCTATCACAGCATCAGCATCAGGTAATCAGCGGGTGCTCAATAACTGTGTTCAAGGAATTGATGGGAAAGGGAGGGCAGCAGGGATCAGAGTGTAGCCCTCATGCCCTGCCTTTCCCCCTAGGGGACAGCCAGCCTGTGGTGGGGTTAGGGGGTGGGCTCATATCTTTCCCTTGTACAGGTTTTCAGGCCCATCTGCCAAGTTGAATTTTCTCTTAGCCCTGCTGTCTGCCAAACAGAGCTGAGCTCACAGCATCCAAGAGCCCTGGACCCCGTGAGCTGGCTTCCTTTCTTTGGCAGGGCTATATTCTTCCTGAGAGCCCATGGTGCTTGTCTCCTTGGAAGCCAAGAGCAAGTTGGAGAGGTGGACAGTGAGTTCTCAGGCGCAGCCGCCCCTTCGCTGCTCTTGGATGCACACACTGCTTGGATCCCCTTCCTCTGTCTCTCAGGCCAGAACTCAGGCTTCCATAAGGTTCACTGGAGCCACTCAAAGGGGCCTTGGAAGGTCAAGACTCTCAGGGAGGGGTGCATGACTGGAGGTCATGCTCGCTCAGGCTAATTCTTCTTTCGTTTCCCCCTTCCTTTGCCCACCCATCTTTTCCTGCCATGAGCACTTTGAAAGGTGTGTGCTCTATTGCCAAGTCCCAGTGGTGCACAGAAAGAGTGCTGGAGTGCTAGAATTGCCTAGAGGTCTCCTGGATCCGCCTCAGTTGGGAGCTGGTTAGAAATGTGGTTTTTCAGAGCTGGCCCAGCACTACTGATTGTGGACCCAGGGGAGAAGCAGCTGTGTGTTCTTTAATAAACCTCCAGCTAAAACCAGCTGAGACCTCAAAGTGGAACTCACAAGAAAGATGGGCGGACCAGTGTGGAGCTTCTCCAGTCTTCTGCTCTTCACCTTCCTTCTTCCTCTGCAGCATCCCTGGACCTAACCCTTCCTTGCAGCTCCTGGAGAATATGTGCTCACAAATACATTTCAAAACTAAGACCTCATCCCTGCAGCTGCCTGCCAATTTCTCTATTCTAAGAGTGTTGGTCCTCACTTCTATCTGTTGCAGACGGGGTCTGTGGTCCCCCCTTATTGACTAACTGGCCTCAGAGCCTCTTGGGGATTCTTCTCTCTCAGTCTTCCATCCTGCAGGGATGCTGGGATTACAGACATGTACTACCTGCATCTTGCTTTCTGTGGGTTCTGGGGATCCAAACTCAGGCTCTCATGGTTGTGTGGCCAGTGCTCTGTCCACAGGGTGGTCACTGTGGTCTCCTTGACCTTGTAGTTCATACGGACTTATCACCAGCACAACTGTTGGACATACACCTAATGTGCCCTTTTCCTACAACCTGGGCACCACCGAGTCCTCCCTCTCATGCTCCAGTCTTGGTCTCGTTGGTTTCATGATCTGTCTTTCCCTAGGTCAGGGGTCCTCAATAGGGGGCCGGGGGGTCTGTGAAGAGACTGCAGGAGTCCATGACATTGAGTGAGTGCAAGATAACATTGAACATGGATTTGTGATTGCGATTTGGCATTTCCACTCACTCTAGCTCAGGCTACAGAGAAGCAGAGGTGGCCCAGTAGGCCCTATGACTCTACGGTAAAGAGAAGTTCTGAATACTTAACATACTTAGTATGTTGTTTCTTTTGATTTGTTTTGTTTTGTTTTTTTCACTCAGTGTGACTATGGAATTATGGGAGTTATCAACCCATCACTGGATGAGGCAACAATTCCACTGTCAACTTGGTCTTTAATATTTGGATTATGACCTCAGTATTGCTAGATATTGCTCTAAGGACCTTGACTTTAGTTTTTCTTTTGTGTGTATTTGTGTGACCTTTTGAGACAGGGGCTTGCTCTATAGCCCAACATTTAGGAAACTGGTCTTGAACTCACAACTATCCTCCTGATTTATCCTCTGAGTGTTAGGGTCATGGGTGTATACCACCATACTTAGTTGATTTTTATGTGTTTCTAAGAAAATCTATTGGCGTTCTCTGGGGCTAGATACTGAGGAGCCCAGTGCTCCAAACACCCCAGGGTGCTGTCTGTGTGCTTTGGCTACTCTGGGGACCTTCATAACTCACAAATCACCATTTCCTATGAGCAATTCTTCCTGGACACCCCTCCGTATCTGGACAGGTTTCCAACAGGCACCTCTAAAATTGAATATGGGGGAAGCACACCTATAATTCCAGCACTTGTAGGTAGACAAGAGGATAAGTAATTTAAGGGTGTCCTTAGCTACATAGTGAATTCAAGGCTAGCCTGGGCTACATGAGACCCTGTCTCAGAACAATCAAACAACCAGCGTCTCCAGCGCCCTGCATAGGACTCTGAGTTCTACTTCCCTCTGTGTTCCTGCTCTCATTTTGCTCATCTCAGTGAATGGCCCCGCCCCTTCCTGCTCTCATTTTGCTCATTCTAGTAAATGGCCCTGCCCCTTTCTGAAGCCCCAAACCCAGACCTTAATCTTGACTCTGTTCACCCTACATGTCCTGCTATTAAGTCTGTCTCAGAGATCCCAGCAAGAGCTTCCAGTCTGTTTGCCTCTTCCCTCAGCTCCCCAGGGATGCTACCGAGTGGCTATTGGGGCTCACCAGTGGCTAGGGTGCAGCAGACACTGCTGGGTCTGCACTTAGATTCTTCTCAGCAAGAGCCTTCTGGAACATGGATTAGATGTAGACTCCAGGGCCCCAAGTTTCTACTTAGACAGTCAGCAGTAAGTTCATTCCTGAGTAGGGAACTTTCTAGACACCTCTCCACACTTCAGAGTGAAGGTCACCTCTCCTACCCAGGATAGGTTCCAAGTTATAATCTACATATAGGAAACCCAAGGTTCCACTGGGCCTCCTTTATCCTATAGGACTCAGGGTGACTTTGGGCCCTCTCAGTTATTGGGATTCCCTAAAAGACTGTCCTCTGCTTTCCCCTAGTGGGCCTGTGGTTTTAAGTAGATGGGTGGGGCATAGGCCATCCACAGCTGGATCCTATTACCGGATCTGCTAGCCCACCCACTGGCTTGGGCCCTCAGCAGATAATCCCAGCCAGATGGCCTGGTTCAGCCAGGCTGAGGTTCTGGATACCAACACCAGGCTAGACAGGCGCCTGGGGATGGCCCCAGGCTGAGGCATCAGCCAATGGCTGTGGAAAGGAATCCACTTGAGAAACTGATGCAGGCAGGTCTGCTATTATTTGGGCATCAGACCGTCAGTGCCTTTTCTAGCACCTTGGAGCAGCATATTCTTGTAATCTGAGCCAGCAGTGTACATACCAATCCCCAGCCTGTACTCTACCTTGGCCCTGGGCCCAAGGTCCAACTCTGCTGCTTTTCAGTGTGAGCTCTGGAGGGGTTCTGCAGGCTCCTGGGCCTCATTTTACAAACACATTCTATTGGGGGCAGTAAGTACAACTCTGTTGGGAAGAGGGCATGACGAGAGGAAAGCAAAGGAAGTCTCTCACCAGGCAGAGACTAAGGGTGAAAGGAAAGATCCTCCATGAAGATTCAGGTGGGTGTGTGGCTTCAGTGCCTGGGCAATTCAAGAGAGCCTGTTTTGTTCCCGTGTTATCTATATAAATGGGTCTTAATTGGAAAATAGCTGAATAGCTGAGCCCCAGTCATGCTGTGGGCTCCAGTCGGCTGTGAGTCCTGAGTGTGTCCAGTCACAGTGACTGGTTTCCAAAGTGAAAAACACAGACTCGGCGTCTGCAAATGTGGGATTCTACCAAGGAGACCTTTTAGTAAGTCATAATCAACATTCATCAGGCTTTGGGTGGGAGTGTATGGGACTTCAAAGGGGCACGGAAATGTTTAGGGGTGCTGGCATTACCTTATATCATAAAACGGCAGTACATGGGTTTTCCTGTATGTGAATTATGTCTCAATAAAAAGAAGCCTGCCAACATGAGGTTCTAGATAAATATGTATTATAATTTGAAATGTTTTCTTACACTGATGTAGGATCTTGGGTTTCTGGTACACACCCACTCAGGCACACTTGCTATGTGCTGGCTCTATCCTTGGTCTAGGGAGTCAAGGACGAGCAGAACTGACAAGCCTTCTGGTTTCAGGGCTCCTAGTGGACACACGGGTGAGCCTGCAGTAGTGATGTACACCAGGAACAAACCAGGCAGGAAGAACAATTGGGGCAAGCTGGCCAGGGTCACCTGAGCTGAGAGGATGAGACCCAACAGTTGAAAGAAAGCCAAGAGGGAGGGATCTCACAGGGAAAGCAAGAACAAAGGCCCCCAAGGTAGGAAGAGTGTTCACAGGATTGGAAGATGGAAGCTGGCAATAGCCGTATGCTCCTTGTGTCTTTTCTGGGGAAACAGTGCATGAAACTCAGGATTTGAGATAAGCAACTGTTTACTGCTAATGCAGAGTGGGTCTTGCCTTGGCAATGGTAGCCACCCTCTCAGCTTCTACCCCCAGGGCTGCTGAGAACGCAGTGGAGATGACTGGGCAAAACAGCTCTGTATGGTTATGAAACCACGGAGCAGTAAACCCCAGGATGTGTATGTTGCAGGTCTCCTCCTGGCAATGCTGGCTTACAGCTTGGCTGAGCCTCCTCACTGCTGTTTTACAGAGATGTCCTAGAGGTATGTGAGTGAACACAGCCACGATCAAAGCACCATCAACAGTGCAAGCTCACTCATATCATGGTAGGGATCCACTCCTGTATGACATGAACCTACCCTTGTGGAAAGATGTTGGTGATGCACTCTGTGTGTGCGCAGATGGAGGATATGGAGGGCAAGTTGCTAGACGCAGTGACTGGCCTTGGGGAGGAGTGACAATGGGGAGACGACATCTCCTATTGATATTACATCTCAAATTAGTTTGGATTTAAAGGTACAATGAAAGGCTAAAAAGATGGCACAGCAGGTAAAGGGGCTTGCAGCCAAGCCTGATGACCTAAATCTAGTCCCAGGAACCAATTCCTGCACAGTAACTTCTGACGTCAGTGTGTGATGTGTGTATGTGTGTGTGGTGTGTGTGTGGTATGTATGTGTGTGTGGTGTGTGTGTTGTATGTGTGTGTGTGGTGTGTGTGTGTGATGTGTGTGTGCGTGTATGTGTGTGGTGTGTGTGGTATGTGTGTGTATGTGTGTGTATTCAATTTCAGTTTACATGTCTGTAATTTTAACTCTTATATATAAACAATATATATTATTATTTATTATATGTGTAATATATATGATATATTATATATTTTAATATATATATATATATATATATATATATATATATATATTTTTTTTTTTTTTTTAAGTCAGGGTTTTATGTAACCCAGGCTGCTCTTGGACATCTATCTCCTCTTGACTGTCCCTCCCAAGTGCTAGGTCTGATTCCAGGCATGCTCCACATTTAGGCTACAACTTTAACTTTAACATTTTTTTTTTGAAGGCAAGGAGCCAAGAAGAATAGTGTGAACAGCAAGTTCTCCGTTCCTGTCCAGCTGCAATTCTCCCTGCTGTGGCCACTGGGAGAGAGGCCCCAGTAGCCTTCCTTACAGCTGAGCCTGCTTATACCCCCTGCTGTGAGCTCGCTCAGCACTGCCTTCCCAAGGGGAATGGCCCAGTTACAGGAATGCTGTACGGGGCCACACTTCTGCAAGGACCCCTGGACTAGAGCCACCGGGTGACACTGAACAAAAGGAACGCTTCATTCTGGAATCTGCTTGAAGCTTTTGCCCCCCTGCCCTCCCCTGAGCCAACAGTTCCAGCGCACTGAACACTGACCGTGAGGATTGCCAGCATACAGACAGGCTTCTTCTGATATCAAGATGTTTTCAAATAAGAAGTCAAAATAGTGACGAGTCATGTGTGGGGCCTACGCACACATGGCCTTTCTCTTTTCCCTACTGAAAACCTGCAATTTGTTAGGAATCTCACAAGAAATGCCGTTTACAGTCAAAGGAATGTCTTATGCCCTTGTCAACCCTGTGACCCATGCCTTTATCTTACAAGATTATTTCCCATCCCAGGCATCCCTAGAACTACCATGAAACCCTAATTATTTAACAAAAATGAAAAAAACGAAAAAATTTCTTAGCAACTTTTCAAGACCCTAGAGCCATCAAAACTGAAAACTTGGTTTCTGCGGAGACACTTTAGCGAGAGCTTGAGTATTCACAGCGGAGAATGCGTTCCACTTTCTCATAGCATCCTTCTACTAACCCCATGCTCAACATAGCTTTTAAAAAGTAAAGTCCAACTCTGCTTCAAACTGGCTCACTCTGAATTCTTTTATCAACAGAACTCAGGCAGTCTCTGGCTTTGCTTGGGCCCCACCTGTGCTGCTCCCCAACCTCAGAATCTGATCTAGAAAGAGGGATGCCTCCAGCACTCACCATCCTCTCTGCTAGCTCCAGCGTGAGGCTCTTCTCTAACCTGGTCCCCAGCAACCCAGAGGGCAAGGGTGAGTGCCTCTACTTGGCAGCTGAGTAAACTGAGGATGGGAGAGGCCAAACACCATCTGAAGCCAGTAAATGAGGCTGTTAATCAGAGGGCAAGAATGCTTCCTTCAGGCCTGGGCTGAGCCATTAGCAGCCAAGGCAGACCCTGAAGATGGCATTCTGGAGATGAGAGTGGGGTCAGGTACGGGGTCACGGAGGAGGTTGATGTGACTGAGTGGGGTAGAGTCTGTACGGCTCACAGGCAGGGGTTGGACCTGACAATTTACACTTCCTGCTTGGAGGAGACAGGAAGAGAGTGTGCATTCCAGAACAAGGTTCAGAATAGCTGTCCTGGGAGGAAGGAGCAGAGGCAGGAGCATGATGGCCTTGGTGAAATATTGGAAATATTTTTTTAGCTGGATATCTTCTCTCTCTCTCTCTCTCTCTCTCTCTCTCTGTCTCTCTCTCTCTCTCTCTCTCTCTCTCTCTCTCTCTCTCTCTCTGTCTCTTGTATACTTGAACCATTTCAGCAAACATTTAAAGTGCCCAAAGGAAACCAGGCTGGTGTCGATGAGGAGGACCAGGAAGGCTTTATGTGATAGCAATCTGAGCATACTGACAAAGATGCTGGCAAGGAGCAGACTATGCCAGGCCGATGGATGCTCTGGCCTCTCTCCTGTCCCTCTGAGATAGTCTTCCTTCTGTAGAGCTTCCTGAGGAAGGTGCCCACAGCTGCTCAGAATGGTCTTCCTTCCTTCAGCCCTGTACAGTGGTCCTGTTGTGTGCTGTAGACCAATGGAGACTGGGCTAGGGTTAGGAGTAGGGGTCTACAAGGCTCTGCTGGTCTAACTTCCTGAGGGAGCTGACTGTGGTTTCAGCTTCTAGGGTTCTGAGGTATCTCTATCTGGAGACCTCACCAGACATTGGCAAGCTTCACTTTACCTTGTCTTTATTTGAGGAAATTATTATAGTCTCCAATTCTCACATGAGGAAACTGAGGCTTGGGGGGTTAAAAAAATAAACAAACAGGTTTTTGTTCAAGTGGAGAGACTGGAGCTGACCTGTGTACCTGACTCCAACATCGATTCCCTGCCTTCTCCAGGCTCCACAGTGATATTTCCCAGGAAATATGCCCTGTATATAGATCAGTCTTTTCACATCACCTCCAGTGATAGAAAACTGAGGCCCAGAGAGGCCAGGTGATCACAAAGATAGACATGGCAGGCATTCAGATGACACCTCTGTGCCCCGTCTAAGGTTGGGGCGTCTCAGTTGGGACCCCCATGCAAAAAGGTTCTGCACTCCCTGGCTTTTAAGCCTCCACAACTCTGAGAAATCAGCCTTGTTGCTTAAAGCATGGCTCTCATCTGACCTTACACTCCTTGGCCATGTGACCTTGGACAGGTCACTTATCTCCTCATACCTCAGTCTTCTCATCACTGGCCACCTCATCGTCTAAGGCTACCGTGAGAATTAAATGCTAAACTCCATACAAAGTACCAAACACAATCTGTGTGCCCAGTAAATGTCAAGCGTAATTCCTCCCATCCTTATCCTTCGGTTACGCTGGGAGGCAGGGAGCATGTCCAAGAGAAATCAACCATAGAGATGACCTCCCCCACTGTCCCACAGCTGGCCAGTGCACCCTTAGGACGTGCTCCTCACCACAGCTGGGTGTGTCGCGGGCACCGGGTGGCCCTTAAGACCAGCAGAGACGTATTCCAGGGCCACTCAGAAGTTGGAGTAGCTGAATGTGGCTGAGGCTGATCTAATGTTACAGAAGGAGTACAGCTCGTCAACATGTCTGGGGCTTGTATTTCCTGCTCTGAGGGAGACAGAGAGGATGTGCATCTTAGCCTGAGCACTCGAGGCATTAGAGGAGAGAGCTAGACACACATGACCCTGGCTCACAGACTGACTAGCCAAGCCACATAAACAAATAAACCTGTCCCTCTGGGGCAAGACAGGTCTTAGGCAGCCGCTATTGCTGTTGCTGCTGCTTCCAGTTGAATATCAGCCAACTACTCATCCCCAGGCCAGGACTTCTGGAACTGCAGCTTTTAAGCCCTTCTTGGAAATATCATCTCATTCCTCTGAGAAGCAGAGGCCACTTGCTCCACCCCATCCCCCGCACCAACTGCCCAGAAAGCCAGCGGAGAGGTTAGGAAATCAACCCCAAGCTATTCCATTCGGCAACCGAGATTTATTTCTTGTGGCAACTGAGATTTATTTCTTGTTTGCATAACCGAAGGCTGAAAATGCCAAGAATTTACAGGCAGCCTGGGGAGGCCAGGGCTGCTGGGAGCCCCCATCAGCCTGGAAGGGTCTCGGGGGAGTGCAGGACCCCACACTAGACTCCTACTGAATCCCTTCCTAACCCTTGGCCTGCAGGCTAGGCCACTAGGCTGAGAGGCCTAGCTGTTCTGTTTGTGGCCAGGGGCCTGCACATCAATGGAGGCAGACTCCTTCCCCAGGTGGCTGGACAGAAGGGCAGAGGGACCCCAGTTTAGCAGCCTGGCTGAGAGTGTGCACTGGTCTTGGAGGTAGAGGCAGGAGAGGTGGCTTAAGGACTCAGGGGAGAGCACCTGAAGGAGACAAGAAGAGTAGACAGAGGCACAAAGAGACAGACAGACAGATAGACAGAGGCAGAGAGAGAGAGACACACACACAGAGAGGTTAGAGAGACAAATAGAAAAAAGATAAAAAGAGAAACAGACACAAAGAGAGAGACAGAGAAAGACAGATATAGAGAGAAACAAAGAAACAGGGAGACAAATATGGGACAGTGGGCAGGCCTCAGAACCATAAAGCTGCACTTACAGAGAACAGTAAGTAAGCCCAAGACCTGAGTTGTGTGTTGTCTACTCCCCCACACCCTTGGGCCCTAAGTCTTGGGAAGATATGGTGTTCTCAGGTAGTGAACATAGGCTAGGGTCAGCACTGAGGGCTAGACTGGGGGTTTCTCATTCATAGAGATGTGGGGACAGGAAGAAGTCACAGATGGCACTCTATGGCGGAGAGACCTGAGACCAGTAGGCATTGTCTGTAATGAGTAACTGGCAACCCCAGTAATGAGAGGGAAGTCTATGGAGTAGCTGCTGGGGGCAGACATTCACCTGCCAGGCCCAAGGTTCTGGGTGGCTAGCTACCCTTGTTCTGTCTTATAGCTGCTGTCCCAACTAGAGGTTCCTGATCACCCTGGGAGGTCTCCGGCTAACCGCTGGACCACACTGCTCGGCAGGAACCCCTTTCACTAGCTGTCCTGCCTGCTCCCTCATTTCTCTTGGCCACAGTAGTTCACCCCGGTGGGGGCATGGAGCAGAGGTGAGCACTGATGTATAGCCCATAATAAGTGTGAGTCACTGAACAGAAGCTTTCTAGGAGGAGAGGAGTGAGTGGGGTGGATAGTGGGGTAAAGAAAGGCAAATGAGGGGTGCAAGGAGGAAGAGGGGAAGAAGAAAGGTGAGACTGGAGCTAACATCACTAGTGTGGGTGAACCAAGTGTCCACACCTCGGAGAAGTGTGACTTAGAGGCTCCCTCTCGCATAGCACCCGGAGCCCCAGCTTCCAGTTAGGAGATGGCATATATAGCTGCAGGGATAACAGTTGTCTTCTGCCTCAGTTTCCTCACAGGTACACTGTAGAAACAGGTGGGGAGCTAAAGGCATGGAGTAACCCAGGCTGCTGGAGCTCACAGCAGGGGGCAGGGATTGACTCCTTAAATCTTCAAAGAAACGGACCTTGTGGTTAGAGAGCTTAGGCAGGCTTCTGGTGGTGGTTCTAGATGAAGATGTGCTCAGAGATGTTTTCATACTCGTTCAAAAAGCCAAAGAGGAGTTTCAGTGGCTCTGAGGCATGCCAGGTAGGAACAGGAGCCTAAAGAGAGTCCTAACTACATCCACAGGCAGCATGGCGTCCCTTGCCTGGGACGAGGTGTATTCAAAGGGTGTAAATTCGTGTGGGATGATCTGTGTGTGTGTGTGTGTGTGTGTGTGTGTGTGTGTGTTTTTGTGTGTTTGTATATGTGTTTGCATGTTTATATATGTGTGCATGTGTGTATATGTATGTATGTTTGCATGTGCATGTATGTGTGTGTTTGTGTGTGTCTGCGTGGGTGCACATGTGTTTGCATCTGTGTATATGTGTGCATGTGTGTGTGACTATTCAAAGAGAGGAGTCACTCATCTCAACGGGAAGGCAGTGAAAGACTCCAAAGTTCAGGAGAGGACCCTGGAACAAACAATCTGCACACACTGAGACCTCAGTGAGCAGAGAATTCCCTGGACATTGTCTGGTTAAATCTTCCTCGAGGAAGGCAGTGTTTTCACTTGGTGAGGCTTGGGGAGGCAAAGTCTCTAAAACCATGAAGGGAAGTTCCACTGAAGCTTCAGGGTCGGAGTTCTCCCCCTCCAGGCTCTGCTGCTTCCCAAGGAGGTGACATATTCAAGCCAAGTGACTTCTAGGTCTATGTAGGTCCATAGTAGGTCTTATCTTTGTGCTCAACTAACAGGCCCTTTACCCTGAGGATGGTAAGACTGCCCACCAGAGACTTGAGTCTGTTGAGAATATGGCACAGGTGGGCAACATTCCTTGCCCCAGGGGATAGCTCACGGAACTTTTCGCACATGTGATTAAGAGGGATGAGTGAAGTCAGAGTTGCGGTGACTCTGGTGTGAACTGTGCTGAGAAGCTACAAACCCGTCAGTCCCCTGCCTCTGTGCCTGGTGAGCTACTCCTGGGTGTGCTGGTGTGGTTTGTGTTGCTGGGACATAGCAATGAAGGGAGCCTGAGGGTCTCCATATTCCCAGAACCACCTGACCTTCTGTCAGATGAGAGGTCAGGCTTCATCCGCCACCACACAGCTAACCCGGCCCACCAATGTGAGGTCAGGCTGGAGGACTGACTCTTCCACTGTTGCTCAGCCCCACAGGACTCCCTGGACTATCAGCCTAGGTATGTGGCACCCAGGTATGATCCTGTACTGTAGAAAGTGTTAGGCCAAGTGACGTTCTGTCTCAAAGATCATCAAGTCAAATTCTGTTGTTGACTCAACTGTTTCCCAAACACCAGGACTGGGCGATTCAAGGGATATGAGGGTGGGACTTGGGGTACAGAACTATAAGGAAGTAAAGGCACTGTCCAGAGGAGAGATGGCAAGTCCTGGGACAGTGAGGGCACAGAAGCCCATAGCTGGTCAAGGTGGGGCTATGAGAGATGGACTGGATGTAGGAAGAGTGCTTCTTGGACTACCAAAGAAGATGATTCTGGCTGCCAACATTGTCCTGAGATTTAGGAAGATAAGCTGAGTTGTGGTCATAGGATTTGGGGCCTGAGAGGTGACCTGAGGAGGAAGAGGATGCAGAGTATGGGCTATAGACACTTCTATCTTCCTGAGCACAGGGGATGCCCGGGGATGACTAAACTCTGAAGAGATGAGCAACAGAGAGAGGAAAGTCCACGTGGAAAGGGGGAGGTGAAGGGACTGAGACCCCTACTCTGTCTGAGCCTGAGCAAGATCTGGGCACTGGGAGGCACAGGACAGTCACCATGCCTTCTATTGTTTATTATAGCTGGGACACATCTGTTATAGCCAGGACACATCTGGTAAGAGGTGGGTGGAGAGGAGAAGGGGAAGGTTAGAGAGGAAGACTTAGCTCAGATATCTCATAGAACTTGGGACCAGCTGCCCACAGAATGGGGCTTCAGGCAGCCTGGAGCAGTCAGCAAGGGAGCTGAGGACATGGGCACAGAATCGGGTGGACTAGAAGACCCGAGGGACAGGAGGCAAGGAGCAGCAGCAGCAGCCTGGATGCAGCAGGGACAGCAGACTCATGTGTGACAGGAGTTGGGGTATGAGAGCATGTGGGGACAGGACTTCAATACATGTAGTCCAGCCTACTCAGTACAGGGAGATCACCCAGGGGCATGTGTTATATTAGTAGGGGTTCATGTGTGTAAATAATGAATGTGCGTGCTCTATGGGAGCGCAAGCCTTTCCTATCAACTGAGTGTATAATTTAAGAAGTTCAGGGTCTGGCAAGATGCCTCAGCCGGTTAAAGGTACTTGTTGACATGACTGACAACCTGAGTTTGAACTCTGAGACCCAAATGGTAGAGGGAGAGAAGTGATTCCCACGAGCTGTCCTTTGACCTCCACACATGTGGCATGTGCATGCCAACATACATGTGCACACAGGTGAATAAGTTAATAAATGTAATAATAGTTTAAAAAAAGAAAACTCCTGCAGTTTAGAGACCACAGGGACAATAAAGGTGTTCTGGGTGGCCATTATCCTACCTGGTTTATTATCTGCCAGGCATATCTGCTGTCTACCTTGTTTTAAGCCTCCATGGATTGGTTCTGTCCTCTCCCTGCATGGCTTTAGGTCTCCTCTTTTCTTGGATGACTCTTACTCAGGGACTCTGGCTGGCCACATCCTGGTCCCACAGGACAGGATGCTGCCTGAACACTCATAGCCCAGCCTGCCTTCCTCAGCTCTGTTGTCAGTGCTTACTGGGGTATAAGCTGCTTAGCATTTGCAGAATAAGCAAGGTGACCAGAGACCCCCTCACCAGTCCTGGCACTGGGCCCACACTGCAGTGACATACCTTATTTCCTGGTTCTTGGCCACTTGACTTCCGGCTTATCAGTGATTCACAAGAATAAAGCAGACTCAGACACCCATGCTGTAGGCCTCCAGACTCTCATGTATAGAGCTTGCAGAATCCATGGAAATCTCACACCTGGCCTCCCCAGAGGCCATTCTACCCCATAATGTCTTAAACCAAATCCACCAGTCTCAGCCCACTCACAAGGCAGTGATAGCCAAGTCATTTAGAAGACAAAGTCCCAAATGCCTTTGTGGTTCGTCCATCCGTCCAGGAGTGCCCACGTCCCTTCCTACTCCCAACTTATGTGCTCTCCCTTGTACCCTCACCTCCGCTAGGATGCCCTCTAGGTACGCATTGCTCTCTTCACTTTCTCAGAGATGCCCCAAGGATCTGACCTGGCTAAGCCACCCTATACCTTCTTCCTGTCTCCACCTCCATGTGTGTCACTGCCTCACAGAGCAGACAACATTTTCACGCCCTTTCCCCAGCACATTAGATAGGAATGTATTGTTCTGTTCTTGTGGGGATACCTGGACAGTTAGAATGGTCCTGACTCACAGTCAGCACTCAGCAAATTCTTCTCAGATGAATGAATGGACATCTGAGGGGAGCCTGGCCAAATGGTACTCAGCCTTACATATGAGGCCTCACAGCCTTCCTCATCCAGGACCTTCTTTGGACCCCACATCCCAGAGGCTCTATACCACACAGAGCCCGGGCCCCTCTGTCTTGAGATGAACACCTCTGGGCTGATGCTCCACCTGATGATAGAGCAGTCCCCTAGCCACCCTCTAGCCCAGCACGCAAACCCAGCTGTACCTTCAGCAGCCACTGAGTGTTATTCTCTAGTATCTTCTCCAGCTGGCTCACACGCTGGGCCCTCTGGGCCCGCTGGGCCCGCCAGTCTGTTACGTGCAGCCTTGAGGCAGGCAAGTCCCTCTGGAGGCTATTGGAGCCCCCCAAAGCCTCGGGTGCCACCGGTGCCAGCTGGCAGATATCAGGCTCCGGCAGCACAAAGGTGTAGCTGCACTGGCCATGCTGGACCCGATGAATCTGGCGGCGCCCGCTGGCTTCTGGCCCTCTGTGCTGGGCTGCAGCCATGGTGGCCAGCAGGATGAGGCCATTTAGTAGCATAGCTGGCTGGCAGAGCATCTGAGACCAAGTGGTGGTGGGGTGGTCTTGTCAGAGGTCTCAGGGCAGGTAACTACCCACAGCCAGCACTAGCCCAGATGTGCTGTGCAGCTGGGACCTGTGAAGACAGACCTGGATGCAGAGTCCTACTGCTGTAAGTCCAGAGGGCCAGTTCCTCTGGGCTATTTATACTCAGGGCAGCCACAGCTGCTGGCTTCCCCTCTGAGGCCTCGCCTCCTGCTCCCACCCCCCTCAGCCACCTCTGTCCTCTCTCTGTCCCTTCCTGCCTCTTCCTTCTGCTTCTAAGGCTTTGATTGTGCAGTGGGGCCTGTTCTCCCTGGCGGGTTCAAGGCCGCCCATGCACTCGCACACGCACACACTAGACCACAGCTCATGCTAGGCTCCCTCCCAAGTGGGAAGCATCTGAATCTCTTCCTCCTCTCTCCCCAGCTTTCTCTTCTCTCCACCCTTATCCCTGTCCCCCAAAGCCTGGTTCTCAAGTTTCAGCCCCTCCACCTTCCCTCTCTGATTCCAAGTTAGGCTTGGAACACAAGCAGTGACCCCCAGAGCAGCCTGGGGGAGGGAGGGAGCAAGGCGAGGCTGGGGAAACAGCCTGGAGACAGAAAGCTTTCCAAGGCTGGAGTAGAGTCCTGTGGGTGCCCAGCACAATTGGCTCCTGGCCTCCCTTCTCCCTTGGGGCCTGGAGTGGGGGCATTCCGCCCTGTGGTGGCTCTGGCTTCGTGGTGGCGCCAGGAATCAGAAATCTCCTGGGTAGCTTGTCCCAGGACTTCCTGTTCTGGGTGGTAAGTCTTGGGCCAGGGGAGTATCTTAGCCAGTACCCTTAGAATCAGATGTGGCTGGCCCTGAATCTTATGCTCCTGCTGCAAAACAGAGCAGGACCCAGCTCTTGTTTGAGGAATGCGTGGAAGTCCTGGCTGAGGGCCTTGAGGAATTTTCAGTTTACTGTTCAAAGCCCAGCTGTGCCGTTTACCAGCTGTGTGGCTTTCACCAAGTCCTTAACCTCTGTGCTTTAGCTTCTTGAGCAAGAAAAATGCTAGTACCCACCCACTTCACAGAGCATGACAGTAACTGAGTCAGGTCGTATTGTACAGGGACGTGCTGCCAAGGCACGGTGTCACCATTTGCTTCTGTCTCTTTCTCCTTCAGATACAGCATTGGAAGCCTGAGAATGCAGGGATTGGTCTCTGGGGCCATGGTCATGGCGGGTGTGGGGTAGGGAACTGGTAGATACTTCTAGTGGGGTGCCTTTGAGTCTGTGCCTCAGGGTACAGGCAGCCCAGCTTCATGGTGTGTTTCCTCTCTTATGTTTTTTGAACCCCTGATGAATGAATGGATGGATGGATGGATGAATGAATGAATGAATGAATGAACAAGAGTTCATTGGGGCCTGAGCCCTGGATCAGGTAGGACATTGGCAGGAGGCTCTGGTAGGAAAACCAGCTCCAGATGAGGACAGCAGGCATTGTTCCAGGTGCCTGTCTGCCTGCCAGAGCTCAGCAGGCCAGCTCTGCATTGGTTTCCTTGATCGCAGATGAGGCCATGGACACAGAAGCACATGAATTCAGAACAGGAGCGCAGCTCCATGGATGCCCTGTGCCTGATACACAGGAGTGTAGGCTAAAGGTCAGCCGTTATCATGGCTATTGGCTGACATGCTTCTTGAACACAACAAGGCCTGCAGGATTCCTCTTCATTTAACTACAGTGAAAATCAAACCTGGCCCAGAACAGCTGAGTTATTTGCTAAAAGGCACACAGTCTGGAAGACCTCTCAGTCAGGACCTCTCAGGTCATCTCTCAGATCAGGAGCATGGACATTCCCTGGGGCCCTCTGTTCATCTTCCCCACTGAAGCATCATGGTGGGTCTGACTTTATTTGAAGGCTTCCTTTCTTCTCTGTCAACAGCTGACCTTCCCTAGGTCTCTTCAGAGATGTCATCAGCACAGTGACTTCATTCAGCCTGGTTTCTCATGAGGGCCACTGAAGGATACAGAGACAGGCAGCTCTTGAGAGCTAGAGTAAAGCCAAACTATCTGTTGTGTTTTCTAAAATAGAGCAGGATATGTTTTGTAGAACTAGGTATGGTGAGGTGGGAGGGGTACCTTGGCAGGTCCACACTGAGGCATCCCTTCCCTCTGAGGTACCAGCCATATGATGGGTATTGTATGGAATAGAGTTTATTTAGGGGTGTAGGAAGGGGAGTTGAGAAGGGAATAGAGACAGAGAGAGCGGGATGGAGAGAAGAAGGAAGGAGAGGCCAGCCAGGAACATGTGGAGAGGGGGAGGTGGAAGAGAGAACAGAGGGAGAAAGGGGTCAGGAAGAGAGAGAGCAAGAAATAGAGAGAGAGAGAGAGAGAAAGAGAGAGAGAGAGGCAGAGAGCAAGGAGGGACAAATAGTCCCTTTTATAGTAAGCCAGGTCTACTTGGTTGTTGCCAGGTAACTGTTGGGCAGAGCCTAGAAGGAATGCTACCACTATCTTTTGCTTGCCATTTGGCTTTGGAAATTATTTCAAGTATTTCCATCAAGCTGGGCTTAATACTCTATCCTGTCTTAGAATTCTCAATGAAAGCACAACAGGCTTGGCTTGTGTTCTGTGCTGGAGCCTGGGCTGTGTAGCTGAGCTTGCCCAGGCGCCGTGATCTCACCCTGTCTCTGCCCTGGCTCCACATCCAGCCAGCCTTGCTTTGCCACTGGCCTTTGCACTTACCTTCCTGTTCCAGTTGCATGCCCTGAGTCCGCTGGCCTGTCAGGCTTGTGATTCTAGCTTCTTGTCTCTGTGGCCATGGCTAAGTTACATCTCCTCTCTGACTCTATTTCTTCTGTCTAATGGACTGATAGCCACCATTGCCTGATAACACTTAAAGTTAGAGAAGGGAGCCCTACAGTCAGTACCTAGTATGTGTTAAATAAAGACCCTGTGGTCTAAGAATTACTGGGCCCCAGGGTTCATAAGTTGGTTCCTAATCAAGTCTGTGTATCATATGCAAAGGCCTTGCGGGGGGGAGGGGTGTCTAGGGCAGGGAAGGAGCTCATGAACAGGATTAATAGCCATGGAAAAGAGGCCCAGAAGGGCATGGCAAGCCTAATGTTTGGTCCTTGGTGGGGTACTGAGGAGAGAGGTGTATTGATATTGAATGACATCTGGGATCACTGAAGTACAAAACGTTATTCCCAGATGCCTCTCCAGCTAGCACCCCGCTTTGGGCTTCCTGAACGAACTCCAGAACTGAGAGTCGATGGTTTCTGTTGCTTCTCAGCCTGTATGAACCAGAAGATTCTGCTGTCACTGTAATGAGGACTGCCTGTCACTTTCTGGGAAGATGTGTTTGTCTGTTTCTAAAGTGGCAATCAGCAATATGTTTCCAAAGTGTGTTCTCTTATACACACACACACACACACACACACACACACACACACACACACTGGCCAGACCTCTGTGCTGTAAGCCTCTGGCTTGAAGTACAAACTGGTGACTCACAGACCCCTATGGGGCCTGCCTGTTATCTGGCTGGGTTCTCCGTGTATGCTCTGCCATCTGAGTTCAAGGCTGACATTACTGCAGAAAGCTGTACCTGAAAGTCGCTCCATGGGCATCCTCCTTTCCTTGGGAGGAAAAGTACCCTGTCCATCCCTCTGCATTTAATAACTGGTCTGATGCCCAGGCCACAGTGTCCCCATCAAGCCATTCCCTTGACTCATAAGGACTGCACTTAGACCCAGGCTCAGCAACCTCTGCCTGTGGCCATTCTTTCTGTCTTAGCCCCTAGTGCAGGTCCAAGGGTCTGTTTCATAGAAACACGTGCAAGAGTTTATTGAGTGAATAATTCCCCACCTCTGGATAGGAGCTGTCTCAGTAACATCCTAAAGCAGAAACCCGGATGTCATCTTTCTCCTTCAGGGCAGGAGTGGCAGGAAGTCCCATCTGAGTCACTGAGTCTTTGTAAGTGTCTTGCCTCCAAGTACAGAAAACCGATCCACACCAAGGTGTACTTCGACTTTACCAGCATGGAGGCAGCGTGTGGAGAATGTTTCTGCCATTTAGTATGTTGACATTTGCTCAAACAGTTTGTCAAAAGTTGGTGAGCGATACAGCTGAGAAGTTAAGCTCTAGTTTCAGATACAACTGGATCTAGATGTTTAGAAGATAATAGAGATTTTTCTTTCTGGTCCAGGGTGATTTTCTTCTGTTGGCTTCACTCTCTGACAATCCCCGCCATGACTGCTACCTTCTTCTATTAAGTCAGTAGCCCTTAGAAACAAATGCCTGTTTCTTGATAGCTTTGAGAACATCCCAGCTCAGGGCACATAGCTGTTCCTGGATCAATTGCTATAGCTGAGGGTTGAATGGGGTGACCACACTGCTATGCATACTAAAGCCTGGAGCAACAGAACAGGTCTTGATCTCTTGAGACCCTGGTAGTCTTCTCAGAAACCCAAGAGGGCACAAAGTCACTGTCCACCTGCCCACCTCCACTCTAACTCAGTCATCCAAGTGAGTCACTGGGCTTCCTCAGTGAGCCTGTGGGGCCCCGGGCCTTGCCTTGCATTTATCTCACAGGGAACTGACATCTAGTGGAAGAGAGGGAGGGCATCATCCAAAGCCAAACACGGGACCTGGTGGTCCAAAACATCTGATTTTTCTGCTCTCAGTAACTTGGTTTTGAAATAAGCCATACCTGGTGAGTCACTTGTTGATTTGGCCTCATTAAGTATCTGTAGCAAAAAGAAGACAAATGTCACCAATCTAGAGCCCCACTGATGGTCACTACCCAGTACCCAGTGCTCTACATTTTCCAGTGACTTCTCCCAGATTCTTGCTTTTCATCCTCTGGGTAGTGTGAGTGAGGGATGCCACCAGCCTGGCCTCACAGTGCTACCCTCCTCCTAGAGGTCATTATCTGGGCATTTCCCACAGCACTGATGTAAGGTAAGGTCCTGGTAGGAAGCTCCAGGAAAGATAGCAACTCTGGAAGATGGTCTTTTAGTGTCCCCAGGAAGCCAGGGATCAAGTTTTATGCATTAGGCACTATGGTACCTTCAATAATCTTTCACCAAGACAACAACATGTCTCATGTTTCTCACCTCCAGTAGCTATCACTCAAACCCAAACCCAGAGATGCAGAACACACTACACTATACCACACACACACACACACACACACACACACACACACACCCCAGAAAGAGAGAAAATAAAGGCAGTCTTCTTTCTGTCTATGTGCAGCGTCAGCTGTGGCCGTTGGCCAAGACAGTTGCATCTTGGAGTGGCCTGGGCTCCGAGATACATGACAGCCCTTTGGTTTCCAAGACAGATAATCCCAGGGAGGGTGGGGCACAAAGCATTCAAGTCCCTCAAGCCTAAGCCTTCAGCATGAGAGCCAAGGTCAAGCAGAAAAGACCTAATCCGTGGTGGGGAACAGGATAGGAGGCACCTTACCATCTCTGGGTGGTATGCTGACCACCACAGAGTGCTTAAACATCTGAGAACTTCAGGTGGCTTACTGTCACCTGTGTTGGTGTCAGAAGGAGTCAGCCTCTCTTTGCACCCAATCGTCCTTCAGCCCCCGTGACACTGAAGGTGCAATAGAAGGCAGAATTCTTTCCACATATGATGTTAGAGAAACTGGCCCAGAAACAGCATTGGCTCTGTCCTAAGTCACCCAGTGTGCCATCAGCAGCTCAAGCAGATAGGCTTCAGACACAGCTGCCCTGTGGTTAGTGCATGGGCTCTGTGGAAGATCCTCTTGGCCTGTCTCCCTCCCGAACTCCTGAACATTACCTTGGTCCTGCCAAGCCAGAGATCCTGAGGCCCACAATGGAAGATGTGCTATCCTTTCAGCCCTGGGTAGCCTGGGCCACTGCCATGCCTGTCCTTTCTCAGGCCAGGAGCTCAGCTCCAGCCTGCCTCTGGCTCTCCTCCAGGAGGAGAGGACCAGGCCTGCCAGGTCGGGGTGGCGGTGGGGGTGCAGATCTATTTTGGAACCTGGGACCCTGCAGAGGCCAGGAGGAGCCTGTGACCCAGAGAACCAACAGCCCCTTCTGGATTCTGTTTATTTTCATTTAACAAGCACAGCATGTCCCTGGTGGGAAGAGCTTCCCAGCTGGGGCAGAGTCCACAGTCAGTTTCACAGTCATCCCCCCTCAGCCATTTCTACATGGATATAGGTTTTTAGTGATATTTTCTGAAACACACACACACACACACACACACACACACACACACACACGAGTAGTCTGTAAACCATTTTTGAATTTTATTTTACTTATTTCAGATTTATCTTTTGGAAAAACATTGTCACAAACCACCCTGCAGTGCGCACACCCCTTCCTTAGATCAAGGATTTGTATATTTGTCTTCAACTTTGAAAGGACTGAAGTAGTCCAGGCAAAGCAGGCATGCTCACAGCTTTTTCACAGAGCTCCTTGGTCCCTGTAGATACTTTTGCGTTTTCTGAAGGCAGACTGGCAGTCTTCTGTGGGATGCACTTTTCTGCCCACTGTTTCCAGCCCACTGTTTCCAGGTTTGTCTAGATTGTATATCCTGGCTTGGCCCCAGGCCCAGGGTCATTTTCTCTCCTGCTGGGAGGTGCTGCATCCTGTAATTATATCCCGTGTTCCTTCAGCCTTGCCGATGGATGCTGGCTCCATTCAGGAACTTTTGCTTTTCCTAGTGAATTTGTGTGCATCGTCCTCCCACCCCCCCACTCTGCCCCTGCAAGAGCCTTTTGGCCCAGAGTAAGGGTACGTGTCTAAGGGACTGAGTGAAGGGCATCCCTGCTGGGATGTGGCTGGCTGTACAGACTACTTCCCACCAGTCTGGGTCATCACTCCACCTGCCACTGATATTGTCTAGTTTTGCCTTTGTGACAATCTGGTGGTTGGGAAAGGACCTGTGCACTTTTCTAGCTTGTTCTTCCTACTTTATGACACACAAAGAGCTACTTTCCTCAGCACAATCTTCTGTAATTGTGTTTAGTAGTGGCCTCTGCCTCCAAGCCTCCAGTGGGAATTTTCTAAGTACCCCCTGTTGTTGGACAGAGGGTTATTTCTGTGGTAGACCTCCCCACAAGTCCAGAAGCACATTCCTCTTCCATTCCCCATGCCCTCAGCTCATTCGATAAAAGAGGTAGGTTCTCTTCCCCAATCCTTGAGAATGGCTGTGGTCCTGTGACTTACTTTGGCCAGGGGGATACTTTCAAACAGAGGCATGCAGAGAGGCTTTGCTTGGATGTGCGCCCTGAATTATGGAACCCAAGTGACTCATAGAGGGGGATACTGGTCCTTACAAACCCTCTGTGGGGGGTTGTAAGGAAGCAGGAGCCAAAGTGGTCCTGGCCAGTCAGTCCACAGGCTTGGGGCCTCAGTCTCTGTAACTTGGTGGACACAAGTATGTCCCCAACTGTGGCTGGGATGGAATGAGTGGTCCATGCGGAGGTCATACAGGGAGGACCTGTTCCCCACTGTTCCTGTCACTGTCATGTCTCAGACATGACAAGTGACCTTTCTAACTTCCTAGCATTCTTCTTGATTGTTCTATTCTGAGCTTGCTTATCTGACTAGGTATTCTGGAAGGTGCAGACATGTAACGCACTGCAGAACAACTCCCTAACCCGTCACCTGGTATCCTTCAACAGACAGGGTTCTCTGTGAAGATGTCACTAAAGATGGAGCGATGGGGCTACAAGTGATAGGCAACCAGGGCCACGACCCCCACCAGAGGCTTGGAAGAGCTGGGAAGGGATGAGTACAGTACCAGAGGAAGACCAAGAGCACAGCAATGGCAGTCTTCTGGTACAAAGCTCTGGGCAAGGCCACTTTTAAGCATCGGCCTTGTGGCACTTCAGGTAGCCCGGAAGAGAGACATACCAAAATCCGTTGACTAATATTGCCACCAAGAGAGGGCACCTCTTTAGGCCATCACAGAGTGGAGTCTGTGAGGCTCAGACACTTGGCACATGCTCAGTATGTCATGTCCGTTTGCTCCTGTTTCTGTTTGGTTTGTGGACTGTGCAACCATCACATGCCCAGCCTTCTCTCCAGGCAATACCCACTCTACACAGACTAGAGGGGCAGGCACTGAGAGATAGATACTTGTGTGGTGGATAGCCAGCTGTCATCTGAACCTGAAGGGGTCCCCCATGCCTGTGGGGATTGGTTGCTCTCTGCAGGAAGCCTCCTCCTCCTCCTCACAGGATAGGAAACTATAACAAATTCACGGGCTTCAATATTCCAGAGCAAGGCTCAAAGTGGATCACATGGTTAAAAAAACTCATAGATTAACCCTAGTACTTGGAAGCAGAGGCTGATGGATCTTTGTGAGTACAAGACCAGTGTGGTTTACATAGCAAGTCCCAAGACAGTCAGGGCTACATAGAGAGAGACTGTCTTAAACAAACCACCACCACCACCAAAATCAAATTACATGTCACAGTTTGAATATGTACAGTGCCCCACAGGTTCATGCTTTGAACCCAGCTGGTGGCACTATGTTGGCTGTAGAGCCTTTAGGAGATATTATGGCCTGGCTGGCAGAGACAGGTCCTAAGGGTTGGGCTTTGGCAGGGAGGTGTCTTACTGTTAGGTGTGGTCTCAGACACGAAAGTCATGTCACAGGACATGTGACTCAAGATAAGAGACTCATCACGAGTTGAACTTCACCAAAATTAGTCATTTTACTTTTTTTCAATGTACTTTTCAAAATCTATTTATTTATTTAATCTTCTCTCAGATATCACACCCCAACTAGTTTCCCCTCACTCCTCTCCTTCCCACTCCTCCTCAGTTTCCCTTCAGAAAAAGCATGCCTCTCGGGGACATCAATCAAACATGGCATAAGTTACAAAAAGATGAGGCACATACCCTCATATCAAGGTTGGAGGGGGCAACCCAGTTGGAGGTAAAGGGTCCTAAAAGCAGGCAAAAGAGGCAGAGACACCTCACCCACTCCCTCAATTCCAGTTGTTTTCCTTAGCACTTTCCTTCCATTCTCCCTTCCTAACCAATCCCTCCTTTTCCCATCAACACTGGCTTCCAGCCCACCCACAAAATCTATAGTTTCCCCTTCCTAGGGAGATCTATGCATCGCCCCTTGAATCCTCCTTGTTTACTTAGCTTCTCTGGATCTGTGGACTGTAGCATAATTATTCTTTACTTTATAGCTAATAGCTACTTACAACTGAGTACATACCATATTTGTCTTTCTGAGTCTGGGTTACCTCACTCAGGATGATTTTTTTCTAGTTCCATCTATTTGCCTGCAAATTTCATGGTGTCGTTGTTTTTAACAGCTGAATAATACTCCAGTGTTATGAGCTACATTTTCTTTGTCCATTATTCAGTTGAGGACATTTAGGTTGTTTTTAGTTTCTGGTAATTATATACAGAGCTACGATGAATATGGTTGAGCGGGTGTCCTCGTAGTAGGATGGAACATCCTTTGGGAGTATTCCCGGGAGATGTATAGCTGGGATTTAAGGTATAATTTTCTGAGAAATCATCATATAGATTTCCAAAATGGCTGTGCAAGTTTTTCACTCCCACCAGCAATAGAGGAGTGTTCCTTTTGCTCCACGTCCTCGCCAGCGTGAGCTGTCACTTGCATACCTTCCTCCTGCTGCATACAATAAGCACACCTCAACATCATTTTACTTTTTAAAATTTATTAGGGTAAAGTAATGAAAAAGAAGACTGCAGACGGAGAGAAAATATTTGCAAAATGTATCTGAAGGAAAGAGTTACTTATATACACATGAAGATGCTACCAGATCCAATAACAGAACAACCCATTAAAAACAGAGGCATTAGTTTTACAGCAACTTGATATGCCATAGCTGGTTGATATCCATTGAGGCTGGCACTTCTATGAAGAGAAATGGAGGAGGGGTAGCTAGGTGGGGAGAAGAGGGGAAGGGTGGGGGAGGGACTGTAGCAAAGGAGAGAGGAGATACTGTGGTCAGAATGTAGAATAAATAAAACGAAGGGGAAAAACCTCTGAATTTAAAACAAACAAACAAAGGAAAAAACAGAGACAAGAAAGTTTTGAACTATTGAGAGCTTCCCTCCCCAGCAGTCTGTCCTGGGCTCTGGCTGGCCCAGTGGGGGCTCCGGTCTTGGGCCCCTGTAAGCCCAACAGTGTGTCATGCTTCCAGGCCCTGGAGCCTTCTGCATCTGTCCATGGGGCTGTGGTGTATACTCTGTCCTCACCGGCTCTTCACAGCCCGTTTTCTCTCCTGAGAGGCTGCTGCTTAGTTCTTTGGGGGCAGTACAGTAGTGCTAAGGGGCTGAGAGGCACCGACATTTTCCAGCTTCAGGACCTCAGATGGCATCCTGGGTGTTGGCACTTGAGACTGGTATCTACCATCCTCCCATAGTCAGTGATGGATACAGACAACAATGGTGACAGAAAGAGACTGAAAGGTTAGGAAAACAGGTCCTCTGATGATTTGGTCTGGTGTTCATGAGCCTCACTTTTCTTGCCTGTAAAATGGATCTAGTCCTGTACTCACCAACCTTATATCATTTCAGGCGGATGTTACTGGATCAGCATTCAACACCGTCAGTGCTTGGAGCAAGGTTCATACTATGGGCATCATTACTTTTTCCTTTGGCTACTAGAACATTTACCAAGGACTTTCCACGGTCCAAGGACTCAGAGACAGGCCGTTCACTCTGTGACTGAGGATGGTGCAAGGCAGTTAAGCTAGGTAACAGCAGGAATGGCCTGATGGAGCCACACTGAGCCCAAGGGACAACACCCACTTAATCCACAATGCTGGCTCAAGTGGTCTCCACTGGAGACTAAGTATCACTGCCAAATTGGTCCATATGACAGCCTCTGTCTGAACGACCATACCTCTACATACCATGCCTGTTGCTCATAGTAGCATGCTTCAGGCTCTGGGCTCACACACCCTAGGTACATCGCTGTCTCCCAAATGAGTGAAACCAGGAAAGTCACCCCACCTCCTGCACTAGATGCCACCTGCTACAGAGTGTGGCTGGCCCCACAATCCACAGGCAGATGCAGCAATCTGGGCAGAGCAGGGACACCATGGGCTTTGGGAAGGCAGATTCAAGCCACAGGTGCCTAGAATTCATACCGATAAATATGTATCCAAAGCTCATCTCTGTGGCATCAGTGACTTCCTGAAACCCAACAGAAGACAATGTCTGGTGGACTCCTGAGCTGTTCCACCTGCCCATTTTCTCTGGTTCCTGCATTCTCTAGCATCGGCTGCTGCAGAGACCTGCTCTGTCATCCATCATCTCCCTCTCTTAGATTGCTGGCACCAGGCTGGGGCTCACCACTGACTGTGCCCATCACCATCTGTGTGTTTCTCCTGTTCCTCTACCCAGGCTTCCTATGTGCTCTCTGAGAGGCCTTCCTAGATGCCCTAAGACCTGCACCATGGAATGGGACTCAGGCTTGGCTAACCCAGAACTCTTCCTTGGCTAACCCACTCCTCCAGGAGCTGTGCAGTCAAATGTCCCCTTTCCTGTCATTCTGTATGCCACGATCAGTTTGAGAAATGTGGGTGGACACTGGCTGCATGGGAGACGTTTGCTGCTCAGATCTAAAGGAGCAGATGTGTCTGGAGATATGCCTCCCTATTTCTGCTTGCTTTGAATGTCCTGAATTGCACACCACCCTGAAACCTTGACAGAAAGCAGGGCTGGTGGCAGCACTTGGAGAGGGGGTGACACATTAAAAAAAAAAAAACATGTTGGACCAACCCTAAGGCCACCCTGTCACCTAAGAGAAAACTAAATTGATCTTTTCAATACCACACAGGATTCCTCTTGGGGACAACAGAAAGCATTCTGAGGGACTTACCTCTTGCCTCAAATTCCCTGAACCCCCTAGGAAGGCATTGGTTGCTCCAACAGCCATTCTTTCTCACGCTGACTCTCTGAGCTATTCCCTTTCTGGGGTTTGGATGTGGCTCAGCTGGTACAGTGCTTCCTATCGTGTGTGAAGTCCTGGATCCAGTCTCCACTACCACATAACCTGGGCATGGTAGTGCATGCCTGGAACCCTAGCATTTCAAAGGTGAAGGCAGAAACATTAGAAATTTAGTCACCCTCAGCTACATAGCAAGTTCAAGGCTAGCCTAGAACATGGTAAGACTCTACCTCAGAAAACCAAACCACTACTACAACAAAAGTTTTCCTTCTCTCCTCGGGACACACTCCATTCGCACAGTGGATCATGTGACCAGCAGATGCAAATACACCTGACTCCTTGGGCGGCCACACTTCCTGAGGAGCTAAGTGTGTGTGGGCAGTTCCCAGCATAAAATCGGGGGCGGGGGGGGGGGGGGGGGGAGAGATGTGGGGTCCTGGGTCAGTGTGGATAGTTAGTGCTATGTTCCTGGCCCTCCAGTTTCTATGACAGATGCTGGCACATGGAGGCTCTGGCTTATGGCTCTTCCAGGC
Organism: Rhabdomys pumilio; assembly: GCA_030674055.1. Taxonomy (NCBI): domain Eukaryota; kingdom Metazoa; phylum Chordata; class Mammalia; order Rodentia; family Muridae; genus Rhabdomys; species Rhabdomys pumilio. The sequence goes on along the minus strand of JANHMN010000002.1, from coordinate 212,808,726 downwards.
CTTTGGTTTGGGTGGGATCTCCCTGGGAATAAAGTTTAAGCCATGATTCATGAATCAGATGACAAGCTGCATTGGCGCTCTGTCCTCCAGGCCCAGCATTGCCTTGCTCGGTCATGGAATCATACTGTTCTTTCCCCTAGCTCTTGGGATACTAAAAGCTGAGGATGATTCCTCTCTGCCCCCCCCCCCCCACCTTATCCCCTTCCCTACACTCCTCACCTCTTTAATCCTTTTCCTATGGAGTTCTTGGGCCAAGTAGGTCTGAGTTCAAACCCTCCTCTATCCCCATCCCATGCAGGTGTTACATACCTGTCTACACTTGTGACTCAGGGTGTGGGGACAAGCAGAAACACCAAGTGTCTGCCCTGGAGGCCCTGGGGCAGCTGCCTGTACTTGCTGTCTGAACTCTGCTCATTAATCCTCCTGTTCCTTCTGTTCTAAAGAAGCACCAGCCCCACCTAGGTCTCCCAGGGACCTGACTGGGCTCCTGTCCACAGGCCTCCCTCCCAGTGCTGGCTAATTTTATGTTCACTTGACACAAGCTAGAATCGTCTGAGAGGAGGAAGTCCCAATAGAGAAAATGCCTCTGTAAGATTGGCATGTAGGCTAGCCTGTAAGGCATTTTCTTATTTAGTGATTAATAGGGAAGGGCATAGCCCATTGTGGGTGGTGCCACCCCTGGGCTGCTGGTTCTGTGTTCTATAAGACAGTAGGCTGAGCAAGGCACATAGAGCAAGCCAGTAAACAGCAACCCTCCATGGCCATCAGCTCCTGTGTCCAGGTTCCTGCCATGTTTGAGTTCCTGCCCTGACTTCCTTCAGTGACAGACTATGATGTGGAAATTTAAGCCAAGTAAACCCAAGTAAATAATTCCTTCCCAACCTGCTTTTGGTCATGGTGTTGTATCACAGCAATAGAAACTGTAACAAAGATACTCCCCTTTGGAGGAGCCAGAGTTTGGGGGTTGGGCTTGGGCCTGTCAGGGCTGCTAGTTCCTTCTGCAAGGATTGTCACGTTAGACACTGGCAGGGGAAGTCAAGCGTCATGGGCTTTGGCACAGAGCACCTTTTGGTTTCTTCATGTTACCTTGTACCTTTTGCCTGGAGCCCTCAAAGGTCTGAAGGTCAATGACAACCCATCCTAGCGCCACCCCGCTAGTACCAGTGAGGCAGACAGGCAAGAGAAGTGCCTGGGAGAGTCCTGGTGACCACTTTGTGAAGCCCAGGCCAGACGTTTCTAGAGCCCTCCCCTAGACTGCCAGACGGCGCCCAAGCAGGCAGAGGGTCTGGCGACGGGACAGGACACTAACCGTAACAAGGGTAGTAATCACAGAGCCTCTGCAGCATTCAAGGGCATTGAGGGGCCAGGGCTGGCAAGCTGAGGCCATCCAACTCCGGCTGAGGCAGAAGGAAGACTGTGCTGAGGTCAGCCAGGTTGACGGATGAAAACACAGATTTTGGGTGGGCAGAGCCTTCTCTGAGCTTCCTACTGGTGTGCTCTCCCCAGGCCAGGTCTTCAGTATGATCTGTGGGCTAACACCTGGCACCTTTACAACCAAGCTCACAAGAGCTTGATGTGAGGAACCCTGGGCCTCCTGAGGCACATGGCTCATCAGGGGAAAGCAGGACAGAACACACAAGTGAGAAAATGAACCTGAAGAGTTTGGTGGGGATGAGTGCCATGAAGACCCTAAGACACAAGACAAGGAGGGTCTGTGGACCTCTACACTGGGGACTACTTTAGTTCCTGGAACTTAGACATTGTTGTAGAGGAAATCCCTGAAGAATTGGTGAGGGGGGCGCTCTGGGCAGAGGGAACAGCCCGTGCAAAGGTCCTGAGGATGGACAGCTTGTCATCTTGGAATGGAAGGAAGGGCAATATGATTGAATGGAGAAAGCAGGAGATAGTGTGACAAGAAGGTTAGCTCCGGTGGGCAGTAGAAGAAGGCCTTATGTAAAGGCCGGCTGCAGGGGTGTAGGAGAGAGAATCCTGGAGATGGTGATGTCTCCTTCCCCTCCATATGACAAGCTGGTCCCTCCTAGCCTTTTCTCCAGTTTTCACTTTCTGTCTCTGGGTCCTTTGCAAGTAGAGGATGAGTCCCCCGAGACAGAGACTCAGGCCTGAATCCAGGCCCTCAGAACCTAGATCACAGTCTCACTTTCCCAAAGAGCCTGGTATAAAAGGGGGCAGTCTGAGAGTCCTGTCCTGACTCACTGCGTGACCTGGCTCTTCTCTGTTCAGAGGTGGGCTGGTCTGGAGTCACACTTGGCAACTGTCTGACTCTGGGCACGTCTCTAGCTCCCGTCTCATCTGTGGAGCAAGGATAGCTCAGTCCCAAGGCCATCATGAGGTAGCTCATGAGTCACTGTGGGAAATTCCCATTCTTTGACTCTCTATGGCTGTTGCTAGGGCTGTCATCAGGGTAATTATGTAGACCCTGACCCAGGTCCCCTCTGGCTTCAGAGAGGGTGGATGGCTCAGTAGTCAGTGTGTGGGAGGGTGGCTATTGACACTTGGATGCTCAACCTGGGCTGGGGGTGGGGGTGGGGGTGGGGACAGATCATTCCTTCAGGACTGAGTCTTCTTATTTGTTCCAAAGTTCTACCTGGGCCTTGTTCCTCCTCTCTTCATTCACAGGGAAGCACTTTGTCTTCACATTCCTGAGGGCTGGCCTTCTCTGCTGCAGAACAGTGACCTGACTATGGGCTCTGTGGCCCGGCTCCATTAAAATGCAATTAAAATTCAGAAGGCGCCTCTGTCCAGAGCTCTGGGCTTGGTCCTAATCACTCCCAGGCATCTTGGCTAAGTAGCCACCGGCTGCTGGCTGCCCTCATCCTCCACTGGAAGGGGTGAGTATAGACCCGGAGCCAGGCTTCAGGCTCTTGGCCTGTGAGTGGAGGGCAGTTGGTCACGGCTCATGGGCAGAGCTAAGCAGAGACTGTGGTGGCAGCCAGCACGTGTGACTTGTGCTGCTGCTGTTTGCTGGCTGCAAGGGATGTAAATGTTCTAGGATCAGGTTCCCCATCTGGAAAATGGGATGGTAAAGCTCTCCCGGGAGAATGGTTCTGGCCCACAACCAGTGCTCAATACACCCACTGGAAGGCTCTTCCCTCTAGCTTCCCTTCCTTTCTTCCTAGTTTCCTTTCTTCCTGCTGCTACCACCCACCAGACACTTGGAGTTCTGAGGAAGGGGCTGCAGGCAAACTTAGAACTCTGCTCACACATCCACTTCTGGTCCATTCCCTTCCCATTCCCAGTTCCTGGTTCCCCAGGATGCTCAGGGCACATACTGGCCAGCAGCTGTACTCCCAAACAGTTACAAGGGCTCAAACCACTCTTGTCAGTCTTGAGCTGTGCTCCGGTTATGTGCTTATCACAGCTCTTTAAGAGAAAAGTTCTGACATACTATTACTGATTCAGTGGGGAAAGGTCTGGAAGGTGTAAGGTGGTGAGTTAAAACTCTTTCCACGTGTGCGTCCTCTCCTGGCCCCACTTCCTGCTCACTCCCAGTTCCTTACGCAGACAGTTCCCCAGAATTCACCCTGCACACGATGGCCAGCCGCTTCCTTTGTCCCTGGAACAATGGGCTCCGCACAGAGCCTGTCAGCACAGGGCCTGTGCGTCAGCATTTTTCATCACTGCATCCTTTTCTGCACTATGGCTGGGCCACACGGTTGCTGATGTCGGGCAGCTGAGCTGAGGCTAATGTCCTGTCACTAGCAGGGCTGAGGAGAAGTCCTTGTTGGTGCCACTGTGTCCACACAAGCCTGCTTCTCAAAGGGAGCATCCTAGACAGGAGGCCAGTGGACACTGCATTCTTTAATGCTGGACTCAGCCGCCCCGCATTCCACCTAACCAGCAGTAGGCTGGTCTAGACTGTCCTAGTGTGGAGTTCCCAATGCCCTCCCCTCCCCCCTGCTTCTATGAGTTACTTTTCTCACTGCTGTGATCAAATACAAGGCTAGAGGCAGCTTGCAGGAGGAAGAGGGTTTATTTGGGCTCACAGTTCAAAGTTACAGTCCAGGAATGCAAGGGCATCGGTGACAGCAGGGACATGAGGTGGCATTGTCACCGCAGGCAGGGAGCAGAGTCAAATGAATGCTGCTGTGTATGAATATATGTGTGGATGTATGTGAACACTTGTGTGTGCTGGTGTGTATGGACATGTGTATTGCTGAAGAGACAGAGAGAGAGAGAGATAGATAGATAGATAGAGAGAGAGAGAGAGGCAGAGACAGAGACAGAGACAGAGACAGAGACAGAGAGACCAGAGGTTAGCATTAAGTGTCTTCTTCAATCTTCAATCTCTCTCCACCTTGATTTTATGGGACAAGGTCTTTCACCAAACCTGCAGCTTCAGCAGGACTGGATTATAGGTGTTGACTGTCCGTCCAGTTCTCTCCTTTAAAAACAAAAAACAAAAAACAAAAAAACAAAAAAACATAGGTTCAGGGGATTTGAACTCGGGCTCTCATGCTTGTCCTCAGCCTCCTCTCCTCTTTTCTTTTTTATAAGAGCCTAGCCCATGGACAGTGCTCCTATATTCAGAGTGAGTCTTCCCTTCTTAGCTGATCCTCCTTAGTGTCCTTTCTCCTAGGTGATCCCCAAACACAAGGCTGACAATAAAAACGAGCCATCTCACTGGCCTTCCCCAACCTCTGGACCCCTCACCTTGTTCATTTCCAATGGCTAGAGATGGTTATTCCTCTGATACCTTGGCAACCAGTACTGGTAGAAACAAGTTCTCACCCTCATCTTAGGGGACACTGCCACAAATACCAATAGAACCTGGGTCCACAGGTGCAAAGAATGGTTCAGTAGTGTTTGGATGTAGGATTTCTGGAGTTAGGCACCCAGGTTCACATCCAGCTTCTGCCTCCTGCATGCTGTGTAACTCTGGGCAAGTTACTCAATGTCTCTGAGCCTTGGCAGGGTCATGAGAAGTGCCAAACTAGTAGGGGTGCCTGGCTCAGATGGCTGCTGTATAGTGTAAATGAATGAGCAGACATTGCTTGGATCTTCATTGGATGCTTCAGCTTCTGGTATAGTCGCCTGCCCTCCTGTGGTACAAAGATGAGGTGTGTGTGTGTGTGTGTGTGTGTGTGTGTGTGTGTGTGTGTTGAGGAAGTAATTCTTGTGAAGCTTGCCTGGGTTATGGAATCTCTACCAGGAAGGGAACCAGGGGATCTGTGAGGTGTGAGGCTGCAGCCAGGCTGTCCTGCTCCTTAACCCTCACCTCCACCCTCTCCTCACGGGTCTTATGTGGGGCTGTTCTGTCCCTGTGGGGAGGGTGGCTGGATCTGGCTGGAATACAAGGTTTCCAGGGCTGGGGCCCAGTCTACAGTTCAGGCTTGATGAGGAGCAGATGTGTATGTACCCAGGTCCGCTTGCCCCCTTCCCCTCCCTCTTCCCTCCTCCCACCATCCTTCCCCCCTCCTCCACCACCCTCTTCCACTGTCCTCCTTTTTGCCCAGGGCACAGATAGCTTCCAGATGGGTTGGCCTCTGAGCTGGCCCTAAAGCAACTTTGTCAGGGTCTCCTCGGGGACAGGATGAACTGAAGGCCCCTTGCGGGCTCTTGGTCCCAGTGGCTCCCTGACACAGCACCTTGGTTCAGCCCCAGTGGTCACTCCATCAAGCTGATCTGTCCTGTGGATGTGTTTCAGAAAGCAGGAGGGAATGGCCTCCCCCAGCAACACTCTGGGGAAGCAGCTTCTATTTTCTGAGGATGCACTCCTCAAGTATAGCATGAAATGTCTGTGTAACAAATGGATACTTGTCCCTGACTCCAGCCCCCTAAGATGCTAGCTCTGCTCCCTGAGGCCACAGTGTGGCCAGTTCCCTGTAAAGCTTCCTAGGTGTGTTTTATCCACATTTAAAGAAATGCACAGATGGTGAGCTTTGGTTGAACACACGGGCCTGTGCTGTCTTGCTGTTCCAACAGAACTCTTCAGGAATGCCCCTGTATCCCACCAAGACAACTGCATTCTTTCTGATGTCCAATGAAGATGGTTTCAAAACACAGAGTTTAGCACAGGCACGGATCAACTATAGTGGATTCCATCCAGCCCCTGCAGATGCATGTGGCCGACAGCCAACGTCAGTACTGTCGCTGTAGTTTTCCACAGTGCTGGCAGGCCAGCATGCCCCTGGGCAGTCTGCAGGCTAGGGGCACAGGTGGCTTCTGATGTTTTCTCTTTGAGTCAAAGTTGCAATAAATACCATCTTGTACGTTTATGGGAGGGTGGACAATACTTTCCCTCCTTCCTTCCTTCCTTCCCTCCCTCCCTTTCTCCTTCCTTCTTTTACTCTCTCTCTCTCTTTTTGTTAGACTAAAATACTCTTGAGCTCCCAATCATCCCTGTCAGCCTCCAGAGTGTTAGGATCACAGGCATGCGCCACTAAACATGGCAGATGGGTAGTTTTCTTTTTTTCTTTTTTCCTTTTATGCATATGCTGCATGTGTGTGTGGAGGCCAGAGACCAGTCTCGAGTTTTGGCCCTCATCTTCCATCTTTCTTTTTAAAAAGGGGTCTCTTGTTGCTACAGTGCAGTCCAGCCTGCAAACTTTCTGGCATCTCCACCTCTGCCTCTCATCTTAGTTAGCATAAGAGTTCTAGGATTACAGACATGCTAATGATTCTACACGGGTTCTGGGGATCCAAAGGTTATCTTCTCTTTACCAGCTGAGCAACCTCCTAGCATCCATACAAGATAATTTTTCTAGGAGTAAAACTGCATTTTATATTCATATTAAAAGAATCTGAGAGATGACTCAGTAAGCAAAGGCACTGGCTACCAAGCCCAAGCACCTGAGTTCAATCCCTGGGACTCACAGGAGGAGAAAACTGAATCCTACGGGTTGTTCTCTGAAGTCCACACATTCATGTCAATGGCAACACACACACATACACACTCATGCACACACACTCACTCGTACACAAACACACTCATGAATATATACACACACATGCACAAACTTATGCACACACATTCATGCATGCACACACTCATTCACAAACACACTTATGGTTGCACACACTCATGCACACACATACAAATTAAGAAAAAAGACAATTTTTAAGAAATTAGAAACTAAGAAAAAGAAAATTAACAAAGGCAGACAAGCTCACCACCACCTCACCACATGAACAGGAATACCTTGAAGAAGAAAGCCAAGATCTAAATGGAAAACATAAAGCTGTACAGTTTCTAGACATAATACAAGAAGATTTGCTGTGACTTTTGGCCAAGCCAAGAATTTTTAGACAAGACACAAAAACTATGAGATTAAAAACTGGAAACTTTTGACTTAAAATATAAAGGTTTTAAGTCTCCTTTCTTGGTGGCTTAGCACTCAGGAGGTGAGGCAGGGGGATTAGGAGTTCAAGGTCATCCTTGGCTACATAGCAACTTCAAGGCTAGCCTGGGAAACGTAAGACCTTGTGTCAAACAAACAAACAAACAAACAACCCCTAAACCAAAACAACAACAAAACTCCCAGCAATAACAAAATACAAAAGTTCTGTTCTAATGGAATTGATTGTTGAAAAAAATGAAAAGATAAACCAGAGATTAGAATATGCAGGCAAAACCAGCTTCGGTAAAAGGTTTGCATCTAGGAGATACCTTTTATCTGTCTGTTCATTTATTTGTCTCTATTTCTATACTTGATCCTTGTCTACATAGAGAAAGAAAGGAGAGGAAGCTTTTACAACTAGGTAAGAAGAAAATAATCCAATAAAAAAGACAAAATATTTTAAAAGAAACTATATTTATTATCTTTAATTATTTATTTCTAGTTATACACATACACACACACACACACACACACACACATATATATATATATGATACATATATACATATACATCATATACATTTCCTGTATGTTGGTGCACCATGAGTCTGGTTAGTACCTGTGGAGGCCAGCAAAGGGTGTGAGAACCCTCTGGATCTAGAGCTACCACCATGTGGGTGCTGAGAACTGAACCTAGTTCTCTGCAAGAACAGCAAGTGCTCTTAAGCACTGAGCCGGCTCTCCAGTCCCAAGATACTGTATTCATAGGCATTTTAATCATTGTGAAGAAACCCCTGAGAACAGGACTTAAGGAAGGCTTCTTTTTATTTGGCTTGTGACTTCAGAGGCTTCAGTTCATGATTGCTCAGCTCTGTGTCTGGGCAGAACATGGTGGCAGCAGGAGTGTGTGTGTGTGTGTGTGTGTGTGTGTGTGTGTGTGTGTGTGTGTATGTAGGGGATCCTCACTTCATGGTGTCTGGGAGGCAGAGAGAGGGGGAGGAGGAGGAGAAAAGGGAGGTCTCAAGAACGTGCCCCAGTGACCTTAATTCTTCCAGATGGGCCTCACATTCTAATATTTCCAGATCTTCCCTGAATAGTGTCATGAGCTGGGGACCACCCTGTTATCACCTCTTATTTAAACCATCACATCATGCTCCAAGCCCTCAAAGTCTCCTCTCCATCTCATAATGTGAAATGCATTTGGTTCATCCCAGAAGTCTTCACAGCTGCTTTGAGCGGCTGTCACACTGTTCAAAAGTGTAAGCCCAGAGTCTCCTCTGAGACTAAAGGCAAATGCCTGTAAAATCAAAAGCAAGTGTCAAAAACAAACCAAATCATGGAATACCAAATGGGAGGCATTAGGAGAAAACAAGGTAGAAGTGAACCCAAGGGCTTGGGCAGACTGCCCCGTGGCCTTGCAGCCCACATAGCTTCTATCCTGGGCTGGTACACGATGCCCACCTTCTGCTCAGCCGATTTCTCACAGTCTTGGCATCTTTAACATCCTGTGGTCTCCATGACAGCTTAGGTTTCAGCCTCATGGGTTTATAAGTCAGCCCCTCAGGGGCTTGCCAGTAGAGACTCTGATACTGGGCTACCTCGATATATCCTCTTCCAGATATCACATTTAATCACAGCTTCCTACGGTCTCAGGATGTGTGGATGGGGGAGTCAAGGAAATGCTGGCAGATTCTTTGCCAGAATGTAGCATCTATGGGTTGTAATTCACTTACCAGATGAGCTCCTGCTTCCATTCCTATTGCCATCCTGGCCTTCTGAGGATGCAAAGAATGGGCCAGTGAGTTCTACAGACAGTGTTCTAACTTTCTCTAGCCTGCTGACCTAAAGATTTCCTAATTCCTTCACAAACCAAGTCCAAAGATCTAGAAACCACATGGTCAGACTTAGTCATGTAGATGATCCTGATAGCAACCCTGGTGCTGGTTACTTTTCCTGTGACTGTGACAAAATGTCTGACAGAATTGTAACAGATTGTAACAGGGCCCCAGACCTTCCCACAGTTGACATCATGACAGAAGGACCACGCAGGCCACAAAGCTCAGCACGCAGACAGCACCACAAAACAAAGACTTAATGTATTCAAGTCCACCGTTCTGGAAAAGTCTCTGAATGAACTAACCTTGCTTTTCAGCTTCTGTAGCAATAAGTAGGAGTCTGCCCAACTGTTCTTGTTAACTGAAGTGCGTCAACCTGGGATATGTATTTCTGTGCCTAAAAGCTCATCTGAGAAAGGCTCAGTGCTACACTGGGATCCCAACCATCCAGTGTAGTTCCCTGCCAGCTAATAAAGACTTGCTATTGGCTTAAACCCAAGTCTGAGTAGTCATCTCTGGTGAATACCCTCAACAGAAACAACTGAAAGGAGGGAACTCACTTTGCTCATGGCTTTGGAGGTTTTGGTGCATTGCGGTGGGGAAGCAGAGAAATTCACATCATTGTAACCAGAATGGAAGGAGCAGAGAAGAGAGGGAGTGGGAGAGGGAAGAAGAAGAAGAAGGGAAGGGGGAAGGAAAAGAGGGAGAAAGAGGTGGGAGGGAGAACCCAAGAGGAATGTTTACAACTGTGATTTCAAAGACATGTATAGCCCAGCAGTGACTCACTCTGCTCTTCTGTAAAATGGCCCTTCCTGCCTTGGAGTGTCTGAAAAGGAGACTGCAAAGCACAGAGGTGGTGCTCAGAGAACCAGTGATCTAGCAGCTCCACAGCCTCCTCTGTTTCTCCTCCCTCTGTCCTTCCTCCCTCTGTCCCTCCTCCCTCCCAGCTTCCTTTCTTCCCCAGTGTTTTTCTTCATGTTGGCTGTGATTATTATTATTATTATTATTATTATTATTATTATTATTATTAATTTAAAGCTAGCATACAGAGGAAGAGGTTTAAATCAGGTGTGGTGGCACACATCTTTAATCCCAGCACTCGGGAGGCAGAGGCAGGTGATCTCTGAGAGTTCCAGGCAGCTGGGCTACATTGAAAGACTCTGACTGAGCAAAACCATAACAACAAAAAAGAAAGGGTTCTGTTGTGACATCCTCAAATGTGCCCAGCATCACACTTTGTCCCCCGTTGCCCCCATCCTCTTCCTCAACCATGCTGGTCTCCTCTCCTTCTGTGTCACACATATTCCATTACCCTCGTTTACCTCCTCTCTTTAGACTTTTTCCTTCCTCTCGTAACTCCATTTCCATGTCCTTCATCCGTGGGTGTGTGTGTGCCGTATTTGACCAGATTCCTCATATGTGAGAAAAAGATGATACCTGTCTGTGCTGTTCAGGTTTGTGAGCTTGTTACAAACCAGAATCACCTGGGAAGGGGAACCTCAGTTGAGGAGTTGCCACCATCAGGTTAGCCTGTGGGTACGTCTGTGTGGGCATGAACTAGATCCATGATTGGCGTTGGAGGGCCCAGCCCACTGTGGGAGGTACCATCCCTAGGCAGGTGGACCTGGGGTGTATTTAAAAAAGGTATCTGAGCAAACCAGAGGAAGAAAGCCAGGAAACGGCATTCCTTATGGTCTCTGTTTCAGTTCCTGCTTCCAGGTTACTGTGTGAGTTCCTGTCCTGATGACTGTGGACAGGGCTCTCTAGGGTACCCTGTCCAGTTCAGCCTCAAGGTTTTCTTTCCCAGCTTCCCAGACACTGCTGCCCCCTGGTGACCTGGAGAGGTATAGGACAAGGCAAGAGTAGAAGGGGAGATGGGGGGGAGTCATTGGAGGATGAAGGGTAGAGAAGGTAAGGCTCTTTGAAGGAGGAGTGTCTATGCTGAAGACACATGATTTGGGCTGGTGAAAGAACGGAAGGATGGATGGAGTGATGACAGACAAAGCTAGCCACCTTGAGGAACACCACTGTATGCCTGCGGTTCACAATTCACCCAGTTGCCTCCACCACCGTCCTGGGAAGACCACTGGGATAACATGCTTGCTCAGGTCAAGCAGCCAGCCAGTCAACGTGCGGGAGACATACCCTGTGACTTGCTGGCACACTCTGTGACTCCACTTCAGGGAGGACAGAGGAATCCAGGCTGTGGAGGCACAGTTCTGAGTCTGGCCATCCGGACCCTGTCTTAGCAGCACTACACCCAGATCCTGCTCAGAGCTGGAGGAGGCGGACATGGCCTGTGTAGACAAGAGCAAGCTTGCTGGGAAACAGTGGATAGTGCAGCCTTCAAGGCTGGACCATGAATCTCTGATAGGCAGCTGGAGCTGCATGCACACTGGGAGGAGGGGTCCCTCTTTAAGTTCTAGGTATCATCTGAAGGATGTGTCCTTTTGGAATTTATGACAAAGCCTTTGGAGTCCTTCGAAGGGCATCTTAAGACCAGTTTTCACAATATTTTCTTGACCCGATGTAGATCAATGGCTTAAACTCAAAAGGCGCAAATGTGAAAACGCAGGCCCCTTTCTGCCTCCATCCAGTTCCAACTTTTGCTCAGCTCCCTAGAGCCATCAGGGCACTGGTTCTAATGTCTTCTTTCACACAGGCTTGGTGCACAGACACCCTGCACAGGAGGGGCTTTCCTCTCCTCTCCCAGGTGTCTCACCCTGCACTCTGACATGCCTCCTTATATGTCAGCAGCACATCTCTAAGCTCTGCTATTCATTACAAAGCCCATCACGCTGGCATCATGCTATGTGGTGTCCACTGGAAGTGCATCTTACATAGCCTTCCTTTAGGTCTGGATAGTTCTGGTTTTCTTGTGTGCACCGGGTTAGAGAGAGCAGCTGTGGACCCAGGAACCTTTGAAGTTTCACTTGGGGGACAGTCTAAGTGAAAGGGGAACCAAGGAATGCCAGGGGCCAGAGGGCATGTGCACTGCCATTTTGATGTCACTGTCAGATGCCTTCTACAACAGCAGGGCCTATCTCAGTCCTCTGAGGAAGGCAGGGAGAATGGAGACCTGCCTAGTCTCCCTCTGGGCTCTATGAAATGATATCTGTGTGACGTGTAATCATGATTTGATTTCCAGTGGGAAGAACTGTCCTGCTCTCCCAACCATGCAAAGCAGGCTTCATCTTAGGAACACTACAAGTGGCAGGAAGGGCCATGGGATGCCCCACGAGGTCCTGGTCAGGGATGTTGTGGCTGTGCTAGAGGGTTTTATTTTTTAATGTTCTAACTCTACTTCTTATTTTCTAGGCCTTGGATACCCTGCTTGTGAGAAAAATAATTTGGAGCTCACTAAAGAGAGTTTAGGGGGGCTGGAGAGATGGCTCAGTGGTTAAGAGCACTGACTTCACATGGTGGCTCACAAACATCTGTAATGGGATCTGATGCCCTCTTTCGGCATGTCTGAAGACAGCGACAGAGTATTCATATACATTAAATAAATAAATAAATAAATAAATAAATAAATAAATAAGTCTTAAAAAAAAAAGAGTTCATGGGGAGCATGAATTTTGAGTTCCATGCTAAATGGTTGCCCTAGCTTCTGGCTCCAACATCACATTTAATAAATGTTTGCTGAATCAAAACAGAGACTAGCGAGCAGAGCCATTGTCAGCACATGTGTATCTAAACCCTCTCACAGATTACCTTGTTGAAGCCTCACATTGACAGTGTGAACACTCCTCTTACTCCCCTTCACAGAAGAGGAGACTGAGGGCCAGGAGTGCAGGCTCTTGCCCACAGCTGGGCAGGGTGGAGATGACAATTGTGGTCTTGTCCTGTTCTTACAGGTCTCACGTCTGCTGTAGGAAGCAGGTCAATGCACTGCAGCCGTGTACTCCTGTGATACAACTCTTTCCCCACCACAGGAGCAGGAAAACATGGCGTCTGTGAGACGTGTCATGATCTGGATTTCCTGCGAGAGGACCTGGTCTACTCTATGCTGTGTAAACCAGGCCTCATCCTTCAGGAATGAAACACGTGTCAAGAAGGGGCATGGATCTCAGCCCAGAGATGCCCGATGAGGTCCTGGGCTGGGGTTGGTCCTGGCCAGTGTTTGACGTGGCTGTGGTATGTAGAGGAAGTTGCTGATAGTAAGGTCTGTTTCCCTAATTGGTTCTTGATTTGGTCAATAAAGGAGGCCAAGAGTCAATTGTTGGACAGAAGGGACAGGCTGCAAGTTGGGATGGGAACTGATCTTTGGGCCCTTGGTATAAACAGTGACTCTACATATCCCCCTCATGCCTTCTGCTTCCAGCTGGCGCTGGGGCCTAAAGAGCTCTCTGACCAATGGGCTATGGATGGATGTTTTGACCTTCCTCCCAGAATGTCTGTCTCCGTTGTAAAAGGCCCTTTATCATTGGAATAGACTGAACACATAGGAGGAAAAGTCCAGGTCTTTATCACCAGTATTCTGCAGTCTGAGACACATAGTAGGCATCTTATGCATTTTTTTTTTACTGAGTGGATGAAGCTGAAGGATCTGGATGAGTTTCTTTTTTTTTACAAGGTGGCTGACAGGGGTGTGTGAATATGCAGCTGATTAAGGTTGTAAAAATGTAGGTATGTAAGAGGGGGTCAGGGAGATGTGACTTATTACGGTCTCTATAGAAGGAGTGGATTAAGAACTGGAACACATCGGTAAGGCTCTTAAGACCTCTGCCATACACTGGGTGCTAAGCTAACATGGGACACCATCTCCGCTATCACTATCATTTTTATTGTTAGAATGTACATTTCCAAGTCAGAAGGATACCACAGGTTGAATGAAACTGTCTTAAAACTAGCTGGGGTGATCGGTCGCCTGGGGCTGGTGTCTGCAGGTCACTCATGGCTCTCCTGGAATGTTGGACTCTTGTCTTCTGAGTCTGGAGTCAGGTTTCTGTTCTGGGCTTGGAATGGCTTGGGACCTGGGTCTGGAGTCTAGACACTGTGTGCTGCTATTCCACTAAAGTCACTGTTCAGTTGAGTGGGAGACAGCCTCTCGCTACCCTCCCTCCCCCCGACCCCCCACCCCACTGCAGACAGCAGTATGCCCCCAAGTTCAAGAGAGTGGGCAACGATTAGGCTGGCAGTTCCTGATTGAGTGACACCCTCTAGTGGCTGTATGTGGGAACACCAGGCAGCTCGTGGTGAAGGCTCGGGTGGAGATGAGAGGTGTGAATCAGAAGACCTGGTACAGCCCCGCAGGGATGGAGTAGGAGGGCCAGATGTCACTGTCACTAGAACATTATTGAGGTGCCAACCTCCCTGGCCTTCTCCGTGACTCCAGTCAGCTGTAGCGCATTTCTGAATGTTCCCAGCATTGGCTGGTGAAGCACCTGATGGCATGGAGTGGGAGAGATATACCATACCTTTAAACTTGAAACCATTAAAAAATTATTTAAAAAATATCCAGAGCCCTTGGTTAGGAACAGAGTATCAGGTATCAGGTCCCCCACCTTAAAAGGGAAAAAACATGGCCAGACAATTGCAGGCCCAAGACCCTCCACTCTTGTTCTGTAACAACTATGGAATTTAGGCCTCCAGTGTCCTAGGGTTTGAATCTTAGCAGGAAACTCTAGGCAGGACATATCTGTATTTCCCCATCTATCCAGACTGACTTTTGATCTGTGCAGTCAGAGCTGAAGCTGTGGCCCTCAATCTGGATCATGGAACCCGAGGTGCCTTTCCCCCTAACCTATCCCAGAATAAGTTCTTCTATCTCATTCACTCTCAGCTTGTTCATAATGTGTAGGTCTGGGTGGGACCCTGAAAACTGAAGCTGTAAATATTCTCTCAAAGCCCAGCACATGGCAGAACCTTCCAGATGCAGGCAATGGAATTCATCACAAGGAGAAACAGAAGTCCAGAACTGGCTTGGCCCAGCCAGACTCCTAGGTAACTGCTCACAGGCTGGGCTTACATCAGCTCACCAGCAGCCCAGGTTATACCCATGACTCAGTGAGACAGTGCTCTTTCTGGAGGCTCCTGGCTTCCAAAAAGCCACGTAGATCACAAGTTGGGGCCTGGCTGTATCTAATTCAGGAGTCTGAGAGTTTTTGGTTTTCCATTTGGCTGAAGCTTAAGCAAATTCACTCTGTCTGTCTGTCTGTGTATATGTATGTGTACACATGCATGTGTTATATGTCTGTTGTGTACAAGTGTGTAGAGGCCAGAGGATAACCTCAGGTGTTGCCCAGCGCTGGCCAACTTTTCTTTTGAAACAAGGCTCTTTGCTGGCCTGAATCTTCCCTCTTGGGACAGGCTGACTGGCCAACAAGGCCCAGGCATCTATGTGTTTCTGCCTCCCCAGTGCTATGACACAAGGGCACGCCGCTATGTCTGGCTTTTTCATGTGGGTGCTGGGGGTTAAACTCAGGTCCTATGCTTGCAAAGCAAGCGCCTTAATGATGGAGCCCCCAAGAGCCTCCTTCTTAGGAAGAACTGGTCAGCACTCCAGCAGATGCCCCACCTGTCCCCAATCAGTCCTCATGAACCTTGGCCTCTCTCGGCTAGAACACTCTGCTGAAAGCTGCCCCAGGAAGTTTAGAGTCCACTACTGTGCACCTCTTGCATGGTGATTCCTAACACTATCTGATGCCCAAGCAGTCCTCACAAGTTTCTTTCTTTTATCTTTCTTTAAAAAGTAGCTGTGAGTCTCAAAATAACAAGAAAGCATTTCAGAGGTGTGAACTCCTGCAGAGAAGTTGGGGCCCTGGCTGGGGACCCAGCTGTTCTCAGTGGGGCACCAGGGAGGAGCACAGCTACAGGGTTGGCAGTGGTGCAAGCCCCATCTGCCAAGTGTAGGGTGACCATGAAGTCACAGTCTGAGTGACATTACACCACACAGAGCTTCTCTCTTGCCCATA
The DNA here is from genome assembly GCA_030674055.1 of Rhabdomys pumilio. Classification (NCBI taxonomy): domain Eukaryota; kingdom Metazoa; phylum Chordata; class Mammalia; order Rodentia; family Muridae; genus Rhabdomys; species Rhabdomys pumilio. The sequence continues at coordinate 212,792,676 of JANHMN010000002.1, read as the reverse complement.
CTACATCCCTCCCGTTATCTTTGGGCCCTAATGCCTGGACTCCTCTCAGCAATGGCAAGGATGAGAACAGACTTGCCATTTGATTTGTTTTACCTGAAGGCTCCTCCCAGTATCCTTTCCTGCTTGGATTTGGGGGTTATCATAGTTGAAAGAGAACAGTCAGGGTATCCATGTGCGGGGTGGGTAAGTGGGAGGCCACCCCAATTGCTAACCCAGCGATTTTTCTCTACTTCCCCAAACACACTGGAGCTTCTTCACAGATGTGATGTGTGGACGGAAGGCAGAGTACCCATCACTTCCTTAGACTTAGTCTCTATGGGCAGTGAACGGAGTGGGCGGGGCCCTCTAAGCTCCATCTTCTATAGTCCTTGGCATTGTTGAATAACAGGAATCACAGTCCTACACGATCCTGTACATGAGTCTCCTTGGGAGACTGGTCAGCTGCAGAAAGGTCATGGGCACTATGAAAGGGAGACCAGAGCAGGGTGGGGGTGGGGTAGGAGGTGAGGTTGGAGAGGTGGGAGGATGACCAGAGGGGTGTGTTGTAGGCACTTCCAAGGGGATGTGCTGGGAGGCCTGGGGCCACTGTCTAACCAAAGGACCCCTAGTGGCTCCTATACCACCATCCTAGATAAGGGGCTCAAGCTGGGCCTTCAGAGGTCCCAGAGCCCATCCCTGGTGGCCTTATCACAGAGGCAATGGCTAAGTGCTGTAGAATCAGCCTTGAGGGACTAGCCAGGTGAAGGGTTCATAACTCTGGCTGCAGTCTCTCTGGCTAGAAGCAGAACTCTCAGGACTTGTCAAGTTGCACCCAAACCTACTCCTCCTAAATTGTAACTTTGCAAAGATGGAGTCAGGACAGAGTCACAAAAAGATCTAGAAAAAAATGTTTGCTTTGAGGTGCAGAGAGCCACACAGAGGACATGAGCTCAGTCTGTCTCTTATGTCTGTCTCTGAATGGGGGGTGGGCAGTGAAGGGCAGAAAGGAAAACAGAAGGAAGTGAAGGAAAGGCACACAAAAAGGAGAAAAGTTCCAAAGAAGAAACAAGGAAACGAAGAAGAAAGTGAGGGCGAGAGGAAAAGGGAGATAGATAAAATCTAACGGAAAGAGTGAAGGATGTGGAGAAAGAACAGGGCAGGGGAGAAGGGAGGAGCCCGCAGTAGAAGTGCAGCAAGCCAAAGGCAGAGGCTGGAGCTGGGGATGGTCACTGTGAGCCACGCTGGTGTGGCCTGCGCTCCAACTTCCTGTCCTTGCGCTGGCGACGATCCTTCCTGTTCTTCTGCCTGGGATTTCTTTCTGCAAGAGAACACAGAGCCTGGCCAGGGAGGTCCTGAGAGATGAGGAAGCCCCAAGTAGTCCCAGCAGGCCCCAGAGCTGTAGTGCTGGGCTCAGAGTCACCCTGTTTTAAATTTGGGCCTGTAGATAAAATTCTAGAGGATTCCTCCTTGGTGATTCCTAGGAGGCTGGGAGGACACTGACCTGAGGGAGTGGCTGAAGCTGAGTGGAGCTGGGAAACAGCCTGCAAGGACTGAAGGATCACTTGGGTAAGCGCCTGTCAGGACTTAGGATGGCCTCATGGGTGTCCGTATGCCCCTACCCTCCACCCCTGTCATGTACTATCTTACTGTTAATACGGCTTCCTGCTGGAGACTAATCTTTTTCTGCTCAAGCCCCTGTCCCAGTCCCCAGTCCCATAGCAAGAGACCCTGAGGTTTAGCTGCTGCTTGGTGTAGGCAGGATGACCCAGAGTGTAAATTCACACAGTGGGAGCAAAAGCTACAATTTCTATCCCATTTGACAGGCGGGGATAAAGGCTGGCCACAGCTAGGGGGCGGGGCATAGAGCAGAGGGCTGGCTACAAATCCCAGACCTTGGTCTCATCAAGACTCTAGTGTGTTCCACAAGCCCTGGAGGAGTCCAATGTGAACACCTGATTCGTCTCTTTTCTCAGAGAGGACTGGCCATATGATTAACTTGCTCAGGAGCCTGGAGTTCCTGCACCCAGTTCTGATTTCCCTTTAGACAAGTTCATCTGGGTAACAGCAGCCAGATTGGCAGAGCATGAAACCCTAGCATGCTGTTTTTAGGAGAGCTGAATGTCCCCTGGCAGGGTCCTCTGCTAGCCCGCCTCAGCAGCTCTTCTTTGCTCATGGTCACTAGCCTAGGTTGTGCTTCCCTGTAGTGGTCCACACTGCTTGGCAGCCTCTGCAGGCATCGACCTGGTCCCCGGGGCACTCCTCTTCCCAGCTGGTAGCTGCTATTACTGATGGACAGGGGGAAAGACTGAGGTGCGTCTTGGAGCCAGAACAACCCTAAAGTTCTGGTTTATAAGGTTCCTCCTCACCCAAGCCATTTCACATGCTCTTTGTCTCAAGGAAGTCTCCTGGGGAGTCATGTGTCCTTGGAACTGATAGCACTGCTGGGGCACTGCCTTCCAAGGATACACACAGAGAGGGCAGGCTATCTCTCCAGGGATAACTGTGCTTTTGCAAGGAGCCAGGGTCTCAGCATCTCCCTTTGCAGAGCAGACTCAGTGGTACCCCATAGAGTAGGTTGCTCACTTTTGGGGCTCCCCACCAAATCTAAATTCTTGGAGGCACTGTGCAGGACTGGAGAGCATTGCCTAAGGGGTCCTTGTCAGTGTTGAGGGCTGGGATTAGGAGAGATCAGTGATTTGTGTCTTCATCCTTCCCCTATGCCAGCCTGCTAGCTGCCTATGCACATCTCTATTCACACCTCCATTCACACCACCATGCTCCCTCCCACCCATGCATCCTCCCCCACCCATATACCCTCCCACCCATCTAGCCATGTACTCTTAAAACTACCTACCTTTCCATCAACCTACCCACTCACCCCTGCACCCTCCAATTATGCATCCACCCACTCACCTAATTTTCTACTTACCCACCCACTCAGTCTCTCACCTCCCACCCATATGCCCACCCACTCATACAACTACCTATCTATCCACTCATCCCCCCATGCACCGATCCTCCCTCCACCCAGGCATCTACCCATCCCACAAAGTTAACATTTGGGTCCTGGTCCAGCCCCAGAGACAGCCTTGCTCTCCCCAGAGACAACTGCAGAAGGAGCAGGGCTTTTTCCTAGAGGTGTCAATGCTATCACATGATGTGACAGGAGACGGCTCTGAGAGGGCGAGCTCAGGAAAGCTCCAGGTGGACAAGGCGTCTGGGCTGAGGCACAAACACAAGGAGGTTCTGCAGGCATGTGGGGACTCACTAAGCACACGCCACCAACAGCAGTCTCCTCAGAGTCACAGCTCCTGGTACCATCATTTGAGAAAGGGCTTTCCTTGAGTTTTGGATGTCTAGTCTCGTCTAAGCCCCACTCTCTGTACCAACTGCTCACTGTGTATGTGTGGGCAGTGGCAATGGTGGGAGAGATTCTTCTTTGCCTACTGATTAACAGTCGGCTTCTAGGCTCACCTAGTCTCGGCTGTGTGACCCTGGGGCATGGGCCTCAAGCTCTGTGGGCTTCCAACTCTTGAAATGGGATAATAACCACACCTACATCCCAGTCACTGGCAGATCAAAGACACTAGTGACTATGGAGAATTTAACACACCATGCTCAGGTGGCTAACACTGCTTTTCTGTGCTGACGCCATCTTCCTCACACTTCATGATGCATGCAGTTGGCCTCTCTTGTGGTTTTCAGCAGTCTCCATTGGAAACCTGTGGTCTTACCCAGGGAAGGGGTCCCTGAGGCATTAGTGGAGTGGTATAGCCACAGGCCCTTGTTCTCCTGTTGCATAGTTGACAGCTATTGATTCCTCAGCTGAGATTTCTTTGCACATGTGTGCCTATGGTTTTAGAGTGTTTCCACTCAGATCTCTATGGCAACCTTGGCTTTCTGCATCCTGGTGGTCGGCCTTAACTGGCTCCTGTATGTTGGGCCAAAGACCCCCTTCTCGGCATCTCTTCCCTTTTGTGTTCCAAGAGGTGCTGCACTGCACGGCAGTTACAGCCACACTCCCCAGGCTCTCCTGGGGACCCCACTAGAAACAGCAGACTATCCCGAAGTCCTTACAGCACAGAGGGCTGGGCAATGCAGACCAGTCTGCTTACTATGTCTAGGACCCTTCTCTGGAAGTACTTGACAGGGTAATGCTTAGCTTACAGAAAGAGTTGGCAGGCAGAGGTCTTTGAAGTGGGTTTGCAGATGTCATCTATGGGGCTGTCTCTCTCTTCCTGAACCCAGTCACCTCTGGGTCTTTCCCTGCAGAACCCTGCAGGATTGATGCTCACCTCCTGGACAGGGCCTCTTTAGAGGACACTTCCTGGATTCAGATAACACTCGGCAGCTTGCCATCTCTTCCTGCTTGGCCGGGCCAGCCTCCCGCATTCGGGTTTCTAGGCCCCAGCCTGAGCCACAGGTCTTCCCATTGTGTATGCAGGGACTCCAGCTGCCCCAAGGGCTCGGCTCACACTCTTCTGTGGGTGAAGGGAGAGACAGACAGGTGAGTCAGTCAGCAGTGTGTGCCTCTTGGATCCAGTGACCAGGGGTCTGAGGATAGCATCTCTACATGCAAGGAACTCAGTCTGCTGCTGGCATTGGCAAACTGCTTTTTGCAAGAGCCTGCAGAGAACTCAATGAAGGCTGTGCTAGAAGCCAGGGCTGGCTCCTGCCAGAAGCAGAAGTCTTCACAGAGGTGTAACAGAGCTGAGTTAAGCTTCCCTAGACACCAGGATTTGAGAAGCCAAGTGGCTGGAATTCAGAAAGGTTCAGGAACTGGGGACAGACATGAAGTAACTAGATGCTAAAAGGTCCCCAAGAGCAGGGTTCCAGCTTTAAACTTGGCCACATGCCTTTGATCAAGAGTAGAGGGCCCAAGCCACCTAAGTGGCATTGAGAGAGGGGAAATGCTCATAGACAGAGTTCTCAGAAGAGGGAATTAGAGATACATTCCACTCATTTCTGAGCGGGAGACAACACCCAGCCCAGGGGACAGTGATGTCCCATCTTGCAGTCCTAAGTGCTGAGACCTGGAGCAGTGACAGGTGTACACAGCATGGCCGGGAACAGGTCTCCAGACCTCAGGTTGCTACACTGTCACCACCAAAGAATTTTACCTGACCAGTCAAGACTGAATACCCACTGTGAGAGCCAAGTTGCGGGTACAGAAGGGCAGCTAAATATGAGAGACACCTGCCTCTCCCAGAACACACCATGTTGAGACACTGTACCAGGAAGGCAGGGTGCTTTGTGTAATTCTGGAGGGCACAGAAGTAGAGGGAACCCAGAGGCATGGACCACACCCTTGAGTCCAGGAAGACTTCTTGGAGGAGACTATGTTTCAGAATCTCAGTAGGAGGGGAAAGAGAGGTAGGAGGTGCTTCATGTGGATGGAGTTTCCCACAAAGCTCCCAGGATGCTGAAGATGGATGAGAAGGCCACAGATGGGGACCTGCTTGTCCAGGCTCTGCTAGCGGCCAACAGGAGCCACAGGACGGCCTTGAGCAGCAGAGGCATATTTTGGTCACAGGTGGGCACGCAGGCTCAGAGACAGACCCAGGAGGCCACACCGAAGAAAGATATAGGGAGCGACTGATGGGTCCAGGAACTTTATGATGCTTCAAAATTCCTCTCTGAGATTCTGTACCTAACACACTAGAGACCAACTGCGTGCCCCTTCTGTCTCCCACTGACATGTAAGGACAGAGTCTTAGCCACCTCCAGGGAACCACCTGTCTCTCACATTGCGGGAGTCACAGAGAGTGCCCACTGTGCCTGGCTTTTATATGGCGAGCTGAACCTCCACAACAAGACCTTTCTTCACAGAGCCACTTCCCTGGCCCCAGGCAATTACTTTTAAAAAAAATCTTCAGATGAAGTGACTTTCTTGAGATGGCTACGGGTAACTCTGTTCCTTGGTGCCTTGTTGGTGAGAACACCCTTGGTGACAAAAGCAGTGTCAGAGTTGGTGGCACAGTATCCAGGATCCTAATGGTTAGTTTCAATGGCACCAGAGCTCTGAAGATTCTCTGAGTACCATCGTCTGGCTGAGCTGCCCATCACCTGATAACATTTCATTGATTGTTTTCAGGTCTCCTGCCCTTCCCCCAACACTAGGACGGGTGGCCAGGGCCTCACTCACCCTGGCACTCCCGGGTACTCTGGTGGGTCAAGGTGCCCGGAGGACAGGTGGGCAGGCACTTCCCTTTGTATAGGTGAAACCGCCTTTTGCAGCGGATACAGAAGTCCTGGCTGAAACAGCTCTCGCATGTGGCCCCGCATTCTGCAACAGAGCCAGGGACAACATAAGTGGGCTGCCTGTGATGGGGCTCCATAGCTCTGCCGGAGGTGAGAAGGTATCTGTGCAACCTCAAGCTCTGGAACACTGGAGTCAGGATACAGCAACTTAGCAGCAGCCCAGACTTGGCCATTGATGAGCTGGGCTATGTCTGAGAAAGTCTTCCTTTCTCATCTAACCTGAGGTTGAGCATGGGAAGTGATACATTAAACATAACATAGCAAATCTGGGCCTGAAATGAGGCTCCCCCACCCTTTACCCACAAGACTCAGAGATTAATTTGTCCTAGGTCACAGTGAAAAATGGAAGAAAGGTTAGGACTACTTTTCTACTTGAGCTAGACCCAGAGGAGGTGAGGAACCTGCTTGAGGTCATACAGAATCCAGGTCAAAGTAAAGGTTCCCTGCCCTGTTTGTGCGGAGACTGATGGTGTCCTCTTAGAGGTTGACAGAATCAGAGAGGAGTCTACCTGGCCTAGGGCTGCAGGGACAGCTAGAACCAGCAAGCTTGGGGTTGGGCATGGTTCTGCTTCCTCCCAGGGTATGTTTGGGGAGAGGGTAGGATACAGGACAGCTCTACCCAAGCCTGCCTGAAACACTGGAGGAGATACGTACTCTTGCATCTGTTGGCCTCCTGGCCACGAATTCCAAAGAAGCCAAGGGGACAGTCATGCACACATTTGCCATACTGACGGATACCTTCCCGGCGGATGAAGAGGAAGAGCCTCTGTTGGCAGGTGGAACAGCCATTCTCCTGCGAGCATATGACACAGCCGGTGCAGTTGCCCTCCAGACCAGTGCCTGCTGCAGCCAGACCAGGAGAGAGAGTGAGTCAGAGAGAGGGGGAGAAGGGGAGGGAGAGGGGGGATGAGGAGGGAGAGGAGGGGTGGGGAGGGAAAGGGAAAGAGAGAGAGAGAGAGAGAGAGAGAGAGAGAGAGAGAGAGAGAAAGAGAGAGAGAGAGTGTCAAATTACACATGTGAGCTACTTGGATGAACTCATTGGGCTCTTAGCTGGATATGACAGAAGACTACATTTCTAAGCATCTCTGACTAGTAGATGCCACATGATCAAAACCTGGCCATCGGGGCACAAAAGTAGGCATTTATAGATCACTGATATGAGAGAAACCAATGTGGTCTTTGCTTACCCACTGCGACCTGGACTTTTCTGTTATAAGCACATTTCTTCTTTACTAAAGCAAAAGAGTGGTGTGTGTGTGTGTGTGTGTGTGTGTGTGTGTGTGTGTGTGTGTGTG